>JANRFK010004149.1:39832677-39877335 GCA_030068395.1 Apalone spinifera
ATCGTCCGCAAACTTTACCACCTCACTGCTTACCCCTTTCTCCAGATCATTTATAATAGGATGCAGTACTATACCACGGTGTCCACGCTGGTTCCCCAGTCACTATCCAGAGTACAGCAAGCTCTTGAAGAGGAGGTTTACTTGGAGCGCACTAACTGTGGAGCTAGTGTGCATAAAGTTCCTTACCGGGGTAGACACCATGAAAGTTTCAGTGCTGGATTCTGATTTACTGCGCAGCAACTTGCCAGTGTAGACTTGGCCATAATGAGTGCTGATACCCTCTACAGCACTGTTTCTCAACCTTTTTTTATAAATTACCCCTTTAAAAAAATAATTGTAAGTACCCCCAGTACCTACAGTTTTCAGACACACACAAATTTTTTCTACCATTGCAACACATTTTTTTAAACAACTTAATCGTAACTGGGCGGGAGATGAAATTTTTGGGTGTAAAAAGTACAATAATAAAGCGCTGTAAAACTTAAAACAAAAATTCAGTGTTCTCCAAATTTCAGTTATGTTGACGTACCCCCCAGACTTCTCTCAAGTACCCTAAGGGTACTCGTACCACTGGTTGAGAAACACTGCTCTACAGCACTTTGAGGTGCACATTGCCTGAATATGAGGTCCTATTATATGGAAGATGTGGAGATTGTGATCTCATAAAGACCTGGATGGGGCTCTTTGCAAAATTGCTCAATCTTAGAGCATGAGCCTTGTTTGCTTGTTGGTTTGTTTAAATAGTGTTTTTTGAAAATGACAACATAAATAGAAACTTTCATTTTCATAATTTAAAGGTTACGCTGAAAGTTGCAATACCATTAATGAATAACATTTCAAGAAAATTAGAACTAAAACGCGTAAAGGATCTGCTCATTTTAGTCTATATGATGGTTAAAATTGTATTTTGTAAACAAACGTTATAAAAACTCTTCTGCATAGTTTTGCTTTGGACTATATCAAACATAAGAAGAAAATTGTGCCTGTAGTTGTTTGATACATTGGGACTGTTTCAGCTTTCTGTGTGGCCTTCCAGTCAGCTGTTTGTTTAAACTGAGCCAAAACTACTTTTTAAAGGATGATTAATTCTCCCTCTTGAGCTGACAGAATGGATGTGGGGAAAAGTTAAATTCTACAATTTGGTATGACCCTTATATAGCTTCAGTTAATAGGATTCAAAAGTACAAGGAGATGATGTAGAACTGGCCATAAAATCGTTCTACAAGATAGTTGCTGGGCTATCACCTTGCTATTCTAATATCTTGCTTTCAGGAATTTTTTTTTCAATAAGCAATAGCAGCATGCAGGTAACACAGATTTGAGCTCTGCAGTTGTCTCATCTTTATGTTGGGTGAAACCAGAAACCTACAAATGAACACTTTTGAACTTAACATTGGAAGCTAGGACGTGATTTTATGATTTAGATCTATCTCCAACTTTATTTTTGTATAGACAAGCAAAATGATGGAGAGTAGAGTTCTCTAATACAGATGAGTGGAAAGAACATTTAGTTTTATTTATCTGTTTTGCATTTAGGAATATGCATAAAGAATTTTCTTTCAAATGAACAATTTTTTTCTGAAAAATAAAAAAAATGGGAATGGATTTCAGCGAGGGAGCGCGTGCTAGTTTGTTTCAGCAAAACAACAAGGTGTGCAGTGGCACTAGGGTATTAGAGCATAAGCTTTCATGAGCTGCAGCTCACTTCCTCAGATGCTGAAGAGAAAAAGAAAGACAGAAAAAAAGGATAGAGATGGGACTGTGACTTCAGTGCTAATTAAATCAGAATGGATGTGGCTTATCTCCAACAGTGGTGAGAAGTTGAGAGTACACTGAATAGGAAATTACCTATTGTAATGCGGGAACCACTCCAGGTGTTTCTTTAGACCTTGGTTCAGATTGTCAAATTTTCATATGAATACTAGCTCAGTGGTCTCTCTCTGAGGACTTTTTGAAAATTTTATGGCTGAGAAGAGCAAATTGCAAGTGTGAAACTGTGTTTTTTGCTCAGAGAGGTTAAAATCCCCTCCCCCGCACTGGCTTTTGGATGTTGCCATTCTTAATATCTGATTTGTGTCTTTTTATTCTTTTGCATCACGACTGTCCAGTTTGTCCGATGTATGTGGCAGAGGGGCATTGCTGGCACATGATGGCAAATATTACATTGGTAGATGTGCATGTGAACGAGCCTTTGATCGTATAGATCAGGGGTTGGCAACCTACGGCACGCGTGCCATAAGTGGCATGTGAGCCTCCCCACTGGATTTGGCATGCGGAGAACACTAGCCCCCCTGGCTCCCCGCATTGCCATTTCCCTTCCCCCAGTTGGGACAGGCTCACGCTAGCGTGGTGCAGCAGCAGTGGCCTCCCTCCCTGCCCCATCTCCCAGAGAACATAGGCGCTTTGGGCACTTTGCTGGCAGGCAGCTGGGGCAGGGCAGCTTCTGGTGGCATGTGGTTTCTGGAGCATTGTTTGAGTTCCCGGCACCCACTGTGGTTGCCCCACCACTGTGCTCTGTGTGGTCTTCTCTTCCCCCCCCCCCCCCCCCCCCCCCCCCCCGTAGGACTGCCTCCTCCTTCTCCAGGTGGCTGCTTGTTGTTACAGCTGCCATTGCTGCTGGAGGCAGGGGGGCTGGGTCTCAAGCAAAACCCAGCAGAGCTTCTCCTGGACCTCAGCACCCTGGAGCTGCCACTTCAGCTCCAGGCAGGGCTGCACAGAACCCGGCTGGGGCACTACAAGGCGGGGTATGCTCAGGCTCAGCAGGTGCACCATGCACGCTGCCACTCTCTCTCCCCTCTCCTTCCCACCCTGATGGGGGAGTGTCAGTGCATGGACTAACTTGCTCTGCTGCTCTCCACTGTGAGCCAGGTCTGGAGGGGAAGGTTGGGGCTTTCTTCACCCCTTCCCCCACCCTCACATGCCCTCTGAGCAGGAAGCTAGAGCTGGTGCTGCAGCCTCACGGCTGTACAGTGGGGCTGAGCTCCCTCCCCCTCCTCACCCTGCTGGGGGAACGGCAGCGCACTGTCTGGAAGCTTTTCTGCATTGCAAGGGGGCACAAAGCCAGGTAAGCATCCCCACTCCTGCCCAGACCCTCACACCAGTGTTTCCTCTAAGCTGTGCGGCTGCACAGATTCACAGGTGATTACTCAGCTTTGCCCAGTCAGACAGCTCCATGCACGGAGTCCTGAGCCTCTGATTGTGTGGGGCTGATTAATCACGTGTGAAACTTCTGTTGCGCAGTTTAGAGGGAACACTGCTCCACACACCAGTCCCCATCACTGTCTCCCCTCCACCAAGAGCCCTCACACCCAGCTTGCTCCAACATCCTCCCTTTCTCCTACTCCCACCGCCTAGGCAGACACCCTACTCCCAGTCTGCTTCTGCAGCCCACCTCCCTCCCAGATCCTGTACCCCATTCCTATCCCACTCACTGCAACTCTATCTTGCACAGTGAACCTCTCGTTTTTGTCCCTACCCCAGAGCCTAAAGGGATCCATAAAATCCACTAACTCCAGAACCCTGAAAAGTAAATTTGGCCCATGGGAAACCCTGAACCTTAGACCTCCCTGTTCCTTCCCCTCACCCCATGAGGCTGGAGAACCAGAGGCATGAGCTGTCTCAGTTGGGGGCCACATCAGTGAGGGTTGGGGGTTTGGAGGAGTTTTTTTGCTTCTCAACTGATTTTTCTGTGGGCTAGTGGCCCCCAACCTAAAAAAGGCTACCCACCCCTGCCATAAATAAAGAAAACATTGAAACCTTTTGTGTTGGACATAAATTAATATTTTACTTTATTTAAAATTAAATTTGATAAACTAAAATGATAGTTAACAATCTTAATCTGTTTAATAATTTAAATTAAACCATTCTCCCTAGCTGCAGCTGGTTCAGAAAATATGGTCACCGTACCCAGCCTGCTCCTCCTTCCCCTGGCACACAGATTCATAAATAGAAGTGAATAAGTTAAATTTTGGCATGCCACTTCCAAAAGGGTGTCGACTCCTGATGTAGATGATGTAGGTAGGTCCTGTGATGGTTTCACTAGGGCAGATGTGTGGACAGAGTTGGCAATGGGATTTTGTTGCATGGATAAATTCCTGGGTTAGTGTTTTTGTTGTGTGTGTGAAGTTTTTGTTGGGTGTGAAGTTGGTGGTGATTATTTCCCTCAGGTTCAGGAGCTGTCTGTAAATGAGGACTGGCCTCCCTCACCAGGTTTGTGAGAGTGAGGGTTTGTCATCTATGACAAGTTGTTTATCCTTAATGATGTATAGGAGAAATTTTAGCTGGAGGCTGTAGGTAATGGCTAATGGTGTTCTGTTGCTTTCTTTGTTGGGTCTGTCCTGTAGTAGGTGACTTCTGAGTGTCCACCTGGCTTGATCAATCTGTTTCTTCATTTCTCCAGGTAGAGATTGTAGTTTAAGAATGCTTGTAATTGGGTTCCCCTACTTAGATATTGGATTTCACTTTGCTCTGTGTTAGTATAACTTAGTGTTTGTCTACCATGTAAGCTAATATGCACTACAGGGGGGTGATTTCTAATGTGTTGTTCTTTAATTAGTCTTTGTAGACCCTTCTGATGCACACTAACGATTCTCTAATGAGGTTGAATATAGTGCTGTACATAGACCAATTAATACACAACATGTTAGTGAACTTTAGAAATCACACTTTGTGATGTGTATTACACATACATGCAAGTGCATGTGCACCATGTACATAGTGTCTGGTCATAAATAAAAAGTAAAACACTTTAAAGGGAAGAGTGTGTGATGAATGGGGGGGCCGGGAAGTTGTAATATCCTTTTCTGGACATTCCAGCCATTCAGTTAACTACCATGTCAGGGCGGTTCCCTACTCTGGCACTCGAAGTGGAGAAGGAGGAAGCCTGCAAGAGACTTTAAAATTACCTTGCCACTAAAGGCTTATATTAAAACTCCCCAAGGTCACAGATTCCCTGGTATCACTGCCACCACTCAAATACAAGAGAACCCAGGAAGGCACACCTGGGAATTCCTTTCTGTGAGGTACTCTCAAGCTCTTGTAACCATCTTTCGGGAGAGATCTTGAAAACTGTAATTTCTCTTAGTAGTCTGGCTTTGCACTCTCAGGCCTATGCACATATAACCTCCTACCTTCTAGGACACAGGAATTAGATCGTGGTCTTAAAAGGGTGATTTTTATTAATAACAAAAAAAGAACACTCTTGGTGAAACTTTACTTGGTTGCTAGACATTACAGAGCAACTGAAAAAAAGGAATAAAAACCCTGGGATTCAGTTTGGAGCATTACAGTGTAAGGAAGTAATTAGGTAGCTCAGCACAGAAGTCCATCAAACCCAAAAATAAAGAAAATAACCTGATTGTATCTGATTAAACATTTCTTAGTTCTGCCATAGGCATCGATGTCCCTAGCTGCCTGGCTTAGTGCATGTTTCTCCTAGGCTCTCCTTTGATCACATAACAGGAACAGGAAGAGTGACTGCTTCCAGTTCAAAAGCTCACACTCTGTTGGCTTGCCTGGCCTCCTGCCAACTCTCTTCTTGGTAGTTAGCCCTATATATGAGTGACATCATCTAGTTACTATCATTTCAGAACACTGTGTGGATCTCTGGGATTAAGAGATTCCCGAACTATAGTAGACTTCACTTATACTGGATATGGATGTTCCATATGGCTAAGTAACCTGAATAAATGATTATTTCTCCAAACCCAATTAAGTCCACCTTCTGTATGAGTTGTGCTAATGCTTGCTAAATAGGCTGGCCAGAACTCCCTATCTCAAAAAAGTATATAGCAGATAAAGAGGGAGTTCAGAGTAGGGATGTAAAGGGTTAACCCTTACTGGGTGATGCTTACAGGGTAACCAGTTAACCAGCAGCCCAGCTGGGCTGTCGCAGAAGACTGCCCATGATGCGGCAGGAACCCAGCCAGCCAGAGCAGTCCTGCCTCCCATGCCACAATGGGACCCCAGCTGACCAGAGCAGCCTCACCACCCATTGAAGGCCAGGCTGAAGGAACCTCCTGCCCATTGGGGGCTGTCCAAAGGGCAGTTAACCAGTTAAACAATTAAAATCATATTTAACCAGTTACAATTTTTAAGGGATATTTGCATCCCTACTTTGGAGACTGATTTAAGATGTGGAAAAAACTTCTCCATGAAGGGAAATTTAAGCAAAGGAGTGCTTGTTTTACAGCGGATGCAACCAGAAGGCCACCTAAAATAATAGTGGCATGGAGAAAGTAACTTTGGTAATACTATTGACTTTCTTCTAATATAAAAACATTGAATGAAATTGAAAGGCAATATATTTACAATTGATACACTGTGTATACATTTCCTTTTATCGTTTGTTTACAGTACTCAGTATCACAATTTCTCATTAAAGATAAGTGTTTAGTAGGATTTAGAAAGCTTAAACATTTATATGTATAAAGAAAACATCCAGTTTCATTAGATAGGATTTTTGTTTATAAGGGATTAAACTCTCATGTTTCAGGGCTCAAGCCAATTACTAAATAATAAGAGTAAGGAAGATTTTTTTCATGTGAATGGGTTATTCCATTATTATCTACGGAATGTTTTTTTGCACCTTATTATAAATCATCCAGAACAGATCCTGGTTTTTCAATTCTTAAGGTTATTTATTGGAATTTCTGCATTCCTAAAATAAATTAACAATATTTCATATATAATTTAATACAAATTAATAGGCCAGAGGTCTAATCTGCAGGGCTAAAGAGAGGTTTTAAGAGCCTGTGGATAAATCTGAGGCACACCACTCTTGCAAAAAACAAAAAAAACACACACACACACCACCACAACACACCCACACACAACACGACTACTGAGAGGAAATCAGTGGGTTAGAGAGCTAGCCCTCCCTCCCTACATTCATCCTGCAGCTCCCAGGAGACTGGGCCTGGTTCCCTTTATGATGGAGGGGCAGGTAGCCAGGCTACACCTAATTGGCTCTGTGTCCCTGTGTGCCAGATACAATTGACACTCACTCAGATTTGGCTTGACTACCTTCCATTGTGATAGATGACACACTGGGCCACATCTGAATGATGCTTCAACCCCCATATACCAAGTCATGATGCCACTCTGTTTGGGAACTTTCTCAAACAAGGGACCAGGAGCAAATGTGCCGTTTTGTACCCACCCCTTCCAGGTGGCCTGGCTGAACAGATATGGCTATTTCTATATCCCTGTTATGCTGTACATCTTCATGAGGGAGGCGGGGGCTGTGTTTTAACATGTGGGTGTTTCTCTTTTCTCATTTAAAGGAGATGTAGTAAAGCTGTGCCCCTTTTTGGGGGGCATCCCTTATGCAAGAATGGATGTATGTAAAAGCACTCATGTATAACCATGACAGTTGTTTTAGTAACACAAATAATAGGAAACTAGGACATTATTTGGGAAAGATTTGAATTGTGAAGGAATGATTTAGAGCAAGGCTACTCAACTTTAGGGGCCACAATGATATGCACAGCACATGCCGAGAGCCACAAATTAAGTGTGGTTATATATACATGCAAATATATACAAATAATTTCTTTTACACTGACGTGCGTGAATACAAAGATTAAGGCAAGACTACACAACACAGGCCCCATTTAAGTCAGTTCTGCTGATATTAATAAAATGCAATATTTACCCAATTTCCACCCATATGACAGCACTTTTAATGAGCAATTTAACTACTAAAACGCATATCCACAGAAGACAATTATATTGACTACTTTTTTGTTTTGGCTCCCACCCACAGGCCGCCTGTTGAGCCCCGCGTAAATCTAAACTGCGCTGCGGGCTGCAAATGGGCTGTGTGCCACGTGTTGAGTAGCCCTGATTTAGAGGTTAATCTGCTTTCTTGAATTATGGTTCCTGGAAAATTTTTATTAATTTGTATTAAATTATTAATAAAATCTTGTTAATTTACTGTAGGGATGCAGAAATTCTGATAAATAACCCTAAGAATTGAAAATGAGGGAGCCACTTTGGCTAAAACCATGACATGTCTGGGAAAACTGAGTCTTAGAATCATTATCAAACTGATGTATTTTATGTTTCTTCTTTGAGTGCTTGCTTATGTCTGTTCCACATTGGGCATGTGTGCTTGCCACATACACTGGTATTGGAAGTTTTTCTCTCAGCAGTGTCTGTAGGGGAACAGATCTGGTGCCCTCTGGAGTGGTGTCCTCATCGCATGATATAAGGGTGCTGCCAGTTCCCCCCCTTAGTTCTTTCTTGCCACCAGTGATAGTGCTTGTTAATATTCACTGCTCTTATTAACATTGCATAGGCTTCATTTATACAAACTAGTGTTCTGTAAAGCTAGAGTACCAAGTTAGTAACTGAGTTAGTCCTTAGTAGTTACAGTTTCATTAGTCCGATCTGGGACTTAGCTGGGAGCCAGGGTATGCCCCAGGTGTCAAGGCCTGTGATCGCTTCTACAACCTATGCCCATAAATAATCCACATAGTGCCAGGTGCCTCAGTGAAAGGCACGTAAGTGACAAGTGTCAGATCTGCCTGCAAGCTCTTTAAGCCTTGGACCAAGAATGAATGTGATGAATGACTCAAAGTGCTCCTGATGGAATCAGCCTTCACTACAGCTCTAGAGAAAAGGTCCGACTCAGCACCCACCATCAAGGTGTTGGTGCTGGCAGGGCACTGCGCACTATTGACAAGCTGGCACTGATCCCTCTGTTCACTGCCTTGGCCAAGAAGCAGAAGGCAAATAGGGGACGGTCTCCTAATACCTCCAAGGGGGAGAACAGGGCCCCACGGGGCAGCTTACTCCCACATTGGGAAGCTGAGCCTCAGCTCATATCAAGTGATGCAGCCAACCCTGTTCCTTGCCTGAAAGCACCAACAGAAGTGGGCCTCCATCAGCTTTAAGTACAATCAAAGCCTGATTTTCTCCAGGCTGCACAAAGGATCCTGACAATCCCGGTGCCACCCACATCGGCCCCAGCAGCGCCCAGACCTTGAAGTAAACATGCCTTGGAACCTTTCCATCCACCCTCGCTCTGACAGCATCATTCCCCCTTGCGGGGGACATCCCGCCATCATTAGCCTACTCAGTCACCATGACTCGGGTTGGGGAGGCAGATGCAGAAGAGCTGTCCACAGTCACAGGACCCTGGGCACCTGCATTGGGATTCAGGGTAGAGCTTGACAGTAACTTGGCACAAAACATATGGAGGCGTGCACTCTCCGGCACAGGGATGTTGGCTCCGCCAGTGGTCCCTGAAAATGATGTCACCATATTTAGGGAGACTTCCCCCCCACTACCTGTAACCAGCCCACGATACCTCCAGGTCCTAGTCTTCGTCCTGGTACCAGTCTTCTGTCATGGATCCACTGAGTGCTGCTGGTCACCAAGATCCCCACAGAGGCACATGTCCTGCTTGGACTGGTCCTCCTCCAGACATGGCCATGGACAGTGCAGGTGTGGAGTCACTGCACCAGTAGATCCTGGTCACCATGTAACAACCACTTCAGCTATTACTATAGTACAGAGCAAGGCTCCGTATCTGTGGGGCAGCCTCCCAGTGTCTTCTACATCATGAGCACCTAAACTTTCTTCTTGGCCCCAGGCTCAGTAGCTTGCTCCATGATACCCAAAGACTTCTTGGTGGTTCTCTCCCTGCCTGCCCACTCAGTGTCAGGACCCTCGAACAGGCTGGTGGCCTCAGTGACTCAACCCCCTCTGATGCTTGAGCCCTTAAGGGAAAAGACCCCGCAGACTCCACATGGAGCAAAGGGAACAGTCTGCTTGACCAACGGTGAGGGCCATGGAACCCGCAGTACCAACATTGTCCTCATCATCATCTTACTAGGCCATCATGGGGCCTCCTCACCCAGTTCTCAGGATGATGCTAAGGTGCACCAGGAACTGTTGCAGAAAGTTGCGTCCAACCTTGGCTTACAGGTGGAGGCGTTGGGAGGAGCAATAGCTGTGTTCAACAACCTCTCCTTCACAGTCCCTGCCAGGGTGGCCCTTACCCTTCATGAACAGGAGATTACCAACACCCTGTGTCAACCTCCCTCCTCTCTTTCCCCAATCTCCAAAAGGACAGAGCATGAGTACTTTCCTCCTAATAAGGGGCACATGTACCTGTACTCTCACACTCGCCCTAATTGCCTGGTGGACGAGGCAGTTAATTACAGGGAGTGTCAAAGGCAACCCAGAGCTGACCTCAAAAATAAAGACTCCAGGAAGCTGGATTTATTTGAATGAAAAAGTTATTTCTACACTAGCTTACAGATGAGAATGGCCAACCATCAGGTCCTCCTTGGCCACCAAACTGCCGCCAAGTTCAAGAATTTCTTCCCAGAAGGATTCCCATAAATAATTCTGGACATCCTTAAGAAGATTACAGCTGCTACCAAAGTGGCATCTGACTCTGCTGTCTGCACCATGGCTTCAGCAATCTCCATGTGTCATGCTTCCTGGAATGCTTCTCTCAGGGTTGTCCTCTGAAACTTAGCAGTCAATTCAGAACCTCCCCTTTGATGGCTAAGCCCTGTTTGCAGAGCAGACAGACAGTAAGTTACATGGGCTGAAGGACTCCTAAACTACTCTGAAAACCCTGGAGCTCTATGTCCTGGGCTCGGCACATAAGCAGTTCAAACCGCAACTACCTCAGGGGCAAGGAAGCTAGCCCTGCCAAGATTTGTCACACAAAAAGCCTAAGGACTATAGATGGTGGGATGCACACCTCTGCGGACTCCAGGACCAAAGGATGTGGGCCCCAGGAGATGATGTTACACATCAAAGAACTTAGGGTAGTCTGGTTGGCCTTCAGGGTCTTCCTGCCTTACCTATTCGGCACAGTGGCAAGGGTCTTGATGGACAACATGGCCTCAGTGTTCTACATCTACAGGCAATGAGGAGCACACTCACTGGCTTTCTGGCAAGAGGCCCTTCATCTCTGAAACTTCTGCATCAGCCATGACGGCCATCTGGAAGTTTGTCAACTCACTGGCATCAGGAATGCCTGAACAGATCACTTCAGCAGGAATTTTTCTTCTTACCATGAGTGGTCACTCCACTGAGTGTTGGCCTGCATGATCTTTCAGAGGTGGGGAATTCCCCAAGTAGACCTGTTCACCACCAGGCAATACAGAAAATGTGCTATGTTTTGCTCCTGGCAAGGCCTGGGCAAGGGCTCCCTTTGTGATGCCTTCCTACTGTCATGGTTAGAGGACTTGATTCATGCATTCACTCCAATCTCTCTTATCAACTGTGTCCTAGGAATAAAGCACAGATTATTGTGATAACCACGATGTGGCCTCCCCAGCACTGATTCAGCATGCTCATGAACATGATGGTGACCCCTTCCCAACAGTCTGGCCCTGCTGTTGTAGAATCACAGTTAAGTTCTACGCCCAAACCTAGTCTCTTCACTTATCATTGTGGATGCTCTGTGATTGAAGCTGAAGTAGCATCCCTGCTTAGAGGCGGTCCAAAGGTCTTCCTGAGAAGTCGGAAGCCATGCATAAGACTAACTTACGTGGTCAAGTAGATGACATTTTCCTGCTGGGCCTCGGAGAGCAGCATTTCTCCTTTGTATTCTTCATTGCAGTCCATTTTGGATTACTTACTGCAATTCAGGAATCAGAATCTTACATCAGAGTGCACCTTGTGGCCATCTTCGCATTCTACCAGCCGATCCAGGGTCAGACAGTCAAATTCCTGAAAGGTCTCCAGAGGCTTTACATGCAGGTATGGACCCTCAGCCTGTAGTGGGATCTTAACCCAGTTCTCTCCATTTCAAGCCACTGGGTTCCTGCTCCCTTTCCCACATGTCCTGGAAGATTACTTTCCTTGTGGTGGTGATGTTGGTGAAATGAGTATTGGAGATTAAGGCCTTGACCTTGGAACCACCATACACTGTCTTTCACAAGGACAAAGTCCAGCTGCGACCCCTTCCACCCTTCATGCCAAAGGTGATATTTTTCTTCCATATGATCAAGAATATATTCTTCTCGGTGTTCTGTGCTAAGCCACACAAGACTGCTGAAGAAAGACGATTTCACATGTTGGCCTTTTACTCGGTACATACCAAGCCTTTCTGTAAATCAACCCAGTTCATCATTGCTTTCCAACAGGATCAACTCTTGCATAAAGACCTGGCATGTGTTGGCAAGTCTCCTGCGCTTCTGCCAGTTGTCAGAGCCCATACAGCTAGAGCGCAGGTGTCCTCGGCAGCCTTCCTGGTGCATATTCAGATCCAGGACCTCTATAGAGCTGCAACGCTCATGTCTCATTATGCCAAAGGCGACACTGGGGTTGGCAGAGCTATGTTACAATCTGCGTGGCCAGAAATCTTACCCATCTCCACAGGTACTGCTTGGAGTTACCCAATGTGGAATGGATATGAGCCAAGTACTCAAAGAGGAAAAGACAATTATCTGTTCTGTAACTGGTGTTCTTCAAGATGTTGTTCATGTCCATTCCATGACCTACTCCCCTTCCCACTCTTGGAATTTCAGGCAAGAAGGAATTGAGGGTGAGGGTAGCCAGCAGCATCCCTTATATCGTGCCGTGTGGGCACCACTTTAGAGGGCACCAGAGCTGTTCCCCTAAGGACACTATTGAGGGGAAAACTTCCAGCATATATACCTAATGTGAAATGGACATGAGCAACACATCTTGAAGTACTCTAGTTACGGAGCAGGTCTTTTTTTCTTTGTTTGAAAAATGGGAAAAACACAACTGTATTTACTTATGCTTCTGACTTTGCTATCACAGGCATAGTCTGTTATCTGTGTGCTACATGTGACAAATGGCTTTTGCTTCCAACAGTCACATGAAATCTCCACCAAGTAAAGTAAATGTGAACCTTGTTCTCTTCTATCTTTTGTAAACCGTGTTTTATTGAATTAATCACCCATGTTAAGAAGTGAATTTCTGCATTAACGTCTTCCGAAAGAACACAGGCGATATCACAAAAAATGTAACTCTGGACTTTCCCTGCATTCCAATTATTATTTAAAATAGAAATACTGAGAGAATTCACTTTTTTTTTGGCTGACTAGTGTATCATCTTTGAGTGTTTATTATTACAAAGGGTGTATTCAAGTTAGAAGCACGTAAGTCTGCCTGAAATCTTGTCTGATTTTTTTCTTCCCTTTTGGGAATCATGTAGTGAACTGAATTGTTGTTTTAATTATATTTTGTAGTTCCTTCAGTTATACTTTGTTGTGAGATTTTTAGTTGAATTTTAATAATTTACCATATACAGCAATGAATATGAGCTTCCTAAGTATCAGAGGAGCAGATGCTTTCTTTGGAGTTTCAGCTGTAATGAAGAGGGGTTAGGGTAGAAAAAAATACAAAGTTTAGTTTCAGCTTTGTTAATGTAAATCGTTGGGAAAACATCCAGGAAATGATGTCAGTAACAGCCTGAGAAACAGAAACAGGCTGAATTGTGGGCCTGGACTGAAGGCGATACTGATTTGAGGCTCATCAACATGACAATGATAGTTGAAACAAAGTATGTGTATAAGGTTATCTGGGTAGTAGATTGAGAAGAGGAGGACATAAAGAACACAGCTCTGTGACACACCCACTAATATTGGGAAAGGAAATCCAAAATCTCTGGGTAAATCCTAGCTCCGTTGATGTGAGTGGAGTTTCCCATAGACTTCAGGATAGCTAGAATTTTACCATTAGTCTCTATGAGTATATCTGCACTGCAACACTATTTCGAAATAATTAGCGCTATTCTGAAAATACTGTCAAGCTGGAGGACTTCTTACTCGGACTCCTGTAACACTCGTTGTACAAGGAGTAAGGGAAGTCAGAGGAAGAGTTCTCTATTTTGAAATAACTGCCTGCTGTGTAGATGCTCCCTATTTCAAAATAAAGCTCTTTCAAAGTAAGATACGCAATTGACGTTGCTCAATTTGCGTAGCTTATTTTGAGTTAAGCCCTGCAACGTAGATGCACCCTATGAGCACAAATTAAATAAAGGCCTCATTTCACTTTACTGACATATCATATGGTATGAAAGTTTTGAGACGAACAAAATGTGAATGTCTTTATGGTACCATCTGTGTTTCATATATTGGGTAGTAGTAGTCCCGTTCAGTGGCTTTCTGCTTTTAATGAATGGCAAACAGAAATTCATTTGGGTTCTAACTTCTTTTTCCCTTAAGATCAGTTGGTTATTGGTATTTTATTTTTAAATACACTTTTAAAAAAAATCCTATAGTCTCATCTCAGAATCGCTAACTTCAGTGCATTCCCTGATCCTCTTTCTGTCCCCATCCTCTAATATGTCATAACTCGGGACTGATAAAGAGGGATGTGTTGTGACCCATTTCTAATTTTAAGGAAGTAATTTGAATATAAATTGGGAATACCAGAGATCTCAGTTGTCACCTATACATGATGAATTAAGTTCAGTATAATTCTGGAATTTGAATTAGCTACTGCTCAGAGTTTTGTTGTTGTTAGGTTTTTGTGTTTTTTTTATTTTGTTCTTTGTTCTTTTGTTGTTGTTGTGGTTCTTTTTTGGCAGTATAGCTTTTGGTCATGCTCTAAAGTGGATTTGGGGCTTGTCTACACAGCAAAATATGTTTGCCATAGTTATTCCACAATAACTCCCCAGGTTGATAGTTTTATTCTGCATAAGAGTGACTTTGTACACTTTCGCTGAAGGGTATTACATATACAAGTGGATTAAGATAAAATGCAGAAAGGCACTCTTAATGCAGAACAAAAGTGTCCACATGAAGAATTAGTGCAGAGTGACTTGTGTGTTTTAATTTCACACTCTAGCTTATTTTGCAATCATTTCCTCATGAAGACAAACCCTTACTATAAAAGCTGCACAATAGCTTCTTAGTCCAAATGCAAGCCCTGATGCTGGACACAACAGATTTTTCCCAGATGAACAAACCAGAACTTATGAGCTGTTGATGTCTGCAAATAGAGCAGTGTAACAGTGTAGTGCATTTCAAATTGCTGAGTTACCAAAGACTAAAAAGGGGCTTTCCATGACCTCTTTCACCATCACTGTTCAGATTAAGACTGAGGTTTTTTATGTACCTTACGTAATATAATATCTTCTGCTTCCCCTTATTTTTTAGTCCACCCAACTCCCATGAAAACAACATTTATCCCACTCAGATATAAGGAGAGTAGAAAAGCTACATGAGGAGACAGCCATCTGATATGGAAGGAACATAAATAGGCAGGGGCAGTAGGGCACATATGCGGAGGGAGATGGAAAGAACAAATATATTGAGCAGTGAGGAAGAGTTAGATGGTGTTGAGAGAGCATGTAGTGCATTGGCAGCTCTATTTCTGGATCCATAAACTATTTGGCAGTGAGTAGAGTTCCTGAATGTATAAGAACTGCTGCAGAAACATGAGTCACCAAAAGCTGCCACTCTTAGCATTAACCAAAGAGGAAGAGATGCCATGTACTTGTGACTTTTCATGTGTTTACTCACTTAAAACTAAGACGAGATTAAGAATACTGTGCAATGTCAGTTCTGTAGAAATAGTGCAAAATCTTGTAACTGTGGTATGTGTTCCAGTGGGTGGGTTATTCCTAGTTGTACTACTGTTATGCTGGAACAGCAACAGTAGGCAGCAGTCTAGCTAGGAAGCTGTTTCGGTGAAATAGTATGAGATTGGAGTCATTCATTGCACTGTGTCCGTATGACCCTGACATGAAAAGGCTTGTATCCTGCCTCCTTCCGAGAGGTACCCAATCTCATTCTGCTTGTTTGAGTTCCAGCAGTAAATACAGGGCAGCTCTCTAACAGTTCATTTAAGATAAACAACCTAAACAAGTGTGAACATTTTACTGGAAAACTCCCAAAAGCTAATAGTTTCAACAGGTGGGCTGTGGGTGGCTGTTTGTTTGGAGTTGCTGGGACCTTGCTTAGGAAGTTTTTGATAAACAGCTGCAAGTAGGATGGGACAAAACAGATACTGTAAGTGCAGCAGTGCACCAAGAGATTAATCATTCCATTGAATCGAAGCTAGGAAGTTTCCAGCAGGCTGTATTTGACAGGCTCTTGCTAAACTTTCACATGTTGATTTAGATTTTTGCAAAGCACTCGATTGTTCTCCAGAGCTGCAGGGGTACAGTCAAGCATTTTTTTCCCTCTTGCTAACATTTTCATTTCTTTCTTTCTTTTCTCCAGGTGTGTGATGTAAAAGCAGTGGGCAGTCCTTGGGCCCTCCCCCGCACTATTGTAACGTCATGTGCCAGTATTACTATTAAGGCAGAAACACACATACTTCAGTACTCAGCAACCAAAGGAGAAGCTAAACAGGGAGAACAAATGACTGCTTGCAAAACTTTGGGGAGCTAACTTTTTCTTCTCCTTTTCTGCTATTGTGAAACAGCTGGAAGAACAGAACTGAAGCAGCATTTTTTGTGGATATTTTTTTCTTTTTTTAATTTAATTTTTTCCTTTTGATTTGGATTTCAATCTCTCAAACTGCACTGACCATAAGTACTGGACAGCAATATGTGTCATGTCATTGTAACTTGTCGTTCAATGCTGTGGACGCTCCTGAGTATTGTCGTGGCTTTTGCAGAGCTCATAGCTTTCATGAGTGCAGATTGGCTAATTGGCAAAGCCAAGCCTGTGAGCTCTGAGGATGTGGACAACAGGACAGGAGGCTCACAGGAGCCTTACCATCCAACTTTGGGCATCTATGGGCGTTGTACCAGAATCCCCCATATGCAGGTTTCAAGACGAGACACGCTTTGTGGACCCTATGCAGAGAACTTCAGTGAGATTGCCAGTGGATTCTGGCAGGCTACCGCTATTTTCCTAGCTGTGGGAATCATGATTCTCTGTGCTGTGGCATTTGTATCTGTCTTTACAATGTGTGTGCAGAGTGTTATGAAGAAAAGTATCTTTAATGTCTGTGGGCTGCTACAAGGGATTGCAGGTAAGTGTGGTGTGACAGGAACTGAATACTTCCCCAACTATTTTATACATATCTCTTCTCTATGCCAGTATTTAAGAATTTTAAGTCTTGTTTGAATAGCTAATCAACATGTAGTGCATTGACACTGGAGGATTAAAGATTGCTCTGTGCCAAGGTGAACAGACCAAAGTTTCGTATGTTGCTGATCAAGTCTTTCTTCTGTTTGAAAAGTGTGTTTCAGTAACAAGAACTTCTCTCCTTAAGGTTGCTTTGTGGTGTTAGCAAATGCTGGCACCAACACAGTGTCTGTTGCTGCTTTAATGATTTTTCCATTAGCTCTGGAGGCAGTTCTCTTTGTCTGTGTGTTTCACTCTTTGGGGTTGTGGTGAGACTAAATCCCAGTTATAGTGCTAAAGTTGCATGCACAGTTCCCCTTGCATTCACTTATACAAGAACACAGTTTGACCCCTGGTGCTTTGTGGAAATAAGATCCTTCCTCACACCTCAGGGAGTTCAGTTGCTTTTGAAGAATCCAGTGATTTTACCTTTTCACTGCCTAAGTGACAGTGAATAAACAAACTGAATAAACGAATTGGCTTTTGATTCCTTTTCATTTCTGTTTCTTGAGAAAATTTGGTAAGATCTTGCTAGGTTTTATTGCATATTTCCTGGAGCTTAGCAAAAATTTTGTTCAGTGAGATCAAAATATGAATGCTAAATTCTTCCCTTTCCAATGGATGTAGCTAGTAGTTCAAGGAGACTTCATTAATATGTAGTGGAAAAAAAAACACTGTCATATAATTATTTTGTATTATACATGTTACTCTGATTATTTCAGGACACAGAATATTCTTCAGATACTACCATAAAGACCTACATGGATCTTCTTGGGAGTCACTAGGTTGGCAGTAGGAAATGGAATATGTAGAAAGGTCTTTTCTTCTCCCTCAAGGTTGTGCTCTCAAGCAGATATGTTGAAACCAAAGTACAAAGTGTTTTGTTCAAAAGAAGGTTGGCATTTCAAATTAATTCGTATTTTAAGCAAACCAGTTTGGCTGAATCTGGTAGATGCCTCTATAGCCAAACCATGTCCTGTTGGCCGAATGGTAAGAAAAGATGCAAGAGTACATATTTAATTCTTTCTTAAACTAATTATGTTTGGTGCTCAGTTGAGGACTAGTTCATATGCCTAATAGCAGGGTGGGTATATGTAAGGTTGCCAGGTATCCAGTATTTTCGCCTGTCCGGTAAAAAAAAAAAAAATTCAGAGAATACTGGACACCTAAAATGTCTGGTATTTTCTGATTTTTTTCCCCCAACCAGGAGGCGAAAATGCCAGGCACCTGGTAACCCTACAAACACCCAGCGCCCAGCCTTTCCTCCCCGGCTCCCAAAACCCCCAGGCCCCATGCTTACCTGGTTCCGCAAGGCTGCCGGCACAAAATGGCTGCTGACCAAGAGGAAGTTCCCCTGGGTCTTAGTGCTCAACTGTTCCCCCCCCCCCCTTTTTTGCTTAAGTCTTGGAGTCTTTTTTTTTTCTCCCCCCACCCACCCACCTTTTTTTTTCCTTCAACAGAATTTTTTCCCGGTGGTATTTTTTTGAGGGTGGGAAGTGTTTGGTATTTTTGATTCAACCATCTGGCAACCCCAGGTATATGGGAGTTTTGGGAGAGTGGAAAAAGCCTTCCCTTGGCTGCATGCAAAGGAACTCCAGGACTCTTATAGCTGGTGGCTGCTTCACAGACTCATGACTCACAAAAGTGGGTTGAGGAGAGAGTCAGGCCTGGCAGCAGCCAGCAAAGCTACAAGTGCAGTGCACATTGCACAGGGTGGGGTAGCAACCACGGTTCCCTGGCACTCCCTGAAGATCGAGAATAAAGGCCTCATACTTGCTTCGCACTACCCCAGTGTAAGGCAGTGCCCTAAATTGGCTCCAGATACACCTGTTTAGAGGGTGGGATTTTTTTTAAATAAACTGCACCTTTTTGATCTAACCATTCCCTGTTTTGGAAATTCACCATCAGAAATATACAGATCTGAATATCAGACCTTAGTATCTCATTGTACATTTTAGCTCTTCACCTTCTTAAATTGCCACTTATTTCAGAAATTAGCAGATCCACTGTCGTTTTGTTGAGCTGATATTCCCTGATTTTTAAAACGAAATGAATATTCATAAAGATTCTAATTTCAAAATTAGTAGGAGAGTGGTCTCTTGAAAGACTGTTCCAGACTGTGGACCAGTTCTACTTGCCTCTGAAAAGGGAACATGAGAAAAAGAATTGTATGTTTTATAGCTGAACCAGAATTATGGTCTCAAGAATTGAATTATATGTTGGAAAAAGCATTTTTCATGAGATGATGTTAGTCATTCTTTTTGAGCAGTACTATGAATGGAAGCACTTCCTTCTTATAGTGTAGATAAATCTACATAGCATAAACCAGGGTAATTGAAAGGTCACATTATTTAAACTGTTGCTATGAAAAAGGCTCATAATTATTTGCAGTCAGCCATCTTGTGGCTAGTGAGTTGTTCTCTCAAGATAATTTTACTGAATTCGTTGCTGCTTTGTGCCAACAGTATTGCTGTATCTGGTTAGCTGAAGATGTTTTTCTGATGACTTGCCGCAGCTGTGATGTTTAATTTTCTCAATTTCTAGTTTTGGAAAACATTTAACCAAATGGTTGAAGGAGGACAGCTGTCAGCAGGGTTGAACTGTATAACAATATTCCCACATCTAGAGTAATGTTGCAGCTATTAAAGCTCATAAAGGACAGTGATGTGTGGTCGTGACCTGTTGTCTTAAGTTTTCTGATCTTTCAAATGTGATTCTGTAAATAAGTAGGGGAAATTGTGTGTGTGTGTGTGTGTGTGTGTGTGTGTGTGTGAGAGAGAGAGAGAGAGAGAGAGAGAGAGAGAGAGAGAGAGAGATGTGATGCCTTACAGTCTATATCCACAGCACAAGCATTTACAGGAACTAAAGATCTAGCAGACTTAATCACATTTAAAAATCTCTATATCTTTGCTACAAGGACTGAATATAATTAAAAACATTCTGCAAATTAATCTATTCCTGGAATTCATCATGGAAAAAAATAATAATGGACACCGGATGTATCATTTCTGTCTAGCAGCTTAGGTTCTGACCTGTGTGTTGTCTGAGGTGAAATTGTAGATTACGAAAAATGCATTTCTTCTGTTATGGCATTGGTTCAACTTCTACCCTTGCACAAATGTGTGGTGCTCTTGTTTAGGTCAGTAAGAAAGAACCACATGCATAACCCCTTGACAGAGAGTTTTTTGTGTGTGGTAGACAATCAGAACTATAAAGCTTAATAGAAAAAATCTGCTGCTTCTTTAAAAAGACCCTTCTAAAATCTTGAAATTCCTTTGTAGTGGAGTAAGTCTTTCAGCACTTGCTTTTAAGCCTGCAATTCCTTTTATTGTAGAATTGCAGAAATATGAACTAGTAGTCTTAATTTGTAAACATATCATGCCATCAAGAAACAAATCTGTCATCTGCTCCAAAGAGTGGAACCATATCATTAGATAAATAATTATCGCCTAGCATCTAGGAGACTGGACAAGCATTCATTTGAATGTCTTTGTGAAGCATGCAATCTGTTTTTAAGGTGACTGAAACACTTGGAATACTGGGGTAAATGATACACTGTTTTAAAATACACGTATTAATTGATGAGCAAATAATTCAAAGTAGATTACCATACTAACTGTCAAATGGTAGGCAATTCGTTATCAATAGTCAGTGGGTGTTATGTGCATCTTATCATGTGTTAATTTGTTTGCATTATGATAGTACTTAGATGCCCAAATCAGGATTTGGGACCCCATTATGTTAAGCAGTATAGACACCTTTAATGAAAACACCTTTAATAATCCCCACCAAAAGAATTTGCAATCGAAGTAGATTGTGTTAATATAACACCTTCAGATCATGGCATTCTGGTTTGTCTCTTAATCTTGTGTCTTGACTACGAATGGAACTTGTTTAAAAAAGCAAGGCTTTCTACAGTGACATCAATCTGTGGTACAATATTATTTTCTTATGAGACTGGTCATTATAAACCTTTGGGTTTTTTTTAAATATACCTATAAGACTGATTAAAAAACAAAAGTGAAGTCCAGGCTCTAAATAGATAGCAAATAGACAGCACTAAGTTTGCATGCTAGCCAGATACTTCCTTCATTTATATGAATTTGGCTGAAACAGTAATCTGCCCTAATGATTTCAAACTGGCTTATGAATGTGTGGGCTAGGACTTGTCAGCAAGGCCTTCAGGGACACCCTAACCACACTGTGGAACAATGAAACTGGATTAGCAGTGTGAATAACTTGACATTGTCTGAACTCTGAAACATCAACAGGCCAGTCTGTGTCCATATAGGGAACAGGACAATGTAATTCTGACAGAGTTTTACAAACAAAATAAAATGATATTTAATTTGTTACTTCCATTTGAATTATAACTGCCTTTCTTTGCTGAAACATGAATATATTACCACCCAGGCCTATTAAGTGGAGGATGTAGCCCACAGGTTCTAAAACCCTTTCATAGTGTGGACTGTGATAGGGATGTAAAATCCCAGTTAATCAGTCAACTGATTAAACGTTACATTGAACCAGTTAATTGCTTGTCCAGGATCCTGCAGGCAGGGTGTGGCTGGGCTGGAGTGCCCCCAGGATGTGGTATGGTGCAGTGGGCCCAGTCAGGCTGGATCAGTCTCCCACTTGTGGCATGGGTAGAGGGCTACTCCAGCCCAGCTGAGCTTGCTGAACTGCGGGCTGCTCCGGCCAGGCCAGGCCAAGCCCACAACAGGTGGTGGAGGGCTGCTTGGCCTGAGCCCCCCATGGGCAGGGGCCGTTCCAGCCAAGTTGGGCCCACCACTCCGCTGTCGGAAAGCTGCTCTGGCTGGGCTGGAGTGCTCTCTGTTTGCGACACAACGCTATGGGCCTGGTTGGGCTGGAGTGCCCCCAGCCCGTGGCACAGTGTGGTTGGGCATGGAGGCTGCTCCAGCCCGGCCAGACCACCAGTTAACTAGTCACCGGTAAGCAGCATCCAGTAAGGGTGATGCTTACTGATTACATGCAAGACCTTTTTTTATTAGAGTGCTGCCTTGTGGACTTCCTTTCCTTGTCCTCCCTTGCTGCCAAACTGGGATCCCTATACTTGAAAACCAGTAGAGCCCTGCAAGTCCGAAGATATCCACTTTATGTCTATGGGTATCCACATCTGCAGATATGGATATGGATATCTGCAGCTCATTTTTGCAGATGTGGATACAAATTTTGAATCTAGAACCCTGCAGATTTGCAGATATCTTCTTTATATCCATGAGTATCCACATCCGTAGATGCAGATATCTGCGGTTCATTTTTGCAGATACGGATTCAAATTTTGTATCTGCGCAGGGCTCCAAGAATTAGTTCTCTACACGGTTACATTCAAAGCCTTTCCTTCTCACAGTATTATTTAACATTTACTTTGAATTGGCAGCTAAACCCCACAATCGGGTGGAAACTCCCATTATGTTTGGCATTGTAGAAACAAACAATAATCCCTGACCCAAAGATCTTAGCGTTTAGAAGACAAGACATTACAGGTGATGAAATAAACAAGCAGACCTGGGTAGCATGGAGCAGATGGGGAGACACAAAAATAACAGGATGTGCAAATTCTCAGCTTGTCAGTAGTAGTGATTACAACTGTCCACTCACCAAGCCATTACCGGATTTGCTATTTATCATCATCATCGCCACCACCACCACCACCACCACCACCACAGTTTTCCCTCATCCCAGGACAAATACAAAAATCTCCATGTTCAGAGGATTCATTTTTCCTCCACAATGAATATCAGTTTTTTCCACTGAAATTCAGCCATACTTTGAATCCATTCCATTCCCCTCAGCTGAATCTGTTTGCTTCAAACAGTTATCCATCAGGTGACTTGCCCTCTTTCCATGTGAAGCCCTTTCCAGGATCCCACTACCCTGTACCTGAGTCCCCCCTGCCCCTTTTAATGTTTCCTCCCTCTAATCCTATCCTCTTCTCCAGGAATCATTGTTCCCCATGGTGCTCCTCCTCTTAGTTTCCCATGATGCTGTTCTGCCCTTTACAGACCACAGATTGAATGTTTTGTTAACAATGATTTAGAGTGAATTTGTGCCTCTCTGTATTTCTCATCAGAGGAAAAACTCTGCTTTTTTTTAGTTGTTTATATTTGCTGCATCTTGGTAGAATAATCCAGTTACTGATCATTTTAGCCCCAGCTCTTCTTCATCCATTTTAATATGTCATGATAGCACAGTTGGGTGCCCTCCACCAACAGGCTTTGCTGTATCAGTTCCAGCTTCCTTAGCAAGCATCTCTCCAGGGTCCATTTTTTCCAAAGAATGGTTGTTTTTATGTGACATAGTGAGGATGTAAGCTAGTTGTTTGTTATAGCTAAACAAATTATGTGTCAAAAATTGCTGCAGTGGACTTCCAGAATGCAGGTGTTCACCCACAAAGTCCAACAGGTTACCCAGCTTTTAACTATAGAACAAGAAAATCCAATAACCTAGTAACAGGCAAAGTTAAGAGCAATCAAATAAGATCATGCATTTAAACAATCTGTAACCCATAGTTGAATCCATCTGTGTGTAACAACTGAATCATTGATGTTGAAAAGGATAGTGGTAAAATAACAGTGTAGGTGATGTAATATGTTGGTTTTTGTTGAAAGTGTGTAAACATAATTTATTTTTGTTTTGTGTGTCTGCTATGGAGAACGATAATCACTTAGCATCTCTCCTTGTTGCCTCAGGAAAGTTTCAGATTTAAATATGTTCCCTCTTTCAAAATATTTAATATAATGTAAATGTTGGAGTTAATTTAAATTCTTGTTAAACTGGCTTATCAAATAAAGTATAATTCTTTTTAAACTTAAGTCCCGTACTTAAATTTTAGTGCCAGTTTTAACAACAATGGAAACTAATCCAGTAGTGTTAATCTGGCACTAAAACTCATATTGTGTATATATACACATCCTGTTCAGTGTGGACTTGGAGTTGTTAGGAGAGTGCCAAAAGGGTCACTATTACATGCTCATGACAGATTGTCAATTTGGAGGAATAAATATGCAAGTCACTTGATGAAATGTGCTTATGACAGAAAAACAGGTTGGGAAAGAGGAAGGAAGGTGCAGTCTGGATAAAGAAAGGAGATCAACGTTCAGAATTGAACAGACTAGAAATCTACTGCGAGTACAGTTTAATACACAGAAACATAAAATAATCAGGGCAAGGACTATCAATACTTCATATGTATGGACGAATGCATAAAAAGCTGTGACATTCCACGCTGAGAAGTTTATGGGCACCAAAATACCCTCTTATATCTTTGATAGCCAAGCAATTTTTATTGTTTGTAGAGTGCCATAAATGTGTATGGTGCCTTATGGATGATTAACATTGGTGTTTCCAGTAACAAAGAGCTTAATTATTTCTCCATTTACATGGACAACTTGAAATTTTATTGGCCCCAAAATGTAGCCACTCTTCATAGATTTTTTTTCTCCAGGAGGTGTAGCCTGTCATTTTCTAGCACTTTTTAATATGACAAACCTGCCCATGACTTGCATGAGCAACTAAAACCCCACAGTGCTGGAGGAGTTTGTATGAGTTTCTGCCCTCATTCCCTTTTGGGGAAGAGGAAGGTGAGCTGAACTTGTGTGTGTCAGATGGGAATGGTTTGTGGCTGGGAGCAAAGGATGGATGAGGGATTGCATGTAGCAAGTGGAGGAATCCAGATGTAATGAGGACTGGAAGTGTGCAGCGGAGGAGTAGAACTGGCTAGGTCTCTGGGAATTGTGGTGTGGCAGGGAGGTGTGATTGAGAACTGCTGGGATACAGAGAGGGAATTGGGAGTTTGCTGAGAAACTTGAGAAGGAAGGAGAGGGTCAGTCAGAATTTGCTGTGGAGGCAGGAGGATAAACAGACGAGGCGGAAATGTACTGGAGTTTGCCAGGGGACTGGGAGGTAAACTGGAGTAAATAGGGTCTTGTAAGGGAGTTGGGATATTAGAATTTCCTATGGAGCCGTGAAATGCATGATGGGAGCTGTTGGGACCTGAGGGAAGAAGGGTTTTGGAATTATAGCACTGGGTAGCCCATTGTGACCAGAAGCTGTAAGTGGATATGGGAAATCAGGGGGCAGACTCTGCTAGTGGAAATGCTGGGGAGCAGAGAGGTAAAATATGCCATAGATTTGCCTGGAGATTTGCTACTTGTGGACTAAGGGAAATAGATGCTGGACAAATGGGGTGGAGAAAAAGATGCATTGTGTTGAAACAGAAGCAACAATTCAGTTAAGTAGATGCAGTAAGGTTCCAAACCCAGTATACCTATTTGTTTTACAAACATATGGAAACGAGGCCCAAACTTTTATTTTATTTTGAAAATGCATGTTTCCTTCTAAGATTCAACCTCTAATGTTTCATGTAATGCCCTTGTTCTAAATTCTTAAACAAAGAAACAAACTGTGTTGGGGTGGGAGGAGGTGTTATAGTGGAAATCCTGACAGAGCCTTAATTTCTGTAGTGTTCTAAACAGTGTAGAATAAGACTTCCTCTAACTTCACATGGCCATGTGCCAATGTGACAGCTAATACATGCTTGGCTGCTGAAAGTTCAGACTCAGGGAACTATTATACGGAGGAAGGAGGACTGAATATGCCAGAGAAGGTAAGCTGTACTAACTTTAAATATATAGCATGCTAAACAGCCAGTGAAATAGAGGTACAATATGAGTGGCTTGAAAAGAAATGTTGTCCTATAAAAACAGGGATGTGAAAGTGTAAACATACAAATAGTTAACCGAAAAGCCTAGGTTTAACTGTTAATGTTCACGGTTACATACAGGCTCCCTCCCCGCTCCTGGGGAACCAGCTGCCACCACACGCTGGTCCCTCTGTATCAGAGGCAGCAGCGTGGGGGTGACAGCTAGCACCCCAGGAATGGGGTTGCAGGTGGAGCGAGGGCTCACCGGGAGCCAGCTTAAAAGCAGGCTTCCAGCACACACCAGCTCCCAGAGAGCTGGCTGCCACCCCAACATTGCTGATGCAGGTAACTGTAACTGCTGACACATTCAGTGGTTACGTGTTTACCCAATTACACGCATTTTAACATCTCTAAAACGCTGGCAGAATTTGTTTGGGTGGTGTGGTACGTGTTCTGGTGCGATAGAATGAAAATTTGCGCATGTGGTGAGTGTGTGTGTATATATGTGTGTGTTGCTTCTTTTATTATTTTTATAAAAATTCATATTTTTACTAAATAGAAATGTTGGTCATTGTGCCATTTTCCATTTCAGTGTTATATGATGACAAACTGAAATGCAAGGGAAGTTAGTGTGTTTAGATATCCAAAACAAAATGTTCCCTTGGGTAAATGGCATGTTTGAGTGTAGAGGGAAAGCAGGGATAACAGTTGAAATTTGCAGAGGAGGAGACAGACAGAAAAGGATGCCCAACAGTCCCATTGCTTTCTTTTTAAGAATAAAACTAGGACATGGTGCAGGGCTAGGTGAGAGAAAAACAATATATACCAACCACTTGGCATCCTTTTGGCTTTTTTTCAGTCACAGTCTTTTTACAGTATTTTTACTCTCTATTTGCAGATCCATCATCTTTATTTATGATTGATTCTCTCTGTGTGTGTCTGTCTGTAAACCTCCTGCACTAAGTACTTCCTCTTTTTCCTTCTTATCTCTTCCTCTCTCCTCTGTCATCTGTTTTCTGCTCCTTTTCTTACATTCTTGTCTTTCTTCTGACATTCACTCTCTCCTCTTCTCTTCCTGACTCTCCTGGCCTGTCAGTTCATCACTCTCATTGTTACATTGATTCGCTCCCCGCTAGGGATGTAATAGTGTAGCCAGTTAAATGATTAACCAATAAGCAGATGCAGAAAGTACACTGTTCTTCTCCAGCTGCCCAGGAGAAGAACAGCAGCAACTCAGTATGTGCAGCAGCAGCCTCCTTCTGCCCTCCCAAAATGGTGCCCTTGCCCCCCCCCCACTCAACCATACATCCTCCAGCCCCCGACCTTATTCCTGAACTCCCCACATTCACCTTGCCCCAATCACCTACGTTGCCCCTACAAACCCCTTCTGCCCTGAGCCCTTCCACCTTCCAGCCCCCTGCCCTGAGCCCTCCATGCCCAGCCCTCTGCCCTTATTCTTAAATCCCCACCATTTCCCTTATCCTGCTTTTATTCCTGAACCCCCAACATTGCCTTGCCCTGATCCCCCACCTCTTCCCTGACCCACCCATCCCCAGGCCCTTGCCCTTATTCCTGAACCCCAACCCCTCTGCCCTGACTCCCCCTAGCTCCCTGCCCTGATTCCTGAACCTCCTAGCCCTCCCCCATCCCTATCCCCCTACCCTGATTCCTGCTGCCCTGAGCCCCCCACACTCCACTTACATTTCTTATAGATACTGTCATACCACGCTCCCCTCAGGATGGTGCGATACAGTACCTATAAGAAACTTAAGTTACTTTTAACCCTGAAAAATACTAGGCACAATTAGAACTGTGCAAACTTATTTGGATAAAATAATTAACATTAGCTAAGCAGTAATGCTCAAGAGGTGAGCAGTGAGAGGAGATGGGGCTCCAAAGTCATATCTTGCATGCCTCCTTCCAGAACAGCTATTTATGCCCCTGCCTCTTTATTAAGATCATCGTAACTTTTGGTGTGTCAGTGGAGGCCCAGCAGATTATATGCATTCTGTCTTCACTGATTAGGTTTGGCAATGACATTATTTTATTTTAAGTCTTAGTAAATGTATCTTGTAATCTACAGAGTAAGTCAAGGCCCTTTCATAGGCTTGTGTGGAGTATTTTTTCCACTGAAGAACATTTTATCTTGCTCCATATGATACCAGATTTTACTAACTTTACTGATGTGTCCTGAAAGTCTCAAGTAGCCAGGCTCAAGAGATAATGGGGCACTTCTAAAGTCCCTTGTTTTTTCGTCTAAGATTTTTAGGTAATACAATTCTGGCTGTCCCCTTTTAAACATTGGGAGAAGGAAAATAGAATAGCAAGCATGAGTTCCAGAGCTACACTGGAATAAAAGACCCATGCACAGCCAAGGTTGGCCTGGGTCAGCTGACTCATGCTCATGAGGATTGGGCTGTGGAGCTAACCATTGCCATGCAGACATTCAGTCTCCAGCCTGAACCTAAGAGTCTACACAGCAATTCTGTAGCACTGTGAGCCTGAGTCAGCTGAGCCAGTCCAGCCCTAGATGTTTAATTGCTTTGTAGAGGTAGTAACATGTGAGGTGCAAACACAGCAGAGGACTATTTAAACTATAAATATATATGTTTATAAAAACTACAAATTTAGTTTATAGCCAGTGAAGGTTTGTTTTCATTGAAAAACCAGAAACAGTTTAAAGAATCCCTGTTAGCTCTGAGGGCCTGTCAGTTGTTTGCTCTGTTCTTGCTCTTGGCATGGGAATGCCATGTGGCAGTGGGGGGAAACAAGGGGGCTTTGAGTCACCTTTATTCTTCTCATAGTATGGGCCATCACTCTTTGATGACACCTAAAGCAGTGTTCCCTCTAAGCTGGGCAGCAGCACAACTCCACATGTGATTAATCACCCCTGCCCAGTCAGTCAACTCCTTGCAGGAAGCCCTGAGCCTCTGACTGGTTGGGGCTGATTAATCACCAGTGAAGCTGTGCTGCTGCTCAGCTTACAGGGAATACTGCTCATAAGCCTACTTTTTTTTAGAAAACCCAAATGTTGAGCCATCCCTAAGCAGCATGTCAGGCATGTACTTTTCAGCTGAGAAGGATACAGCTTGTATACGCTAATCAGTGGGCTGGCATGCACCAGAGTGGCAATGGTGGGAAGGGTTATTTATATGTAGTGTTGTGAAACATCCATTGTTGCTTTCCTTTGCTCCTTCTAGGGAGCACTCAAACTTTAGCAACCTGAGGACCCTCATTTTGACACAGATTTTCACAGACACCCCCAAGCTTCCTCCTCAGCTCCAGACCATTCTCGCCCCACCTCTTCCCACTCCCCTCTCTGTTCCACTCTTGCCCCTCCACTTCCCCACCTCTCTCCACCCCTCCCCAGAGCGAGTCCTGTCCCTACTCCCTTCTCCTCCCAAGTAGTGCCTGATGCATGCTTCTGAATAGCTGCTCCTGGTCATGTAGGAGGCACTGGGAAGGAGTGGGTGGGAGTTGATTAGTGCGGCCAGAAATCCAGAGTATCCTTGTCCACAGCCCCCCATTTGAGAAATGCTGTTCTATGGGCAGAATAATTCATGTTGCCTTGTGATCAGAGAGCCATAGGTCTTGTAGTTCCACTCATAACTGAAAAACTTCCTGTGTATATATAATTCACAGTACAAACTGAATGTTTAATTGCTAATGTATCAGATTTGTATGGCAAAATAGTACGTAATGGTATCAGATGCTCTTTACTTATAGTCTTCTTAATTTTTATAAATATGGAATGCTACGTTTTGCTCTACTAGGTCAGAGAGAAAACTGATTTAAAATGAGACTGGTAACAAGATTATATGTCTACGCAGTTGTGCTGGAGACGTTAGTCACAATCCTCACCTTGTATTCCTTTGTGCATTGCCATGGGCTAGAAAGAGAGAAGGTGGGGGGCAAATTCAGCTCATGAAAGAAAAGCTGGAATGCTTTATGGTGTTCAATAGCAACAACTCTTACTAATTACAGACTTACTGATTACAAGCAGCCCTTGTATACAGGATGTCCAAACTCCTCACGGACAGAGGCTGCTCCACAGCAGCAGTTTCATTTCTAGTGGCAGTGTATATTCCACTCCTATAATAGCACATAGTATCCTGGTTATTAGCCTTTTCTTCCATCTTTCACAATCACCCCTGCATTTTCAACACCATTTCTGCATCCTACCTCTGTTTGGAATGATTAGTGAGCTTACACAGATTAGTGAGTTTACACAGGTTCTATAAACACTTGCCATATTCACAGTAAAGCGGTAAGCTTAGTGAACAAAAGGATTAGTTTAGTTAAGACTGAATGTTGAGAGTTTATTCTCAGTCTGTTTTTATGAAGGGAGCTGTGAAGAAATTATTTTTCTTCTGATAATCAAGAGTAGTGATTTTTTAAAGATATTTTGGAAACATGTTTTAAGCAGTTTTGAGATTCTGCTTGGCCACCATTTTAAGCATTTCAATCTCTTGTCTCAGGTGGAAGTTGTTCCAGATGCATTTGTATCTGCATGTGGCTCCACTAGTCTGGAATTAATTAGTGGGTGTCTCTTTCCTATCACTCAAGTAGGCTGAGTAATCTGCTGGGTAGCAGTTTGCTTAGCCTTAGTGGCTTTCTTCAGCAGTTCTGCTTCTAAGTCTCTTGTCTCCACTATGCCTTTGTAAGACCGAGATAAGAGTTATTATTTAAACAGACACTGTCAATGTGGGATTTTGTACATTGACTGATTCTTTGAAATTTTTGTGGATTCCCCCCTCCCCATTTTATGTTTGGGGGTCCTTTTGTGATTAACATTACCAAGGGGTGTCAGGCCTGCTGCTCCTCATGCTTTCCCTTTTCTATTTGTCCATATTTTGCACAGCTGCCTGTTTTTTGCTGTCTATCCACTTTGTTTCAGTTCTGCTGCTGCTACTACCATTGAATACCTTCTTGCAGATGTGGACAATGTATGCACCAGAAACAAAACAGTAACACTGACTATACGCAAAATGGTGTGTCATACTCCAGTACATTGCAGGTGGTAGTGGGAATAATCTCCCCTCCCTGCCCCTCGCCCGCCCATCTCTGTCAGTAATAATAATAAATGTGGGGGCTGTCAGTAATAGTTACAACATTTTCAGAAAGAAACACCATTTTCTAAGTCTGTTTAATTGGCTGATGGAACATGGTGGAACTCTTTAGGGAAAATGTGGCACTGATGGCCTTAGTCTGGATTTGGAACAGCATTAAAATATATTCAATAGCAGGATCCTTTTTACAGTCTAGATTTCTCTCTAGATTCAGAGAGATTTGTTTGGCATGAAAGTTCTGAGGGACCATTTCACAGTGCTCTGGGTAATTTAGCTTATGTTTCTTCTCTGTTAAGGATTTTTATCTTAAAAACTGTAAGGCTTTGTCCAGTAATTATCCACCTTTTTCCTGACTCAGATTTGGATTTCTGTGACTGGGTTCATCAGTCTTAGAGCCCACACAATATGTCTTTAAACAAAACAAACAAAAAAAGAAGTCCCAATGCCTGGTCTCTCAGGGCTAAATTGAGATTGTTCCTTTGTGCATGCATTTTAGACAGAAAAACATCCAGATGTTTGACATTTATGTTTTGACAGAATAGAAGTGTGACATTGAGTAATGGAGACAAGTTTACTTTTCTAGTTGGTTAAATGCCTGTGGGGCTAGAGGTCTAATCTCCCATCGGTATGCCGGAATAAATGCTGTCAATACCATGGGTGCTGCAGGACCCCCCCCCCCCCCCCCCCCCCCCCCAATGTTTCTATGGGAGAAGGATCTCCTCACACAGTCTTACTCCTTTTTCCCTTTCTTTTTAAATAATGCAGTAGGGTAGCTCTGATCCTCGCGAACTTGCTCCATTGCCACCTCATTGATCACATCTGGTTAATTTCCTGTCTCCAAGTTCAGAGATTCTAATAATTTCTTTAGGGAATGAGAAGATAATTTCAGGATTTGCAGTGGAAATTGGCTTTGTTAATATATACTGCTTAATGTAGCTCAGCAGCTGCATGGAAGACTGTCAGAACTAAATAGTGCGCCTCCACTTATCCAAATAAATAGCCGGGTAACTACATTCCTGAGGGGTTGTTTTCCAAGGTCAGGCCAGGGGATCTGCTTTATCTCACCAAAAAATGGCTGTTTTGCTACAGCTTAGATTTTACCCCAAATGCTGACTAGTGCACATTGTGACAAATTGGTGCTGAAGTTTGTTAATCAAATTGCTAGTTTTCCATAGTGGTAGCATGTATCACCCTACTGAACTATATCAAAACCCTGAATAACAAGTTTATCAGAATTCCTGTGTCTTCAGGACAAAAAAAAAAAAAATCTTAAATGGGGGGGGGGGGGAGAGGAGAGAGGAAAACTACAGTACTCATGTGCAAAGCATTGCTCTGTCTTTTTAAAGAGATTCATTTTCACAAAAATACATTTTAGTCTGTGGATACTGATAATTTTTTATCAGTTTTTGATTTTGTGCCCTGATGTGGGGTGAAGTGTTTGCTTTTATATCATCAGAATATAGAAGGGTTGATGTTTATATGATGTTGGACTACAGTATATTTTCTGAGTAGAAGCCATCTAAATAATGAAGTAGACTTTTCCACGTCTTAAGGCTTCTTTTGGAAGCCAGAGATTTTGAGTTTGATGAGCAAGTGTTTGGTAGGCAAAGTTGATATTTCCCAATTAACTATGAGGAACAGATTTGTGGAACAAACTTTGTGGAAACAGATTTATAGCAAAGAGTTTTCAATCTGAGCTCTCACTATATATGCACAGGTTTTCTGGCCATGGTGCAAGAGAGTATTGTACCTTTGAGCTTTCTAGTCTTGTTTGTAGTTATCTTGCTGAATGGACTGTAGTGCATAGTCTTCCCTCATGCTCCCCTTCTCGGGTCCATGATATCCCAACAGAAGGATGACACAAGGTTGGCAAATAATAACAAAAAAGAAATTTGAGGAAAGGAAATGTCTATCCAGTTTTTTAAAACAGAATAAAATATTGTATGAAACACTGAGACCCATTGTGATCAATTTTCAAAAGAGCATGTACGTTTCTTCATGCACCCTCTGTATGCAGAGGCAGTTTAGATGTTAACATAAAGCTGTAAATTATCACAAGAACTCAACAGGCTTTTTCAGGGCAAAATGACACTTCAGAATGGGAATTCGTTTTTACTTTCCAGAATTTCATGTTGTACCCTGTATCTTGCAGACTGACAGCTATACAAATGCACTGGAACAAGGGGAATAGCTGATTTTTCAAAAAAATATCATTCATATTTGGTCAGTCTGGTAGCCAGGTCACTCTTGGAGTAGAAGTGGAGATCATTGTTGCTTGATTGATTTGATTATGCTGACATAACATTATACAACTAAGATATGTCTATGCCTAACATATTTAAATAGTCTCAGGGTTAACCCTATTAGTTTAATTTTCAAATTTCCCCTGCCTTTGACATCCGTATCTTCACATCAAAACTATGAATGGGACACATCCAGCCCACTTAATTAGCTTCATTAACATGGGTCCTACAATTGACAGGAACTTCTTTTGCTGTTATATAGATCTTGGATTCTGTTACTTCCACTCCAACTCATCTGATGAGGTGGGTCTTTTACCCACAAAAGCTCATGATCCTATATATCAGGGGTCAGCAACCTTTCCGAAGTGGTATGCCAAGATTTAATCCTCCTGCCTGGGCTGCATCGCTCTCCTGGGGGGGCTCTCTCTCCAACATGTACCCTCTTTGATCTCCTGCCTTGGACTCCAGCTTTTCTTATGAGAAGGAGAGGAGCAGTGCATGCTTCCCCGCAAGCGGGATCTGGCACGGAGCCTCGGTGCTTTCCCCCATTCAGCAGGAAGCCGATGCTGGCTCCAATCTTATGGGGGGATGAGGGGGTGAAGCTGCATCCCCAGCATGGGCTCCCCATTGCGGATTGGGAGGAGTGAAGGGGAGCCCATTCATTGCACATGCCACTGAAAATCATTTTGCATGCCACTTATGACACGCGTGTCATATATTTTACTACTGCTATATATATTTTTCCATCTCTAAGGTGCCACAGGATTACTCATTTTTTTAAAAATATTTAAACATTTTAAACTTATTTCTTGAGTTTGCTCCTAAATCTGTATAGTGCTCATTAAATGCAGCTTTAATATTTAATTGACGCCTAATTCCAAAATTTCAGGGTCAGAACAGTTTAGTCTATCCAGAGAGTACAGATTTACACAACAAACCAAAAGCCCGTGCTAGAATGTCCTGGTTTGTTGCTGTTCTTTGTGGATGTAAACGTATGCTAGTCTCCTCTTTAGAATACCTTTTACATTTTTTGCTCTAAAATTCAATTTAAATGTTTTACTAAAAGCTTTCACTCGGTGTTTTAAAACAGAGCTCCTGTTGGGGTGGGGGGGAGGGTCAGCTAAAAGTACTTTTCTAGTTTGAAAGCTAATGCTGTTTTTACTTATACTCCTGTTATGTAGGTCAAGCTGCTGCAAACTGTCAAGGTTATACATCTGTTTTAAGTGTAATTTGTGTGCTTATGAATCTGTGGTTTGGAACACTGCTATGCACTTGGAAAGTCCAGGATGGCTCTCCCTGCTCCAGCACCCTCGGGACCTGACTGTCCAGGATGAGGGATTTTGCTGGACAAGGGGAAAATCCTGTCTCCCCTCCCCCCTGTCAGCTTCACTGCCTGCCAGTCCCCCACAGCCTCTTCCCTGATACACTGGGCATATCAGATCCCTTTGTGCCAGGCTCCTGGCCCTGCCAGGAAGCCCCACTGGGTTGTACCTAGCAGCTTAGAAGTGGCGCACGAGGAACCCACCTGCCAGCCCTCCACCGGGATTCTATGGTTCTGGAACATCAATGGTTCTGCTGAACCACGGATGTTGCCAGACCAGGGAGTCCTAGTTCACAGAGGTTCAAGCCGTAGTATTATATACTAACAACCAGAGTCCTGGATTTAAACTCTGTACATAGGTACTACTGTGCTAGGCTCTTTAGAAATATGTATAGAGCTGGAGAACACTTTCAGCATGATATGCTATTTTGGGAAGGAAAAAAGGGTGTTATTTATGACTTTACATAAAAATAGCTACATTTTCTGGTTGGCTGCGCTTTTGGGTAGGAGTGTCATGGTAACCGGAGACAGGTTTGACACAGGCTCCTCCCCTTTCAAAGCTCCAGGGAGTATCTGATGGCTGAGTGAGCTGCTCTGTTTGGGGAACAAATGGTTGGAGAGCTTCTGTTCTGCCCTGCTAGGAGCATAGCAGCAGACAAACTGCTGCTGAAGGGGGAGGGCTGGAGAGACTGACATGCTGCTTTGACGTTCCTCAGCATGGAGAGTTCACAGAGCTACAAGGGAATCCCAAGAAGTGCAGGGATCAGCTCTGCCTTCCCAAAACACTGCACTGTGGGATGCTTACGCACATTGCTTTGCTCTGTCTGTTGACAGGATGCTAGCAATGTGACCATGAAATGTCAACAATGAGAGGCAGAAAAATCAGTTTGACGGGTTTTCACTTTTGGCAACTTTTGCATCTCAACAGCACTTTTGTCGCCAGATCATCTTAGTGTAGACATAGCCCTGGTATGCCTGGAGCCCTGTTTGCTTCTGCTTTCACACTGTGGGGTATCTTTGGTGAAGATCCTGTTACCAGGCTGACTTCCACCATTCATTCTTTCCTTCTGTCAGTTTTGCTATCTCCTAAGATAAGCCACTCTACATTTCCAGCTTTATTAAATCCTATTTCCTCCATCTCAGCCACCTTTTCACAATTTGTGACACATTCCTCAGACCCTGCTATATTCCAGTCTCCCCTTCTTTCTCCACATATAATCTCATCAATTTCTTCCAAGAGAAAACTAACAAAATATGATGAGACTTTCCCTCTCCCATGTGTTTGCCCTCCCTTCCCATTCTACAACTTTCTCGGCATCATCTTTGACTCAGATCATTCTCTAGGTCCTCACTCTCCTGCTATACCAAAACTGGGCTGATTCTTTCTGTGTAACATTTCTTAAGCTATGTGCACACTGGAAAGGTTTGACAATGAAAGTGTTGTCAACATGCAAAAGTTATCAAAACTGAAAACTTGCCAAACCTGTTTCTCTGCCAACCCTTTGTTGACATATCATGGCCACGTTATTAGGTTCTCTGCCGACAGAATGAATAAAGCAATGAGGGTAAGCATTGTACAGCACCTGGCAGCACCATCAGTCACTAAGCACCATGGGAACGTGCAACGTAGTGCTGGGCATTTTGGGACCTCTTTGCCTCCCAGCACTGAGTGGTGGGATTGCATTGTCATGTACCTGTGGGAGGAAGACCAGTGGCTGCAGAACTTTCATATGCCCCTGAACTGTGGCATAAGGACACCCGCATGAGAGCTGTTCTCTCAGTAGAGTGGTGTGTTGACATTGCTTTATGGAAGGCCCTCGCACTTGAGGAGCTCCACCTCCACACAGCTCTCTCATTATCCTACAAATCCCTCAACATTCTTCTTTTGAATTATGTCTATAAACAAAACTTGAAAAAAGCCACTGGCATGCTGATGTTCCTGTCTGTCAGGTTGGCCAATACAGACTCATTGTTTCCTTGTATTTCTCAAACTGTTTGTATCCGTTTGTTTTTTCTTTTGTCTTACATTAAGATTATAAGCTCTTGAGGAAGGGACCTTCTTTCTGTTGTTCTGTGTTTGTATAGAACCTAGCACAGTGGGGTTCTGGTCCATGCCTAGAGCGCTTAGGTGCTTCCATAGTATAAATAACAAGAGATGGAGGCAGGTAGCAGTCATGTAGGCTGGACGGTGCTGCTGAAAAGTAAAGAAAATCAAATTGTATGAAAATGACTGAGTCTGCTGAATGCAAAGCTTAGTGTGAGCATTAGCCCTGATCTGAGGGTTGCTGGGCACCCATGGCTCCCTTTCGGCTTTATTGCCTCTCAGCATTGCGCCTCTGGATAATATTTTAATGGTTATTTTAAAACTAATTGCAGTAAATGGTTGTTTGGCATTAGCATGAAAAAGAGCCATCACATCAGATAGGGAGCTCATGAACCAACAGTAGGGCTTTCATGCTGGTAAAAGCTGGTGGCTGGTGTAGGAAATTAATATTTAATCAGAATTTACCATTTTTTCAATAATTTTTCCTGTTTGATAGTCTGGCTACAGAATAGTCTGCAATTGCTTTTTATTCACGTGACTACATTAGTTTGTCTGAGATACAAATCAATAGACCTAGACCAAAAATTTAACCAGGGAAACACTACTAATTTGTATATGTTGCAAAAGCCAGGGTGTGCGCTGTGGGACAAGTATCAGTAAACTATGCGAGATGAGGAGAACATAGACAAGCCTTTGGAAATGCTGTGATAAGAATTCTATATTTAATATTCTTGTCTGTGCAAAGTGAGAGTGTAAGGTACTCCTCTCTCAACTCAGCCAGTATAGAACATTTACTAATGTCCCACTGTTGTTTCTCCTATCTTTCTACATTGCATTTCTACTCCTTCAAAACTTCCTCTTTTTTACAACCTTACGGCTCTTAGTGCCAGAGAACCATGTATGTCCTATGGCCTATTCCTTAGAACCAGAGCAGAATGCAAGTCAGAGGGAACAGAGCAAATGCAGCAATGTAGGTAGGAGCTGTGCAGACAATGGGAGATAATCAAGAAAAGGTCATACCTCTCCTTCCCGATGTGTAGAAACATATTTAACTAACAGGTGGGGCGTACCCAGGCACGGACACTGTAATTAACAAGCAGTTGCTTTCCCTTTGGTTGCTAGGAGCTGTCCTGGCTGCATCTCGATTGGGTGAGTAGCTGGTAGCCACTGAAGACACTGTGCTTTGAATGCCTAGCCTCTCTGAATGCATACTCTGCTTCCTTTGGTCATTGAGCAGGAAGGAGACTGCAAAGCAAGCTGAGCAGCAGGAACATTGAACAGTCAGCCATGCAAGAGAACAAAGTTAGTTGCCTTAGAGCCATCAGCAAGTCTTCTCCCATTCCTAGTGGAGTCTGGATTGTTATGGGGAATGATGGAGGGAGTGTGTGGTGGTGGGGAGGGGGGGGAGAGAATCAACAGAGTATCTCAGATGATGGGTACAGCAGAGGATTAAGCAACCCATATGGATACTAGAGAGGAAGAAGTAGGTCTGCCCTTTGCAGATATTATGGGATAGTAGATTTTGACCACCCCCATTTCTTCTAGCAGAACATAGGTAGAGAGGAGCCAGGACCCATTGCTTGTGGCATCAGAAGGGTTGGATGAGTAGCTGAACTGCTCCTGCACTGATTCTATGTTGATTTTTGGGGAGGAAGGGGGAGAGTCTAAGATGTCTTTTTGCGTTTCTCTGCATGGCCATACACATGTTGGTATTGCTGAGGCTGGTTTTGTGCATGCTGTCATTTGGTTTTGTAACTCTTGATTATGGCAATAAGCTGTAATAGGATCAGGACTTCGTGGGGAAGTTTGATTATACCTGGTGCATTGAATAGCATGCAAATCAACTTACGCAACTTGGAGGACAAAGTTCTCTGTTGACCGTGCCAGGATTTTGTTTCTAGAGATGCCAAATATTTCAAACCTGATACAAGACTACTAAGCCATCATGTCTTGTAAGGAATAGTTAGGAGTATTGGCTCTTCTGGGTTCATCTGTCTCATAGCTGTTGTTTTGTATTTTTGTCACCATTTACTTGGATTCTTTTTTAACAAGCAGGAGCAGACAAGGCAGTAGATCAGTAGAATTGTTACCCAAAAGGAAACATGAGACACTTCTGCCTCTCGACCCACCTGAACTGCTACCCCTGCAGCCTTCCTAGATGGGAGAGAGCAGAGATGGATCTTTCATTCACATTGCTCAACTATTAGACCATGTAGTTGGTGTAATATAGTAGGTGGGTCTGGGGCACTGCTGAGAGGGTCAAATCAGGACAAGCTGCTTATAACTAAGGCTACTTACAGCCCAGACCGCAGTCCTCTCTGTAAGGCACCAAGCCAGTAACACAGAGCACTTTAGCTGCCACCCTGGCCACCAAGAACCATCATAAGCAATCACCTTAGACACTCCAGCTTTACCTGTGCCACAACCAGCACTATTCCTTACAGAGGTAAGAGGTTATGAAAACCAATCTCACCAACTCTGGGACTGGGAGAACCTGTTCAAAGGACCAGCCACAGTGCCAGGCCAATTTATACCTCAGATCATAGCTGAAAGAGCATGTTATAACATTCTTTTAGAATCTAAAATGTAAAGGTTTATTAATAAAAGAAACAAAAGATTGAGAGTAGGATTGTTAAAGAAAGCACATTACATCCATCAATCCTCAAGTTTTTGATTCAGGCTCTTAAGAGATGTTACCTACCAGCTACTAGCTTAAAAGTCTCTAGGCTGGGTCAACAAATCCTTCACAGCCCTCTGTCCATAGCAAGGATGCTTCTAGGGACAAGAGCAGGATTGAAGACAAAGATGTAGGAAACCCCAGGATCTTTTTATAATCTTTCCCAGGTGAAAGGAAATCCATTGTTCTCCTGAGTGGTGGTTCCTCCCAAAATGGAGCTGTCTAAGTCCTTTAGGCAAGCAGTTATGTGGTATGTGCTGGTCTGCAGCTTCCCAGTCACATTCCTCAGGTGCTTATTGGCAACCTTGAGAGCCATTTTCCATGCAGCATTGCTAGTCAGTATTTAAGGTCTCCTCACAATGGGTGGTTGACCCCTCTATTGCTGTCTCCCAGACAGCGAACATTTAAAAGATAAGTACAGAGCCCATATTCATAACTTTACATATAAAAATCATACAAGTAGCATAGACAGAATCAGCATAGCATAAGCTTTCATTAGACACCTCACATAGCTCACTTTGCAGAGGATTTAGGGCAAACACACAACAGTGGGTGCAACAATGGATCTGCATTTTCTTACTAAAATCCAATAACAGGACAGCTTGCCAATAGCTTTTTCTGCTATATGATGTGAAATTCCTCCATCTGACATTAAATAGCTCCATTTTGTTTTAGCTATACGTTTAAAATAATCACTTAAGCTTGCCTACTAACAGGAAACAGGTGTTAATATTAGTGTTGCTAATGATGGTAAACAATGTTTCTAATAATGAGGAAGTGGTGGAATTCTTGAGGCAATGTCTGTTATGTGTTGCATGTTTATTGAAATTGAGAGAATGGTGATTCGGCAGGGGAAGTCTTTTACTAGTATTGGGAATACCGATATGAGAGAGTACCTATTTTTAACAAGCAGAAAAAATGGACACTTCACAGTCTATATTCTGAAACCTAATTTTTTCACAGTGCCACATCAGTTAAAATTGACGATAGCATAAAATTATCTTTCTTTTTCAGAAACCTGCTCTCCCTTTAGAGTAAACTAACTCTTAGCACCTTTTGGGAGTAGGCCATTTATGGTAGCTAAACCAAAGCATTGTAGCATTTCATATTAAACAAGATTTTGGGTCAGGTGTTAATGTGTGCATCACTTTAAAGGCTAAAACAACAAATATTTGCTGTGCCATAGGATCCAGGCAGAGTACACACAAAAAGGCTACATCTACACTGCAAAAACTTGCAAAGCATCTTACACAAGTAAATTTACAGTAAAGCATTGACTAAGCCCGCTTGCACAAGAGGGCAGTGTGGACAGGCAACAGGGGTTTCTTGCACAAGAAACCCCTATGGCTAAAACGGCCATCAGAGCTTTCTTGCGCAAGAGAGTGTCCATACTGTCATGGATGCTCTTGCACAAAAGCACATGGCAGTGTGGACGCCCTTGTGCAAGACTTTTTGCTCAAGAACTCTTGCCCAAAAGAGTTCTTGTGCAAGAAGTCTGCAGTGTAGACTTAGCCAACTAGTATAACAAGGTTCAGCAGCATGAACTTTAGTTGTGACTTCTTAAATCTGAAGAGTTCCTAAGTGTCTATCATTTTCCAGTGCTCTTCTTCCAGTAGGTAGAGATAGGTGAAAAACTTATACAGTAAAGTCTCGATTATCCATCCTTCGTTTATCCGACATTGTGTGTTAGCCGACGTGCCACCCGTCACATCATGGCAAGGGGCTCCAGGGACACTGGACAGTGGCCTTGCTTTCCCTTTTACCTGTTCTAGGGCTGGGCGGGAGCTCTGGTTGGCAGGACTGCAGCTCCCTCTTGTGGCTGAAGAATTCGCCATCAGCAAAGGAGCTTTTTTTTCTTGTTTTTCCTGTTTCTGGGGAAAGCAGCAAGCACCTTGCCCTGCGTCATGTCATCACCAGGGGGCATGGAGTGGTGCAGGGCGAGGGCTGTGCTCCCGCCTCAAGGCAGAGCCCTGGATTTTACTCCCGTTTGGGGAGAAATACAAGAGCTGGTCAAGGCAGCAGATTCAGGAGGTTTAGAACTGAACCTCACAAGGTATTACAAAGTTCAAATTTATAAAATTAATTACTATATTAAAATTTTCTGTATTATCTGACATTTCCTTTATCCGACCATCCTCTGGTCCCATTTAGGTCAGATAATTGAGACTCTACTGTAGTGACATAGTCTAGACAACCTGTGGACCAAGGGCCACATGTGCTGCAATGGGTTATGTATGTGGCCCCAGGGAATTTAGCTTACTGTTGACCATACGCAGAGTTGCCAAATTCTGCTGATTTTCATCTGCATTTTTTTCCTAGTGGTATTACAAAAGCGACATACACTAAAAGCAAGGGCCTACAAAGTGAGATGCGTACTGATTGCACACAACATTGACAGTCATGCACTCCTTCTGCATCCAATCAAACCACTCCTATGGCTGAATTGACACACACTGAAAATTTTAACATGCAAGTGCAGTTAGCAGAACTACCCTATTCTAGGAGACCCTCTTCGTTATGACAGTCTTATGGCACACTGAACTAGAGGGCAACTTGTGCAACCCACTCATGAGCCTAGGTTGCCCATTGCCCCTCTAGCCTGCTATCCTAGACATCAAATTTGTAGTTAAAGTTCTTGCTAGGGCATGTAAACAGTATTTTCTTGATGAAGTTTTAGAAATTGACATGGAGTTGGCTGCATAGATACTATTTAAAAATCAAGGATTTTTAGATGAAAATCTTGATTAGTGAGCCTGGCTGTTGCTCACGAGACAAAACAGCAACCATGACATTATTTATATAATAAGAAATATGTTCAGTCATTCTGGTTACATATTGAACAGGAAAGTTTGGGTGAATGGGAATTACTAGTGTTTGGTCTGAAATGGCAGGTGACCTCAGCACGATGACAGCACAGCTTGCTTGCCCAAAAGCAAGCAATATGTTGTACCATAAGCATCCAGACAGGAAGCACTACACATAAAATGTCATTGTTTCTTCTTGTGTATACAGTCTGAAAGGAATCCCTTCAGTGAGACTGGCCATCATGCACTGATGGATTTCACTACTCAGTAGAATAAATGAAGCTTATAGTTCATTCATGCAATAGATGTCCATCCTTATTTTGAAAATGCTTTCTTCTGCAATACAACTGACATGTGTACTCAGGTATTGAATGGTTTAAAAACCTGGGAACTGTGGTTTATTTTCACTTAGGGAGAATTTTCACAGTTGGTTGAATTTCTTTCAACAATAATTAAGAAAATATTATGTACTAGAGCATGTAAAGTATTAATTAAATTGAATAAGACAAGGACTAGTCCTTACATCTGTTCTTGCACTGAAGATTTACTGAAGAATAAACAAAGAATGGCAGTGATTTATAACTTGGTGGAAACTTCAGGGTTGGAAGAAATATAGGCATGAATTAATGCTGGAGGTAGGTGAAAATCTCAACAGTTTCTGGATTCGTTTTTAGACAGTAATAGCGCTGTTTACAATTTGCCTTTCCCAAACTGCTGCATTGTATTAGAGGTACAGAAAAAAAAATCAGGTAATATTTAAACCTTATTATTGATATGTGCAGTTCCTTAAATTTTTACACAACTGAACAAAAACATCCTGTATATTCACATTGGCATGCCAAACAAAATTAAAAAATAAACTCTTAGGGTAGTCGGTGCTATATGATACCTGTCAGCTTTCCTGGCCTATGTCAATGTGTGCCAAGCTATGACAAGCTCTAAAAACCCCTACAGTATACTACTAATCCCAAACTTCCCAGTTGATCAGTTAATGTGTGCTGGCTAGAATACATTTTCCCATTTCATCCCAAGTTATTAACACAACAAATAAATGCTGTGTAGGTGCTTGCTTGAAGATAATAGCAGGCTATGTTTTGGGGGTTGTGTGCTGACTAACTAGGCTCTAGCCCACTACTGGGTCACCTGCAACCCACCAGTGTTCTGTGCATGGCCTGCAAGACATTTTGTTTACCCGTGCACAGGGTTGCCACATTCTGCTGGTTTCCATCTGAGTAGTTTTCTTCCTAAAGCAAGATGCATGTAAAGCAAGGGAACATGAAGTGAAGAGCCTGCTGATTGCCATATGCTTGGGGTGGGTGTGTGTCAGTTTTGGCAGGCCCTCAGGCACCATTCATGAGAGGCTAACTCCATGCCCCAAACTACACGATCTTGGTTACAACAATCTTGCAGCCCAATGAAATGGAGGGCCCACTCACTAGTTTAGGTTGCCCATTGCTGTGCCAGCCTTTAATTTCTAGCACCTTTTCGATCCTTTCACAAAGGAGCAGGCTAATTCAGAGAGAGCGGGGATTTAAGAGGCTGAAGTGACCAGAAGAGCTATCAAACAGGGGATTTTAGAGAAGAAATATGAGAGGCAGATACACCTAACAAATAAATATACTCTAAACTTAGGCCAATAATTCACCCACCTGCCAAAACCAACCCGCCAAAACTTCAAAAGTAAAAATGATGCAGGTGGAAATCCAGCAGCAGAATGCACACTGTCCATTTCTTTGTATTGAAATCGTGCATGATGGATGTGTACATGCAGCGCAAGCTGCTCTTTGTCCTCAGAGAGAATACAGAATCTTGAGGCCAGAGTGGATGAAGTGGAGAAACTAAGAAACAGCTCATACATAGAGATTTTCATGACACAGTAGAATGGTCCCACTCCAGTCTGACAGCCTGCGTGCTGTTAAGATAGATGAAAGTATCAGGTAAGGAGAGATGAAACAAAAGACAGAACTACATAGCACTTTAACAAGATGGTTTATAGGTGATGAGCTTTCATGGGCCAGACCCACTTCCTCAGATCAATATGTGGAGAAGTGGGTCTGGCCCGTGAAAGCTCATCACCTATAAACCACCTTGTTAGTCTTTAAAGTGCTACATAGCTCTGTCTTTTGTTTCAGCTACAACAGACTAACATGGCTGCATCTCTATCAGGTAAAGAGAGCAACACACTGCACAAGAGGACAAAAATCACATCACTGGGACCTTCCTACCAGTTGATAGCATGGTATACTCTCACACTGAGAATAATCCTCCTCAGGCAAGTTCTCCAATTACTAGGAAGAACCAGGTAAATAAATAGTGGGTTTTGTAATGACTGGGAGAACTATCTGGTAAATTGCTTTCTAAGTGCAAAGACTGCCGATCTTATGAGACATCTAGAAAGATGTGCAGTGCTGGGGAATAGCTGGCAGTTTTGGTAGGTGTAGGCACTCGAGACATAGGAAAAAGTAGGAAGGGGGTCCTGGAGGCCCAATTTAGGCTGTGAGGTAAATGAATGAAGACCAAGACCTCTATGATTACAGACTTTGAAATACTGCAAGGAAGATACAGAACTGCAGGTTTCAATGTGTGAATGACATGATGATACAGGGAGGGCAGTGTTACCTTTATTAGGAACTGGACAGTGGAGGATCTTATATAAAAAGGATGGACTCCATCAAAACGGTACCAAACTGTTTCCAGGTAACAACAAAATAGGGACCATCAAGAGATTTTTTTTTCTTTAAACTTAAAGGCTGGGTGAAAGCTGATAGGTGCAGTGGAGCACAAGCTTGAGGCAGAAAAATCACTTAG
>JANRFK010004149.1:39877435-39901702 GCA_030068395.1 Apalone spinifera
CCTGTGTAGACGTAGCCAAATAGAATGACTAGGAGAGAAGTTGGTAAAGTACACGTAGGCGCTAGTCAGAAGCAATCAAATGTAAGAGTCCCATTTAAATGTAATGGAGGAAGGCTAGGAACTCAATATTGATACAACATACATATGCTTGTACTCAAATGCTGACAGTCTAAATGGTCAGGTGCGTGAATTAGAGTACCAGCATTAAAGGAGGATATTGATACAATATGCATCATAAAAAAAGGATAAACAGTAGGAACACTTTGGTACAGAATATATAGGAATGACAGAGAATGTCATGTTTTCACTAAAAGTATAGAGTTAAATCAAGTAAAAAAAAATAAATCGAACTGTACCACAGAATCTCCATGGACAGAAATGCCATGCTTGATCAATAAGAGTATAGAAATAACAACTTAGTACCAATCGCTTGACCAATACCCGCTAATTAAATGCTTAGGAAGATTAGACAGGTTACAAAGGCACACAACACAGAAATAATGGGGGATTTCAACTATCCTCATATTAACAGGATACATGAAAGGGAGCTGGAACAATCTACATAATGGACGTGCTTAGGAGCCATTGAATCAAACTGTAAACATATAAAGCCAGGCATGTAGCAGCAGCCCTATTTCCAACATCTATAGGTATGTGTCATGTGAGAATAGAATACAGAAATAAAACTTCTAGACATTACAAGATAAATGACTGCTTGCTTCTTGAAGCAATTAGTCCTGGAACTCATTGGAGGGAGAAGTAATTGTTGATTTAGTCCTAGGTGGAACACAGAAACTTGTCCAAAAGGTATATATAGAGGAACCACTCAGTATAATAGCAACCATAATGTAATTAACATTCTTGTAAGGAGAAAGATGAAGCAAAACAAATCAAGCACACCAGCATTTAACTTCAAAAATTGAAACTACACAAAAATGAAAAAGCTGGTTAAATAGAAAATAAAAGACAGTCACGAGAGTCAAATGCCTTCAAACTGCACGGAGACTATTTAAAAACACCATAATAGAGGCTGACACTTAATGTGTACTTCAAATTAAAAAATAAACGAAGAACCACAAAAATGCCACCATGGATAAACAGCAACACAAAAGAGGAAAAGGAGGCCAAAAGGCATCCTTTAAAAACTGAAAATTAAATCCTTGTGAGGCAAACAGAAAGGAGAATAAACTGAAAAGTTAGGTGTAGGAAATACAATAAAGCAGGCAAGAAAGAATTTGAATAGCAAGAAAAAAACTAATTTCTTTTAAGGATATCAGAAAAGCAGGAAGTCCAGCATCTCAACCATCCAGTGGCCCCACAACACTCAAGACAGACCAGACTGGTGGAGAAACTAAATTAATTCTTTGCATTCTTCACTATGAGGGATATGGGATAAAATGCACATTTGAGACATTCTTGTTAGGTGACACATTTGATGTACTATTCCCCACAGAAGTGTCAATAGAGGAGGTTTTGGAACAAACTGATTAAACAAACAGTAATGAGTCACAAGGACCAGATGGCATTTACCCAAGAATTCAGAAAACTCAGATATGAAACTGCAAAACTAATTGTAACCTATCAATTAAATCAGATTTTGTACCAGGAGGATAGTTAACATAACACTGATTTAAAAAAAAGGTTCCAGGTGTTAGTACTGAAATTTAGCAATAACCAAGCAAATAGATAGAAACTATGGGAAAGAACAGAATTATCAGACACACAGATGAACACCAATTATTGGGAAAGAGCCAACATGTTTGGGTTTTTTTAAGTGGAAATAATCATTTATCACCAGTCTATTAAAATACTTTGAGGGAGTGGACAACCATTGAACCAGGGGATACAAGGTCCCTCGCCAAAGCAAAACTAAACACCTAAGCAGTCACTAGGTAAAAAGGGAAGTTCTTCTCATAGATCAGTAATTAATTTGTTAAAATGATAGGCATTTATTCCTACTCTGTTTACTATTTTCACAATGGAACGAGAGTAACAGCGAGGTTCCCCAAGGATGTGTTCTGGATCAATGGTGTTCAACTTTTTTTTTAAATAAATTATCAGGAAAATAATGTTTTCAGCTATCAATTTAGAAGATTGGATGGCTAAGAGTTAGCAACTACCTTGAATTGTACTTAGCCATCTAATCTTCCTCCTAAATTGCTAGCTGAAAACTTTATTTTTAATCTTTTGGTGCACTTTTAGAAAGATTGTCTTTTTTAAAAGTTTATATAAAATTTTAATAGTTTTGTCTTTTTGGTCTTAAATGTAGTGTGTTTCCACTAGTAAAAACTGCAAGGTTCTTGCCTGCCCACCGCTCAGGGGCAGCAGGAAAGAGCTGTCCATCCCGGCTCGCGGGCCACTCTGCATCCACCCTGGTGCTCTCCTCTGTCTCCTCTTCCCGTGCTCTGATGGCTCAGTCGCCTTCTTCCCCTTTCCCTCCACTATGCGGGCTCACCTCCCACTGTCTCCACTCCTCTCCTGTGTGGTGCTACACTGAGCTAGGCCGCATTGGCGCATGCGCAGGAGTGGTAAGTTGAAAAATCCCATGACAGACAGACAGACAGACAGACAAGAACAGTGTCCACTTAATAGAAAGACTGTCTAAAAAATGGCAAACAGTGGCAAAATTTGTAGATGATACAGAATTACTCATTCAATTTATGTAAATACATAAAATTAGGTGACAAAAAGGCAGATGAAATTCAGTGTTGATAAGTGTGAAGTAATGCACATTAAAGAACATAATCTTAACTATGTACAAAATGACCATGTCTAAATTAGCAGTAAGCACCCAAGATCTTGGAATCATTCTGGATTAGTTCTCTGAAAACATCTACTCAATGTGCAGCAGTAGTCAAAAAAGCTAAGTGTGTTAGAAACAATTAGGAAAAGGATGGATAAAACAGAAAAATCTGATGCCATCTTGAATTCTGAATAAACTTCTGGCTACTATTTCAGAAAAGATACTAGAACTGGAAAAAATAAGGAAAGGGCAACAAGAATTATTAGAGATATAAAACAGCTTCCATAGCAGAATAGATTAACAGATCACTAAGAGTGGCCATGATAGAGCTCTGTTATTTATGAAACCATGAATAATGTGGCAAAAATGACTAAAGCATTTTTAGCTCACCACATACCACAAGACCTAGGGGTCACTTCATGAAATTGTTAGGCAGCAGGTTTAAAACAAACATAAGGAAGTATTCCATCACAGTCAACATGTGGTATTCACTGCAGGGAATTTTGTGAAGGCCAAAACACGTAACTGGGTTAAAAAAAAATAATTGGATATGCTCTTGAAAAACAGATCCATCAGTGGCTATTAACTAAAATAGGGAAGCAACACCATGTTCCAAGTATCCTTAAACCTTCAACTGTCAGGAGCTGGGACCAGGTAGAGGATGGATCATGCAAAAATCACCCTGTTCTGTTCATTTCCTCTGAAGCATCTAGCACTGGCCATTTTATCAGTGACTGGATACTAGGCTAGATGTATCATTGGCAGTATTGAGTATTTCAACAAAAATATTTAAGCACTGGAGGAATTGTTTTATGAAGTAAGATTAAATGTGGCTTGGCTAAGTGAGGATTTAGAGCAGAATAATGGTTTACAAGTATCTGAAGGCTGAAATACTTTAGAGTTTCACAATAGATGGCAACTAGGGATAATGTGTTTGAAATTAACAGAAAATGAAGCGCAAAGAGGAGAAGAAAATTGACAATGAGGTGTGTTAGACTGAAACAGCCTCTCAAGCGAAGTGGTAGAAGGACTAGAAATTTAGATGCTCTAAATTATGTAGCATACAGAACAATTCTTATCAGCAGGAATAGACTTATATTGGCCAACAGGACTTTCCCGCTCATCATATTTCTATTATTTGATGTGACAGAACGTTGTACATTACAATGACTGCAAAATGTTGTATTTGGTCTAACTTGCACAGGTTGTTAATTTTATTTATTTATTTTTTTAAGGTCTCTTCCTTATTTTAGGCTTGATGCTGTACCCTGCAGGTTGGGGCTGCCAGAAGGCAATAAGCTATTGTGGACATTATGCTTCTGCTTATAAACTAGGAGACTGCTCACTGGGCTGGGCCTTCTACACAGCAATCGGTGGTACTGGTCTGACATTCATCTGTGCCGTCTTCTCAGCACAAGCAGAAATTGCCACATCCAGTGACAAAGTGCAAGAAGAAATTGAAGAGGGGAAAAACCTTATCTGCCTCCTTTAAATACAATGGAAAAAAAATCAATTGGTCCCTGGGAAACACTGACTTCAATCTATTTTGGTTTTAAATAACTTCCTAGAAAGATCCACATACCCGCTTTCACAATTTATGTGATTAAGCCTTATACAATCTAGCCTTGAACTACTGAAGCAATATTCTATCACTTGCTGGGCAATGAGGACCAGAGGAAAGGAGGATCTCAAGCAAACAGAGTGTAGATATGTGGAAATTTTTGGTGTGACTACATTGTCAGGACTCAGCACAATATACAATTTGAGAGTGAGGCGGGGAAGTGTATATAATGAATAAACTTTATGTACCTGACAATTTCTGATTTGATCAGATTGCATTCTCCACCCTGGTCATTTTGGAGGATCTGCATTAAAATAATAAAAGCCAGCGTATTTCTACTATGAACAGGACTAGCCTATTTAATCAGGTTTTGTTTTCAAGGGCTTCACTCACTCATGAACATTTTACTGCCATGTGGTTTGGTACTATACTTTACATAGTGATGTTTGTTGAGGAGTTCTAAAACAACAAAGCACAACAGTATTTTCTGGATAATTAAATGCATGACAGAGAACAGGATTGAGTATTAAACTATAAAGAAATTGAGGCAGTGGCTAAAATTATTTAGTTTGTTCTGGCATGAAATATCAGTAACAAGGTTGTAGGTACATTATATTTTAGCAGCTAGACTTGTAATTAAATTATTTTTGTCTCAGAGTGGAGCCAGGGGAACTGTTGTTATGCTGGGGTTTACCTATATAAGATACAAATGGTAGAAGTAATGCTTTAGTATCTAATGTGTGAAACACTGAACTTTGATACAGAAATGGTGCATTTACTAGCAATCCTAGGAGGAAAAACACTATTTTCTCTCTGCAGCACAGTTGACAAGGTTATTTGTTAACACCAACAACTGTTGACAGTGCCTCACTCTTCCGTAAAAATATGAATTGTATGTTTAGCTTATAATAATATTTCTGTTTGCCAAAAGAAACCTCATTCTGATTCTATGGACCAACACCATCCTGTGTCTAAGAGCCAGCTTAGTCTGTAACAGACACTCAACGGGAGACAATGTCAAATTCTAAATGTGTTTTTCACTTGTTTTAACCACATTTGTTATGGACCCATTTTCAGAACAATCGGCAGAAGCAGAAATATGGTGCGCCACAAATGACATTCCTTTCCAAAAAGCATTCAGTTTAGTCAAATAACTTGGATTGGTTCTCCAATTACTGGAATTGTTCTTTAGAGTAGATTAAAAGGATATTAGAAGAAAAAATACTAAACTTTATTGGGGATGCATGAGTACAATGGAGGATTTATTTAATAGATAACTATTCATTTGATATTTGGTTGTAAAATTTAATTTGATAACCGTTTGATTTTGATGGAGAAATACTAGCATGCACTGAAGTCTAAGTTTAGTGTTAAAAAGCCATACAGAACCACCAGACGTGGCCACAAGTTCTATCCATTTTTCTGTAACATTAAAAATCAAGTAACTTCTCTAGACAGAGACTACGATTAGCCCCTGGATTACATGAGGTGGGGTTCGTTTTTTTTTTTGTTTGTTTGTTTTTTGAGGACACAAATTTAGTATAGAAACGTGAAAGTTTTGTGTTTATTTTTGCTGCATCTCTTCTGACCAGAGCTGAGGGAAATGCAGCTTGCTTTAACCATGCATTGTCAATGTTATACCATTAAATGTAACATGTTTCTTTGAAGCTCATACAATCCCTATGTGCTTTTTGAACTCTTATCAGCTCCTGTGGAAGTCTCCTTCCCAGCATACTTTGTTACGCAGAACACTTCTTTAGAAATAATGGATCTGTGTGAGAGATTATAGTTGAGGCCTCAGCCCTTACTAGAAAGGTTTAAAAAGACAATGTTGCTATCTTTTTAATAAATGGGTTCTAAATGCCAGTTGGTGATAATGTTGCACCTCTAATAATCTGTCTCAATTTACTTTCTAAACTGGAATAATTTTGTTCTGGTCTGTTCCTGCCCTTGGAGTGCCATTTGTGAAGTATCAGAAGCCCTGTTTCTCTCTAAATACAAAACTAAGCCCATACATAGCAGTGCCGCTGACACTTTGTTCACCTGTGCACATTTGTAATGTCAAGGCAGAATGCAGTGTTGAAAAAAATGAAGGGGATGAGTTTTATCCTGTGGCTAGCATAACACACTGCACATCATTGTGAGAACCCAGTCTTTCCTCTTGTTAAACTAGAATTCACACTTGAAAAAACTGTCTCCCCCACCACTCCGTACATTGCACACTCATACTTATAAAGCGGGTAACTCACTTTTCTTTTAAATATTTACCTTAATAAAATAACGCTATGGGCTGGAACCATTTATGCCAAAAGTCTGCACAGAGCAAGATTTGTTTTTAATCAAATTATAACCACTTGCCAAAACTGGTGAGTTACAGCAAAACTGGAGCCAGAGCATCATAATTTGCCTTATTTGAACTTGTGCTCTTTTGACGTATTTCCTTGTACATACACAGAATACCTTAGAAAGCAAACTCTCCAAATTTTCAGCCATATTATTCATGTGGATGAATCCAGTTTAAAAAAAAAAAGCAACCCTGTAAGAATCATCTTCCCTTAGAATACAGATGCAAGGTTGATTGATTGATCTACAGCAGCAGCTACTTTAGAGCACCTCATCTGTGCCCCTCCTCCCAACGTGTTCAATACAACTGGGGCACTTGAACAGCTATGATATGGAACTTTTACTTAAAAGAGCATCTTAAGTGCTGTGAACAGCACATGAAATTGAGAGCAAAGATAATTTATATATTTTAAATGGTGTGATTTGTTTTTCCTTAGGAAGATAGTATGCCAATGTTAAAAATCACTTACACCAAATCATGACACGATCTTAATATAGTGTCACAAATATGTTTAAATGCCAAGTTTATATGAAGCAATGACAGATTACTGTTTTCAAAGGTGTAGTGCAATGCTTACTTGGATTGGATTGTGCATGTTCCATGTACTGTGTGAATTAAAAAGTGAACAATGTATTAGGACGTAACTGTTAAGTCTTTACAATGCTGAAAATACTAATGTTGGGTTTTATAGTACTGTGCATAAAGGACATTTGTTTTGCATGTGGTTTTCTGATTTGTAAGGGAAGTAGACCAGCTTTTATTATTGTACTGGTATAACATCAAACTGATCTAATCAACTCAAGTGATACATAGTGACTAGCATAAAGGAAGGCATGCTAGGAAGAAACAAACCAGATTTGTTTGCTCAGGGTTCTGTTTTCTAACATGCTAGGATGACTTATTAGATGAAGATTTTCTAAAGGAGTTTTATAATATATGAGACACTCATTTTTGATGGCTGCTGTTCCTGAATTTCACCTCTCCAATGCAGGGGCCTTCCAAAACAATATATGAAAATAATTTTTGAGAGCCTCAAGCATGTCTAGTTTGTTTCAGGATGGGCCATACACCATATTTTCTTAATATACATGTAGTGCTTAGGTGCAAGGAATGTTTGATGTGGCAGCTTTAAAAAAGAACCTGTCTGGCTAACTCACTCAAAACTAGCATACTGACTTTGTAATTGTCTGAGATAGAAATGTTTTTTAAATATCTGTGGTTTGATTACCTTTATAAACATGTTCTGTAAAGTGCCATAGTTATTTCTGGAGTGTAGCATGTTTAAATATATATACACACACACTTGTGAGAGATGTGCAATAACATACATGTTTCTTTTTTTTAATTGTGCTATGCTTTAAAAAGGGACTGACCAGCAAAGTGTGGTTGGAGTTTGTTTTTCGATAAACATATTTCTATGGAATCTGGAAATAGATAACACTGATTACAGTTTAAAGGTTTAGCTAAAAATCTCTTTTCTAGATTCATTTGAACTGCTCAGAGCTGGATAATCCAGGCCTGATTTTATTTAAATCCTATTTACAACTGTGAAGCTGCACACATGCACAGTAATCTTAATAACAAAAAGTTGAAAAGCTCACCAGTGCTTGATATCTTTCTATATGCTCTATTGACTACTAGGCCCTGTTATCAACAGTGCTACTATACGACAGTCTAGGTCTAATACCATCTTCTTGCCTAATGAACCCTTAAGAACCTGTGGGTCTGGGGATTTTCAAATTATTTAATTTTGCATTAGTATTTAATCTCAGAATATCCCCATTCCTAGTTTTAAATGCAGGAATCAGCAGTGGCTCTTTTGTGAAGGCAATGTGACACACCAAACACCTGTACAGTAATGCAGGCCTTTAGCTGTCTATGATTCCATAACTGAAGCAAAAATCTGCCTAGGGTTGTAGGCTGTGGTCACATACCCATGGTACTGCTGTTGAGTGACCAGTGCTTTGTGTAATGTTTTTCAGCACTAATTAGGTACCCAGTAACATCTGTTTTTATCATCTACATATGAGAAGGGGGAGTTTGTAAACTGAATTACTACTACTAAGGTCTGATTACTTTAGTTTGAATAGGCTTAGATAATTTAAGGCTGATCAAGATGCATACATTAAGAGATTTATACTTAGAAAATGTACATTAGGCCATTGAGATTTTACAATTACACTGTACTACCATTTACATATTAATCACAATATTAAAACAGTACCGGGGTAGCCGAGTTAGTCTGTAACTGGAAAAACTTAAAGACAAATAGTCTTGCAGCACCTTAAAGACCAACAAAACATGCGGATGGTATCATGAACTTTCATGAGCACAACCCACTTCTTCAGATGAATAGAGTATTAAAAGTCCAATTCCAAAATAAATAGGGATGGGGCACATGGGAGGGGAGAGAAGAGTCAATTAGAGTGCTCATGTTACATGAAGCAATAAGAACAATTTGAACCTGCTCTCTTCCATTGTTTGGTTTTTAAGTCATTAGGATGCAGAAGGTAGGTGCTAGCCAGTGCAGTTTTCACTTTTCTGGGTGGGTATGAAAAAACAAAAATTGACAGAGCCAGAAGAGTACCCAGACATAAACTACTTCAAAACAGGTCAAAGAGACCTACACCCCACAACTTAAACCCTTCCAACGCATTATCAACGATCTATAACCTATCCTGGAAAATGACCCCTCACTCTCACAGGCCTTGGGGAAAAAGGCCAATCCTTGCTTACAGACAAACTCCTAACCTTAAATTCTTTCAGTAACCACACAGCACACCTCCATCATAATCATCCAGGAATCCACCCCCGCAAACAGCCCTGGTGCCAACTCCATCCACACCTCTACACAAGTGATTTACATCACTGGAACCAACCACAGCAGCCACCAAATCAGAGGTTCATTTAACTGCACATCCACTAATGTGATCCATGCCATCAAAGCCCCTCTGCCATGTATACTGGCCAAATTGGACAGTCTCTATGACAAAGGATTAATGGACACAAATCAGATATCTGAAAAGGCAACACAGAAATCTGTTGGAGAACACTTTAACCTGCCTGGGCACTCATTAATCTCAAAGTCACCATGTTGTTTCAGGCCAATTCCACAAGCCAAATACACAGGGAAGTCTTGGAACTTAACTTCATTTACAGGTTTGGAACCCATCACAAAGGTATGAATAAAGACATTGCCTGGCTAGCACGCTAGTTTCCACTTCCTAATGACTTAAGTAACCATTGTTTGGTTGGTTAAGAACATTTGCACCTTCTCTATCAGCTTCATGTAACAACACTCTAATTCAGTTTTTCCCTTCCTTCTTCCCCCCATCCCCTATTTATTTTGGACCTGGACCTTTAATAACTCCATTCATTTGAAGAAGTGGGTTGTGCCCATGAAAGCTCATGAGTGATGTTTTGTTTTAAGGTGCTGCTGGACTATTTATTTTTTAATATAAAACACTTATTTCTTCTCATCCATAGATTTCAATGCACTTTATAAAAGGAGAGTAAGTAGCATATGCATTTTACAAGTAGAGAAATTGTTAGAATTGGCAACAAAAGCCTGGCTTCATCACTCCCATTGTAATGCTACTGAACAATACTGCCTCCATGGTGGCCTCTTGTTAAGCGTTTACCATGCTCTGACACCAAGTTAGCACCAGGTAGTGCAATAAAAAAATACCACCTACTTTAAACCTCTCAGGTTAATTTATTTTACTTTAACAGGACAGAACAGTCCAAAAAGGGAAAATGTTTCTAATTCTACAAGGTGACAGGACTCATGTGAGGTTTATTTCCTTAGAACCTGATTCTGTTTCCACACTTCTAAGAAATGAAGAACCCACAACTGATAGCAAGTTAGCTCTCAACTCAGCAGAATCTCTGTTAGATATCACTGTAGAGATATGTCTACATGTCTGCTTCCTTTTTATGTTAACAAAACAACCTGTATTCCCCATAGTATTTCACCTGCTGACTGTACTAAAGCTGCACAATGGTTTGATTTATATAAATAAAACTAGTATGATTTTAACCTAGGTTAGTGGAGGTGGAAATTTGCAATTCAGAGCCCAAAACTCTAAAAAGCTCAGTGCTAACTTAAGATTTCATTATATGTCAGTGCAAAATTAACTCTTACCTGAGGATCCATAGACTGTTGCCTCCATAACACACGGCATCTGTCTCATTCCACCTACTGGACAAACTGAAGTTTATTACTTTAAATAGGGTCATCTATTTGCACCTAAAGTGGCATTCCAAACCTTAAGCAACTGTAAACCTGCCTGAAACCTTACAGAGGGAAAAGGGTGGCACTAGGAATGGATTCTAAACAGGTTTGCCATGTAGATAGCAAGTAGATAATTTAAAAAGTCTTTTCATACTGAATATGGAAGATTATCCTTGAATACTTAGGCCCATAGGTCCTATGGTCCCAGAGCGAACTTTGCCTAGCAGAAAAAAGTGACAAAATCTATGGCTATGAGCCACTTTTAACAATAGTCAAAGACTGCAATGAGGTGTAAATTCAGTTGGCCTGGCTGGTAAAGGTAGCAGAGAAGAGAAAAAGCCATGTCAATTAATCCTGCCAATTCCAGAATAAGTAATTACAATGGAAAAAAACCAGTGACATCTCTTCCTTCTATCTCGAAGAAAGAATCACACGCTCCCCCAATGCAGACCTAACATGTCTAATTCTTCCCTGAGAAACATCAGAAAGACATGCAATGAAGACAACAGTCCTTCACCAATACTATAAGAAGTTCCCAATTGTCAGAGTTGTTGACTCGAGTCTCACGACTTGAACTCGAGTCTGACTTAAGTCGCCTAGGTGACTTGACTTGAGAATTGACTTGGGTTCATCATTTGTGACTTGAGACTCGACTTGAGACTTGCTAATTTTGTTAAATCAACTTGGTGAAAAAATTGTCCGAAAATGCCGATATTGATGGCTTGTACAAAAGTGACTTGACATTTTTAAAATTAAGACTCGAGATTCGACTTGAGACTTGAACTGGACTTGACAATGACGACTTGAAGACAATATTGCCAATTGCACTACCAACACCCAAAACATGGGCCAAGAGACACAGCTGCCAGAATGACCAATGCACAAGTAATACATACGTCTTTCATTAAGTTAGTGTCAATTTTATGTGTGTGCCCTCTTAGCATCTCAAAAATAACAGATGTGGAAATTGTCACGCTCAGGTTAGGCTGAAGATTACAACAGCAATAGCAGTTTTTGTGATGAACAGTCACAAGTTCACAGATGCCTAAATTGTTGCAAGGCAGCTGATCAATCCTCTAAAATCCATAGAATTGTTCTGGACAGACACCAATAGATTGAGGGCAGGAGTTACAGGCACAAGGCACAAACACAAGACAGAACAGAAGCTTGTATTCCCTTTATTTTAACCTGGTTCCAGCTCTGGGTGCCTTTTTCCTAGCTAAATATCCAACTTCATTATAAAAAAGTTTGCTTATTTTCCTATTCAGGATGTGAAAGTTTCCATGAACTGAAATGGCAAATATTATGCATAAACATACAGACATTGTTCTTGCCAAGGCGGTGTACATGAATTCCTTGCTTTTTGTTTTAATAGGTGGTGTTACAACATATAGTAATATGTTTAAAGTACCGTAATTGATTTCTAGTGAATATCATATCCAGTCATTACCTGAGGAATTGGTACTGAGAGAGAGGACGTACAACTTTTGTTTTAGGAAAATGTGAAGAAGTGCTAGTTAGTAGCCACCTATGCTGCTGTTAGGCATTGGCATTGGGAAACCGCTTTCTTTTGGAACAAAAGTGAATACCATGCTTCCACAATATTTGTCATAAACTTGGGATTTCCATTTCAGAGCTAATACATAACTAAACTATTATTCCACTATTTCAATAAGAGTAGATTACCTATGTGTAGGGTCAGAAGTATCTCATGGGGAAAAAAACCAAAAACCGTCACAAAAAATAATATGATTTTATTACTGAAATGTAATTATCTTTACTTTTTGGAGGGCAACATTAAACAGACATGGATCTCCATTATATCTGTTCCATTCTTCCTTGTGCTTGATTTGTTAATGGAATGTTTTCTGTTTAGGCTCATTTAGAGCCAAACTGCATTCACTTTATTAAGCTAGGTAGGACTAGTACACTGAAGAATAACACAGATGTTAGGCTCCCATAAGACAGACACTCCCCTACACACACAATAAATACCTTGAGAATTTTTTTAAAAGTTAAAAACATGTAAATATTTCCCATTATTAATACACGTCCATACGGTTGCACCAGTAAGCAAATAGTAAAGCTATGTCTAGACAACAGGGTTTTTTTTGTTTTGTTTTGTTGTTGTTTTTTTAAAGTGGCCTTTTTCAAAAAATTTCACTTGCATCTAGGCTGCCGCCGCGTTTTTTTCAAAGTTAAATCGAAAGAACGCGGCAGATTTTTGACAGTGGTAAACCTCATTTTACGTGGAAGAACCCCTTTTTTAAAAAGAGCTCTTTCAAAAAAGGCGTTCTTGACCACAAACAGGGCTTTTTCAAACGAGAGCGTCCAGATTGCTCAGGTGCCCTCTTTCAAAAAAGCAGATTGCTTTTTCAAAAAAAATTGTGGCTGTCTAGACAATCTCTTTTGAAAACTTCTTTCGAAAGAAGTGTGTAGTCTAGACGTACCCTAAGGAACTATTTTGACTATATTCTTCCTCTACAGCATTTATAATAATGAAGCTGAAAGAAGACATAGTTTTTAACTTTTTTTTTTAATTGTCTAAGTACCACAAAGTACTAGCAAAATCCTAGGAAGAATTAGATCCAACAATAGGAAAACAAACCTGATAACTGAAACCACGTTTTATTTCACCACTTCAGTGCTCAATCACAGCAATCACTGAGCAAACGTATTAAGAAAATTCTCAAATAAAAAATTAAAATGGAGGATAACAGTACCATGTGCAAATCTAACCTACACACATAGATAATGTGCTGTTAAAAATCTGGTGGTGTCTGCATCTCCAAGCACAAATTTTACAGATAATGCCTCTTTACTAACCAAAAGTGTTTTTGTGAGAAAGAAAAAAAAAAGGTGATGGTGTTTTTCTAGCAGGGGATGGTAGTCAATAGATAAAATCCTTTCCTAAGAAGAATATTGCTTTAAAGGGAATCTGTTAATCTGTATTTAAAAGTCATACTATGTCAAGTTTTTGTAAGGGGTTTTCTGCTCCCCTGCTGATATTTGTTTATAAGGTCTTAGAGAGCACCCAGTGTGCTCATGCCCACCTTTCTTTCCCCTCCCCTACTATCAATGCACATGCCTTCCCTGCTACCATTTTCTTCTGGTAAACCTCCATAGGCAGAACCTGGGGAACACCTGAGCACCTCAGGAGCAATGCATGTGTGTGTATTTTAATCCATTCTGATCTGAGCAAGGAAGTGCAAGTGTATCATAACTCACTATACTCAAAGGGTTGTGAGTTTTTTCCTTCTGAATTTTAAATAAATGTAGAATAGTATGCCTAAAATTTTTTAAAACTGAATTTACCCCTTTAAAGACGTTAATCTGCTGCCAAAGCATCTAAATGCAGAGTAATGAGAGAGGAGGGAAACGGGGAAAATTGCTCCTGGATTAGGTGTGCAACTGTCTTGAAAACGTCACTTCTGATTGGACAACTGCCTAGAAAAAAAAATACTGGCTACATATTAGAATAAGAGTATCACTGTAGTGTGCATTCTCAAAACATTATTGCAATACAATGGTCTATATCAACTGTGAAATTAGCTGCTTACAAACCCTTAGTATAAAATGGTAATAAATCCAGTAACACACTCCACATGTTAATTATGTTATACCTTAACACTTGAACAGAAACAGCAGAATAAAATGTTGATACAGAATTATCAATTCAGAAAAAAGAAAAATAAACAGTAGTAAAATCAATATTGTTTTCAGCAGTTTCATTTTACTTGCAGGTAAGATTTAATACTTGTAGAGATTCATTCAGTACTGACAGAGCATCTTTTATGTATAAGAGAGATTTACAGCACAGGTGCAAAGTGCTGCAAGAGCTGCTGAAATTTTCCTTCATGCTATGTGAGCAGTCCAATTCTAGTTATACACATTTAATTTTTGGTAGTGGATATCTTACTTCCCATTTCAGCAGATTACAGAAATTATATACAGATTATAAAAACCAAATGGTACTTTTATACAGAGCAGCCTTCCTGCATGTTTACCTGACCTTTTTTTTTTAAAAAAAAATCTATCTTGTTTAAAACTAATCTGAGCAAACATCCAGGAAACAATACTTTTATTTTATGACCTTATGTTAATACAATAAATATACAAAACTTGTGAACTATTCAGACATGCAACATCAGAGGGACAGAACCATGACATTCACTATGATGGTAGAGCATTGTTAGTAGTTTACAAAATATATACAAACGTCCCTCGGATAAATAAATCCAAATCCTAAATTACAGATCACTGACTATTGACATTCCAGTGTTTAAACTTCACTCTGAACAAAATGTGCCACAATACAACAAAATGACAATTAAGTGGATGTATACTGCATTAACTGATAGAAGACCAATACCTCTAAATTGAGTAAAAATATTTTAACAAACACCAGCCTTCAGATCTCAAAGCTAAAATGAGAATTTTTGTTTGAATTAGAAATATTCATACATACTAATTTTGTAACATTGTGATTTTTTGAGTGCAGAGGTAAACATGATAAAAATAAGAATCGTATATGCATATATTCTGTAAAAATATAACTAGGCACATGCCTGTCAGTTTCAAGTTGTTTTTTTAATATCACCTGCTGGTAATCTACTATTAAAAATTTTGACAATTTAACTGTGATGATGGTGCCTCTCATGAGAAAAAAGAAAATGCTTAATTAAGGCTCAAGATACACTCTTACAGGATTTCCTAGGTATAATTTTAATTTGGTTTAAAAGACTCGCAAAAGTAGGACGTAGATTTAGAGAGACCTGAAAAAGATGGCAGCACAGAAAGGGGACCTTAAACTGTAAAACCGAAACTTAGAAGGATCATTAAAGATTAAACAGATTTTCAAAAACCTAAGACCTCCTTTACAGACTTTTAAAAAGTGCTGGGAAAAATCTTCTGAGAACATCCCTGTTACTGTTATTTCAATTGCATTGTTTATTCTATGAACAATATAATTGTGAACAACAACTTCAATATAGGCCATTTTATAATGCTTCCTTACCACATTTATCTTTACTACTAAAAATTTATTTTTGAGACACGTTAGCAAACGACATACGTAATATGTATTCGTAATTTACACAGATTTATGTATGCAAGTGCTACACTGGTCCAGGTATTACACTGGTTAAGGTTATTTTTTAAATGTTCTTATTTGACAAACTGGAAAGAGAAGACTATTCATCTATCAAAACCAATTCACATTGACACATGGGGCCTCACTGGGCTTATCCATCTTAAAACCCTGCAGCTGCACTACTTCAGGAGACACACTAATGTCAAGAGGAGAAATTCTCCCGGCAACACAGGGACTTCACCTCTCCAAAAGATGATCAGTAAGTTGCCAGGAAAATTCTCCCACTGACCTAGTGTGTCTATACTAGGAAATGAGGTCTGTTCCACTGCATCACTCACTGTTATGGATTTTTCACATCCCTGAATGACATACTTATGTCAACTACATGTCCCAGTACATACCAAGCCTTAAAGTTCAGTCTTGCAGACCCCTATTCATATGAGCAGTCACACTGATTTCAGTGAAAGTATTTATGTAAAACTGGGGATCAGGTCCTTCACTTTCTGAAACTGGCATTTAAAAGTTTTAAACTTAGTCCAAAGTACTACATATATCGTCATCCAATCAATCCACCCACCCAACTAGGAATCTCCAATGGCCTTATATGTACAGTTGACAGCACATGATTTTGAAGCAAAAGCTGATAATCATTTGGAAAATTAACATAAGTACCAGCATGAATCATGGTGCATTACAGCATCGGTTTAATCCAGAGGTCTCCAACCTTCTTAAACATGAGATCACTTTTTGAATTGAAGTGCAATCCAGAATCCACCTTAAACGCAAATACGCTTGCCCCGCCTTCTTCCCTTCCTCCAAGGCCCCACCCCTGTTCACTCCCTCCTCCCCCATCCTCTCTCACTTTTATCAGGCAGGGGGCAGAGGTCTGGGATCCAGGGGAGGAGGATGCAAGCACCTTCGGCTAAAGTTTTTGGAGTGTGGCAGGGGGCTCTAAGCTGAGCCTGGGGCAGGGAGTTGTGGTGCAGGATGGGGTTCAGGGGGCAGGCTCTGGGAAGGAGTTTGGGTGCAGGGGAACAGAGGTAGAGCTGGGGTTTGGGGTGCAGGAGAGATTCAGGAGTGGGGTTGGGTTCAGAATGCAAGCTCTAGTTGGGTACTGCTTACCACATGTGGTCTCAGGGTGGTGGTGCAGTGGGGCTAAGCTAGGCTCATCCCTGCCCTGGGCCCGCACTACTCCCAAAAGCAACCAGCAAACTCTCTCCATCCCTGCCTCCCCCTGCTCTGCAGAGGTGGGGTACAGGGTGGAGGGAGGGACACCCTGACATCAGTACCCCCTCCTCTTCTTCCTGTGCCTTGCACAGCAAGCAGGAGATTACCAGCGGTGGGGGGGACCTCCGAGGCAGCGGGCAGGAGCAGCACAGTAGTGTTGAGAGGGGCAGATCAAGTGCCAGCACTTGATAGCCTCCTGGCCAAAGCTGGCATATCACCTGTCAGAGGTTCCAAGATCTACCGGTAGATCCTGATCTACTGGTTAATCTATTGAACAGACATCCATTTCAACAATGTGAATTTCTAAGAAATAAAAATGTTTCACTCTTCCAACTCAAAATAGTTAAGAATCTTCATTATTCAGGTTGAATCAAATCACATGAAGGCTGAGGTGCGTTAAAAGGAATTCAAGTATATGTTAAATGCCACAGTTTAAAAAGTTTGACTAGAGAAAATATTCCTGTAAAAAATTAAATACTGTATATTCAGATTTTTGCACAAGCAGTAAACAGAGTGACTGACCAAGCTATAGATTTAGTACCACTGTTAAAACACAAATGACACAAAGAAAAATCCCCAAACCTACAACACACACAACAAAAATTTCACTGTATTTAAAAGAGGGCAAACAACTGGCTGTGGAAGTGTTCTAAAGGCCGATAACTTCCTTTTAACAGAATGTTTTCCGAAAAGATGAAAACAAATTAAAAATATCAAGTTAATCATTTAGCTCTTTGATCAAAACCATCAGTTAACTTCTCTTAACTGTACATTGCATTAAACATTCTAGCAGTAAGAATGTCTAAGCAATAGCTATTTCTGATTTAGAAGAAGTATGCCATGAAAGGGTTGATACAAACCAACACTATAATTGCAAGTGGTACAGATAAATCCTGGATCAAAACACTAATTCAGCATGGTCAAAAAACTCAATAATATTCATGCAAACTTGTAGCGTTATATCAAAAGACCTACTGTCCTAAAAAAAGAATGTACATTATCTACCATACTCATAGCTATTCATCTGCTGCTGAAAGTGCCACAGCAACAGCCAAATCTAATTCTCCCAAATTGTCAGTCTACTTCGTACAGTAGAAATAGGGAATCAGGCTCTTAGGAACAAAAGTAACTGCTCCAAAGTGCTTTCCTTAAATTGAAACAAAAGATTCCAGAGTGAAATACTAAAAAACCCCTCTATTACTGATCACAGAAAGTACCATACCAATTTCAGATCCATTGCTGAAGTTTCCAAAATATTGCTCCTCCAGAAAATATGGAGAATTATATATCTAGCATATATTTAAATTTTAAAGATGGCAAAGAAGGTAGGCTGTGGGGTTTTGTTTTGAGAAATAAATATATAAAGGAATAAAACAAGAAATTTTTCCTGTTTTAGCCCATGCACAGCTCAAAGAGAGACATACATGCTGTATGTGTATTTTGAACGCAAGTCAATAGGAATAGATAAATAGATGGAAAATATAGTCAACAATAACTGTAGTGATTTTTTATTTCACTAAATTTGGTTACCCTTGAAAGCATTTTGGGCTGCACTAGTTGCCGCTGTAGAAGCTGCATTTGCTGCAGCCGTTTGTACAGTTTTGTTGGACATCACGCCTGTTGCAAACTCTTGCTGGGCTTTCTCAAAACTAGCACCGGTTGTGCGGTATAGGCCATGCACCTACAACAGAAATGGAGGGGAAGAGAAAGGAGAGAAATAAGAAAGTTAAAATGAATTATATCTATATTTGTGGATGCTACCCCAAAAGTCTGTAGACCAATTACATTAATAGAATAATGGGGATTCTGTTGCCTGCTTACAGCTATATGGAAGATAATCAAACCAGTGAACTTTAGACCCTAGCATCTACAGCAGGGTTCCAAAGAGGATGGAGAGAGGCTGTTCACAGTAGTGACGAATGGCAGAACAAGGAGCAATGGTCTCAAGTTATTAGGGTTACCAGGGAGCTTCAGAAAAAATACCAGACACACTTGATGGGGGGGGAAGGGGGACTGGCCAGGAGGGGAGTGGGGCAGGCTGGGAGAAGACGGGAAGCAGGGTTTGGGGGGGGAGGCAGGGAGCGGGCAGCAGGGCTGGCCAGGGGAGATCGGGGGGAGGTCGTCAGGGGGAGCGGGGACTGGCCGGGGGAGATCGGGAGGAGGAGAACCGGCCGGCAGGAAGCAGGGCTGGCCGGGAGGGGGTTGGGGGGAACAGGGCTGGTTGGGAGGGGTTGGCTCTGGCTGGGGGGAGGAGAGGGGGAGAGAATCGGCCAGTGGGGAGCGGGATTGACCCGGGCACATGCAGATCCTAGGGCACTGCCTGTCCCGCGCACAGTCCCAGTGAAGCATGAGCAAGTCTGGCTATGGCTCCACAACATGCTTGAATAGCGCTCAGGAGCACAGACAGGACTTCTCCTCCCCAAGGTGTCACTCCTACGTCAGACGCAACCACGGCTCCCAGCACCGATCGCACCCCGCCTCCCAGCCACTCCCCCCACCAGGCTTCCATTGGGCGCCCAGCTGGAAAACCAGAAAATACTGGTCATTGCACATGTCCAGTATTTTCTGAATTTTTTTTTTTAACCAGACAGAGGGCCCAAAAACCGGACTGTCCGATTGAATACTGGACACCTGGCAACCCTACAAGTTATAGTGGGAGAGGTCCCGGTTGGATATTAGAAAAAACTATTTCACTAGGAGGGTAGTGAAGCACTGGAATGGGTTACCTAGGGAGGTGGTAGAATCTCCATCCCTAGAGGTTTTTAAGTCTCGGCTTGACAGGGCCCTGGACTTGATGACCTCCTGAGGTCTCTTCCAGCTCTATGATTCAGGGGTAAGCAAGAGGCAGCCAGCAGGCTGGATCCGGCCCACCAAGCCACTGGATCCTGCCCATGGCTGCTTCGTCGGAACCCTTCGGCAAAGAGTAGCTCACGCTTTAAATAGCTAGCTACTCTGGGGAGAAAGGAGGGAGAATGTGTGCTGCTCTGCCCCACCCCGAGTAAAATCTTTAAGCTCTCCTTGGCCATTTTCTGGCCAACAGGAGCTGAGAAATTTTGTTGGGGGCAGGGACAGTGTGTGAAGCTTCCCTCCCCCTGCCTGGAGCAGAGCCAGATGGAGTAGCCAGCAGACTTGGACTGCAGCAGACAGCCTGCCTCAGGTTTCTTCAGGGCTGCTAGCTGGGAGCTGCCTGCGTAAGCGCCTGCCTCTGACACCTCAACCCCTCTTTCCCCTCAACTACCTGCCACAGGCCTCCACCCAACTCTCTGCACCCCGTTCTCCCAGGTCACAACTCCCTCCCAGATCCTGCAACCCCTCCTAAAACCCCTCCTGCAGGCCAGAATGCTCTCCTGCACCCAAATCCCCTCCTGGACCTTGCACCCCAAGCACCACAGATCATAATCCCCTCCTTTACCCAAACTCCCTCTCAGACCCCACACTCCCTCCTGCACCCCAGTCCACTACCCCAAGCTCCTTTTTGCACACAACCTTCATCCCAGACCCCACACCTGCTGCATAGAACTGCGGCCTTTGACCACCTGCCAAAATCTTTGGAGTGGCTCTCCATTAAAGATTGCCTACTCCTGATCTGCACCAAAAATTGGTTGATTTTTAGAACTATATGCCTTTCAACTGGCGTTAAAATGGTAAAATCTTAAACAATTAAAAAATAGAAATCTATCAAGTATTGAAAACCCACTAGTGCAAGATAGCAGTCACTGAACATTAAGTGACACTCAAAATTAAACAGTTCTTAATATATTAAAACTTCTTTTAAAAAGAAGTGTTCTTTATGGATAGTTTACCCTGTCAAACATGTTACCACAGCAGACTGATGGAAATTTCTCAGTTCAATTAAGATAACTTTATATTGATTGTCTGAAGGAAAGGCGCTTGAGACAGGGCAGAGGAATGCTTCCCAAGAGATGCAGTCAGGGCAGTGGGGGAAATTTACCCATGGGCTGCCCCAGGTAGTAGTGTCAAAATGCAGAAAGCAACTATCTATAAGAAAAGGGATCAGGCTCTTTTCCATGTTTCTAATTTGGAGTTCCTTAAGGCAGGGGTGGGGAACCTAAAGTTTTCATGGATCTGGCCCCTGAGGCTCAGGGCTCTCCTTCAGCCCCCCTGCTGTTTCCCCTGTGGGGCTGGAGCACACAAAACCTAGTAGCCTGGGCCCAACTGATTTTTATGTGGGTCAGTGGCCCCGACCCAAAAAAGGTTCCCCACCCCTGCTTTAAGGAATTCATCTCATCAAAGATGACTTTGTCCACACCTTCCATCTTCCTTCCAATTCACATTTGCAGCTGCTCCCCTTAATTGTTGGGATGAGTTAAGTACCCTTCAAGTGATGGTTAAAACACCTTCCCTCCTCCATTGCTTCCCTAGGATGGTTCTTTAGATATTAAGACAGAGGGAACATCATTTTTCCTTCAGTGAAGCTTAAGACAGGTCTACACTAGGGAGCAAGGTTGAATTAAGGTATGATTCCAGCTATGTGAACTACATAGCTGGAGTCAACGTTTCTTAGATCAAGTTACCATAATGTCGATGGGAGCGCTTCTCCCATCCACTCCCCTTATGCTTCTCAACCTGCTGGAGTACTGAGTTGACAATAGAGTTATTAGCAGTGAATTTAACGGGTCTAGTACAGACCCACTCAATCGATCCCCAGGGGAAATCGATCCCTGCAGTGCCAATATCCCAGTAAGTGTGGACAAGGCCTCCTTTGGGATATGGACACATTCAGGGAGCTGAAAGCAGTGGGCAAAGTAACTACCCCCAACTTCCAGCTAGGAAAGAAGGAATGTAATCCTAAAATTATTGTTTCTTCTCTCCCCCCCCCCCCCCCCCCAAACATCCAATTAGATTCCAATATAGGTAAACCAACTATTCAGATTGTTTGGAGAGCATTTCTGAATTATGGATAATCAAGGTTTAAATTAGAATTTTTCTGTATTTTTTAAAAAGTGTGAAAATGGCACACCCACAGTTCAAACTTCATAACAATTAGCAATGAGATGTAATGGTCTCACCCTTAGTTCCCTATAAGATGCACGGTTGCCCTGTGTCTGTGCAAGAATTGGAGGGGGGACGGGGGAAGCACTCAACACACTGCCTAGCCTCCAGCTCGGTGGTCCAAGTCTGAACCAGACATCTTCCTAAGCATGAAGGAAGCCATGGCCTGTCCCCAGGCCTCTCTGCTGTGACTGGAGCAGCCTGGCTCCCAGAACCCCCCTGCTTTCAAAGAGCCGCCCATGTGGTTCATTCCTGGAATGCTGCCATCCATTCCTGGATCGCCCTCACTCCCCCTTGCTGCAATCGGAGTGGTCTGGGCAGCCAAAACTCCTTCCCAACATGGCCCATGTGACCCAGATTTCTCTCATGTTGCAGCAGCAGCAGCTCAGCCCAGCCACCTCATCCCCAGCCCACCCGAGATTTCAGACCCTAACCCTTAATGCTTGCTCTCTAAGTCCTTCCTCTCCAGACCACCTCCAACACCCCAACCTATTGCCCAAACCCTAAGCCCTCTAGCACACTCAGAACCCCTTTTAACCGTGCCGCATGAATGTTGTTATATGCACCAATATGTAAGTGATGTGCTGCATATTTACCTTTTTTCCAGGTGTCCCAGCTTTCTGTTACAGGGGCAAACTGTCCCATATTTTATGGGATCATAGCATAGAACTGGCAGCAGGGAAGCAGCAAGCGGCCATGCCCTCACCCCTTTCGTTTACCCCAGTGCATGCACGCGCCAGAGTCTCCCTTTCTGCCCCCAGCAGAAGCAGAAGCAGCAACGGCACCGGGGATGGGCAGCAAGAGCACCCAGGAGCAGCCCAAGCTCTGCTGCTCCTACCCTGCTGCCTCCAGAGAAGCACTCCCCACTGTACCACCATGCACTGTGCCACCATGCTGCTATTTACGTGGGTGAATAGCAGGGCACAGTGTGCCCCCTTTATACCTGTTGTGAACCCTGCCTGGATAGACCAGAATCCCTGCTCAGCCCTGGCAGTAGGATCCCTGCTGCGAGCAGCATTTCACTTTGGTCCAGCCTCCCCTCCGTGTTCTTCTACACCCCACAAGGGGAGATGGAAGCAGTGGCATGCCAGCCCTGTAATGGAGGAAGGACTGGGGGAGAGTAGCTCAGGCTGGCCAGGTCCACTCTGTGTGCCAGGGGAAACGGGACCTCAGATGACCCTGTGTGAAGGTGTATAATGAAGGGAGCTTGGACCACTAGCCCCGCTGGCAGGCATGTGGCAAGGGAAACTTGATGGGCATCTATGAATGCAGGGCATAAGGAGGAGCTGGAACCAACCCAGCGCCTAGGGGGGAAGCAGGGCAACAAGGGGGCTTGGGAGACCAGCCCAATGCACAAGTGGGCAACCTCGGTGGACCAGCCCCATGAGCAGCAAGGATGCTCGAACTGGGGGACAGCAGGGTGGGTCAGGCCAACTCCAAGCAGCCCTCAGGCTAACCTTGCACGAACGGGAGGCAGGGCGGGCTTAGGCCAGCCTAAAAGTGGCTTTTGAAGGGACGGCATTCAGGCCAGGCCAGAGGTGTTCTGTTTTTCCTTTGCAAAAAATATGGTCATGCTACTGAGAAAACACAAGCCAAATGGTATTAGAGAAATGTAGTCAGTAAAGATAAAGCAAAGCAGGAGAAACATACATATGGACATACCAAATTCACATTTTGGTCAATTTCATGGCCTTAAAATGTTAAAAATAATAAATTCCATGATTTCAGTTATTTAACTAAGAAGTTACATGGTGGTGTAATCGTAGGGGTCCTGACCCAAAAAGGAGTTGTGTGCAGGGATATTGGTGGAGTTGCAAGGTTATTCTAGGGGAGTTGCAGTACTTCCTCATGACTGCTGATGGGAGTTGAGCAGCATGCCATGTTTACTTCTGCCCTGCTGCTGGCAGCAACTCTGCCTTCAGAGCTGGTCTCCAGCTGCCTAGGTCTGAAGGAAGCAATGGAGAAGGGTGGCATGGTATGTAATTGCAACCCTTACTTCTGTTGTAGGGATAACATATTAAAGTATTAAAAATGATTCTCCAAGTGGAAGTGA
>JANRFK010004149.1:39901802-39949996 GCA_030068395.1 Apalone spinifera
GTCACAAGCAACTTCCAGACTGGTAACTATAACTACACAGAACCTGAATGAATGAGTGCATGAATGTTTATATATATAAGTGTATAAGGGTTAAGTAGTGATGGGAATAAGTGGTTAAACAATGTTGTTTGCTTCTATCTTTTCTTTAGTTTTTTTATTATTATCTTTACAATAAATGTGGCTTTTTGCCTTATCCCCCTCAGAAGATCCTGCTTGCTTTTATTGGTACAACACTGTGCTGCTGATAAAAGGGTGCTACCTTCATAACTGGGTGGCATATAGTGGCCAGGCACTCTCCAGCCTCTCAGCTCTGAAAGCAGTGCTGAAGAAAGGTTGGCAATACCACAACTCCCTCTCCCCCAATAATCTTGTAACACACACACACACACACACACACACACACACACACACACACACCCCTCCCTCTGCTACCTTTTTGATCAGGGACTCTAATTTGAGAAACTCTAGTCTCCCCCATAAAATCTACATAATATAGGGTAAAAGCACACAAAATACCATATTTCATAGTTTTTAGCGCATTTTTCATGGCTGTGAATTTGGCTGGGGCCTACCTATAGGAATGTTACTTAAACCCATCAACTGTGAAGCTGCACAAGAGGGTCTCCCTAAAGCAGAAAATTAAAATCTAGATCAGGTAACAGCTGAGTAAGTGGAAGTTTGAAATAATAAAAACAAAGCAACTTACCTTTTTAAACATAACTAGAGAGATGACAGCAGATGCTGTGAAAAGTGCTGCTATGATTATCATCATAATGCCAACAGGAACACTCTCATTAAGACCAGTCAGAGATGAAATCCATCCACTAAAGAAAATAATGACAAACTTTATTACAATGGTGCACTACATACTTCCTTTTTAAGAACTCTTTGGAACATTCTAGTTCTGTTTTGACTTGAGAAAAGTAACGGCAATTTAAAAATGTAAATGTGCTAAATTTCATAAGGTATTTTTAGAAGGTCAGTTCCTAAATTATGTAGTCTTAAAGATAGAGCAAGTCTACACTACAAACTTTTGCCAGTGCAAGTTACGCTGACAAAAAGATACCACAGTATATCACTTGTGTGTGTACATACTTGGCCTTCTCACATCAGCACTGCACATACTCACCAGGAACGTGTTCAACAGACAGGGTAGTACACCATGGGTAGATATCTCAGTGTGTAACTCGCCACTGTCCATCATAATGTATTTTGGGAAGTTTGGGCAATGCATGATGGAGAGGCAAGTCTCATAAAAAAAAAATGATTGAGATAGTAGGGTCACATTCCCATCATGCATTTTTCTTCGCATCATAATGCCATTTCTGTTCCATAATTTTCATGCCTACTTTGAAAATCCCACAAAGCCACTTTAGTTGTCACGTGTCACTATATACCATAACTGGTGGTCACATGGAGCCTGCGCTGCTCTGTGCTACTGTTTGAGCATTACACATACACAATCCTCTGTTTTTTTCAGAGCTGTGGGGAACATGACAATTTCCTGAAGGACAGACTACTGAGAGACAGAGCAAACCAACTCAAGGTTGATTGTGGCATTCATAGAACAGCTGCCAATGGCAGAGCACCATTTCTGGGCCTGACAAACAGGCACTGACTGGTGGCACTGCACCATAATGCAGGCTTGGATTGATGAGCAGTGGCTGCAGAGCTTTTGGATGAACAAGGCCACATCCCTGGAAACTGTGAACTGAGATCACACAAGCAGTCCACCACATGGACACCAGAGTGAGCGCTGCACTGACAATGGAGAAGCAAGTGGTGATTACATCGCAGAAACCTGTAACATTGGATTGCTACCTGTCTGTGGAGAATCATTTTGAAAAAAAATCCAGCGAGAGGGCCATTAATACTCTCCTGCTCCACAGACTCTCAGCAGCGTGCAGAACAATGATGTTTCCAAACTGCAGTGGCATGATAGACAACACACACTACCCTATTTTGGCACCAGGCACCCCCTCACCACAGAGTACACGGTCAGAAAGAGCTCTTAGTTACAGTTATACAAGCACTGCTGGACATTAGCAGGGCTCAACAATTTAGATAATCTACTCCCCATGGGCAAGTAGATTATAGCCCGGCATGGCTCCGCAGCACAATCAGCGCATGCGCAGCATGCTGAACCGCGCAGCTGGTGAGCGGGGCTCGCCAAGGCTCGGTGAGCTCTGGACATTAGCATGGGCTGATCGGGGAAGGTGCATGACACTTGCATTTTTTAAGAACACAGGACTGTTCAGAAAGTACAAACAGGGACTCACTTTCCCAACTGACAGATTACCACTGGCGATGTAAAATATCACCAGCAATTGCAAAGGAGCCTGCCTACCCCTTGCTCTCTTGACTCAGGATGTATACCAGTCACCCAGACAGCACCAAAAAAAAATTCAAGTACCAGCTCTGCGGGTGCAAAATCAGAGTTGAATGTGCTTTTGGTGGACTGAAAGGGAAGTGGAGTTTACTCCCAAGAGGGGATCTTGGTAAGAAAAATATCCCAATAGTTACAGCTGTCTGCTGTGTCCTACAGAGTACCTGCAGTGCAAGGGGGGAGGGGAGTTGCCATTGGGCAGGTGCGCAGAGGTGGAGCAGCGGTCTGATGAATCTGGACAGCTGCACACAAGGGGTTTTAGAAAAACTCAATGAAGAACTATACTTCTCAGGGAGGCATTGAAAGAGCACACTCACACTGCAGTGTACTGTACTCTCTCTGGGCCTGCAGTTTGGGGTTATGTTAGGATGTGTGTGATGCACTGGCTTTCAGGGTCTTGCTGAACATATCTTCCTGAGTTCTCGTTTCCCTTCCTTTTCTCACTCTGAAATGGAATCTGCCAATGCCCAAACAGCAGCAGCTACAGATAACACCCACAGAAGTACAATTGTAAGAGTAATCACAACAGAAAGCAAAAGTTAAGATTCAGAACTCTCTTCTGGACCTACTAAAGTTTTAACAAGACATGTTTATGGACACTTCTGCTTCAGAGTGTTTGTGCCCAATGCCACTCACAGCTCCAGTCATGGTGAGTAAGGCATACCGGGGTCAGGTAAAAGAGAAGGGAATCACTTGGATCCATGAAACTATGAGTGTAGGACAATGGCACTGAATGCTGGCATCATTTTCTAGAGATGGTGGTAATTTTTGCAGATTTCTCACTCCGGAGGGTAGCAAACACAGAGTGCACAACTGCTAGTGGTGTGCGAAAGCCACTCAGGTCACGTATGCTGCTGGCCAATTTACTATAATGGTGCCTGCAAATGTTATTGCCTCCTGGTATGGAAGTGAGTTCTATCATAGAGAAAGAATTAAGGATGCTGTCCTTAGAAATGTTTAGGAGAGTGTTATAGAGTACGCAAGGCACTGCGGCGTTGAGGCATGTCTGCAGGGTGGCAGATTGAGGAAGCCCTCTGCAGAGTGATCTCAAGGGGTTGCGCCAAATAATATAGAATAAGGTGCCGTGGATCAACAGTGCATAGGAGAAGGGAAACTGATTACAAATTGGGCAGACAGAGCTTGTTAAGCCTTTTTAGGTACATCTGTTTAGGAGAAGGCAACTCTGATCTCCAACCTAGGCTCTCTCCCTCCAGTGCACATGCTGGTTTGAGAAAAGAAAGAGACGTGGATTGGAACACACAAGCCAACCTCACTTAAATCCATCCACATGTGAAGGTATCTCTCTTGACACTGAAGATTTACCTCTTGATGATAAAAGTCCTACAGCCATGGGCAAGTGATGTTGGATGCGGGCAAAAGCATCTAGCTACAAACCTGCACATAGGCGGCCCAACTGTGATAGTCCTCTGTCTGCTGAACTGGAACAGCAGCAGCTCCTGCATCCTGACCAGGTGATAAAGCAGCCCTATTTAGGGACACCACTGCTTTCTTTAAAAGAGGGGGAAGAGAAAAAAAATCTAAATACAGCTTGATCCAGTTGATTCTTTTCAGTTAACTGTGATTCACTGATATCCAATTTTGCCATCATAAGAGACGAATCAATGACCGAAAATAAACTACGCTTTGCATCCTGGAATACACACACACTTGTTGACAATGATAATCATCATGAATGCGGGACAGTGATCATTGCTAGAGAACTTGCACGTTATGTTGATATTACAGCTTTAAGTGAAACATGCCAGTTCACAGAGGTTGGAGCAGACCCTTCAGATTATTGTGTGGGCTACCCTGAGGGGCATCCAAGACAAGTGGGAGTTGGCTTTGCTATCAAGATGTCACTAGTCCCCAGCTTGAATCACAGTCATTTGCCTTCAGTCCTCGCTTCATGACTGCAAAGCTTAGACTGAGGAAAGGTCAGTGCCTTGTACTTGTTCATGCACATGCACCCGCTTAGCCTGCTCCAGACGATGAAAAGGAGGCTTTCTACGATAGCCTGAATTCACTGATTTCTTCAGTACCTTTTAAATCCAAGCTATATATACACTTGGTGATCTTAATTTTGGAGATGGTCAGGACTGAATGACATGGCCAGAGGTGCTTGGATATGATATTAGAAGCAAGAATGCAAATGGCACTCTCCTTCAAACTTGCACGCAGCATGAACTTGCTATTTGCCAGCACGTTTTTCCAACAGGCAAACAAACACAAAGTAATCTGGATGCACCTTAGTCTAAGCATTGGGATATGACTAACTACTTCATTACAAAACAAAGAGATGTTTCTGATGTTTTGACTTGTCCAATGTATGGCACTGGCTCCCTGTCTCCATGGTACACAGTGTCATCCCCTTGAGACTTTGTCTGCAAAAACATGATCATTCTGCTGTATGCCAGAAAACGTTGGATGTAAGTAAACTTGAGATGCCTGGTACAAGCACTGTTTCAACTCAGTCTTGAGGCTTAGTCATCAACAATGAAGGTCCACAGCAGCCATCTGCTACTGAGGAGGACTGGGTTAACATCAAGAAAACAACCTACAAAACTGCTGGAAATTTTGGAAATTCTGGGTTTCCAAAAACACATGGACTGGTTTGATGACAAGGACAAATATGCCCCATGCTTGATAAGAAGCATGTGACACACCTGGCCTGGATCAACGATTAAGAGAATACCTCCAGAAAATCAGCATACATTCAAGATAAGCAGAAGGCATAAATCAAACTGACAAATGAAAAAGCACTGTTGGAAATGTAAAGTCATCAAACTTCAAAATTAAAATGAGAGTCATGTTTTTAAAGCATTCTATGACGGGCTGCAGGCAGTCGATAGGCCAAGCATTGCTGGCGCTACACCAGTGCGCTCTGGTGTTGGCAACGCTCTGATTACAGTTTTAGTGCTAAAGTCCTTGACTGCTGGGCTGAACATTTTTGCAAGGTATTAAACCAGACATCAATTTTCGTCGGTCCCATTCTTGAAAAGATTCCTCAGTGGGCTAATGATTCACAGCTGGTTATACTGCCAACTCTTGATCAGGCCCAAAAAGCTGTCAAACAAATGAAATCTGAAAAGGCACCTGGCCATGATGCGATCCCATCAGAGCTTTATAAAGTTGATGGTGGCCAGCTGATACACCATCTCACCAGTTTATCATCATTTGGGAAAAAGAGCAAATCCCCCAGGACTTCAAACATGTCCTGATTTTTATCATATATAAGAGAAAAGGTGACTCTGCATGCTATGATGACCACTGGGGTATCTCACTGTTGCCTATAGTTGGTAAGGTCCTAGCCCACATCCTCTACAATTGTCTGCCATTACATATGTTCACAAATGGCATCATTCCTGAAAGTCAGTGTGGATTTCATACCAGTTGAGGCACTGCTGACATGATATTCATAGCCAGCCAGATACAAGACAGCGTAGAGAGCAACATGAAGCTTTTTAAGTGATTTTCATCGATCTGAACAAGGCATTCGACACAGTCAACAGAAATGGGCTTAGGAAGGTATCTGGATGAATTGGCTGTCCTGAAAAAATTATCAATGTAGTTCAGTCCTTTCACGATGGTAAGGTGGATCACATCCTTAACAATGGAGAGACATCAGAACCTTTTTAAGTATCAAATGGTATAAAGCAAGGATATGTCCTTGCTCCTCTCCTGTTCAGCATCTACTTTTCTAGTATGCTGTTCATTGCTTTTAAGGACTGTGCACTAGGAACACCTATTCAGTCTGAATGGCTGGTAACATTTCCAACCTTCAGAGGCTTCAGACACCCACCAAAGTGTTCAACATAACTAACCATGACTTCCTGTTTGCTGATGACTGTGCATCGTTGGCTCAGTCGAGGATGCACAGGAGCTTTTTGATCATTTTACTACTTCTGCTCACCTGGCTGGACTCGCTGTGAGCCTCAAGACAGAGGTTATGTCTCAATATGTTTGGAAAGAGCCCAGTACTCCAGTGATCACTGCTACCGATACAATTCTTAAGGCTGTTGATAAGTTGATACCTTGGAAGCGTACTGTCCTCCAGCATAATGCTGATGACAATGTATCTGCTTGACTAGCCAAAGCCAGCACTGCCTTTGGAAGACTGACTAAGCGCTTTTGGAATGACCATGGTGTTAAACTACAACGAAAGTATTGGTCTATCAGACAGTTGTCCTGAATATCCTGCTACATGGCTCAGATTCATGGACTCTATATTGCCATCATGTTTTGAAACTCTATAAGTTCCATATGCACTGCCTCAGAAAGAGTGAATGTGAATTGGTGGGACAAAATTAGTAACAGAGAGATCCTTAAGCTGAGTGGTGTCATGGGCATGGAAGCAATGCTTATGAACAAACAGTTCTGGTGGATTGGTCATATTATGAGGATGGAGGATACATAGATACCGTAGATGGACTTCTATCGTCAGCTTGTTCACAGAAAGCACTCTATTGGTGGTCAATATAAGCATTCTAAAGATATCTTAAAGGCCAGCTAAGTCATGCAGCATATCTGCCAGTGATCTGGAAATTATAACTCAAGACAAAGTGTTCTGGCAGCAAACTATTGTATAGGCTCTCAAACACTTCGAGAATCAACGTACCCAAGATTACAAGAGAAGTATAGCAGTCAAAAAGAAAGAATACCACCCGCAGAAGGTGGATTTTTATGTGGCATCTGTAACTGGATTTGCCAATCAAGGATTGGTTAGTCGCTCACCAATGATGTCATAGAAGATGAGATCCATCAATCAACGGCTCTACTGTCTAGTCTAGTAAATACTCAAGACAAGTTTCATTGAGATCGCTCAGGATGATTCAAGGAGGTGCCTGTGAATATCAATTGTTCGCACACCTCTTTCCCTGTGCCCCCCGGGCTGAGTCTATACAGGAATGGAAAGCAAATAGAGTTGCTATCTTGTCTATATTGATGAAATTAAGGAAAAATCAATAGCTGTGTCTACTAAGTTGGGGACACCACCGGAAATCAATTTACCTACTCATCCAAGGTTCCGTCCCTTGTATCAGGCTCACCCAGATAAAAAAATTCTTTATTCTCTGATCAATAAGATGTGTTTTTTTAAAACACCAGATTATTTAACTGAATCGTGTTAAGTTGTTTGCAGGAGTATAGTTTAAGAAACATCTGAGGCAGGTAAGCTTAACTGTATGCAGCACTACCTGCACCACTTATAATATTAGATCAAAATCCATTTTGGCACTATTGTCACAACTGGTTTTCACAAACTGAGGGGGGGGGGGGGAAAGAAAGCCAAGAGACATACCTACATATACATATACCCACAGATATTCTCAAATGCAAGTGTTACTCAATCATTGTCACATCCCAACAACCTTAATTCTTCTCTGCCATTGTTGATATGAAATTAATGGATTAATCTCACACAAACAATGACCACTATTTTCACTTTCTGGTAAATATATAGAACTTCAACTGTTAAGATGAAATTTTCCATGCCGGTGTCTATATAGCCAGCAAATTTTGGAGCGGGGGGGAGCTGAGAGGGAGGGCTTTCAGCAATTATCTTTCGTCTTAATTTCAGTATTTCCTAACTCTGAAATGTTCAACTTTGCAATGTTAACATTCTTTCAGTGTAGTTTTTAAAATTAATACAATGTGCATATAAAGTGTCCATGTTTTGAGTGATGTATATGAACATGATGGCTAATTATAGTACTAACCAAACTTATCCTATTTTTCCAGGATTCTCACTCTTGGAAAAATAAGTGGCTTAAAAATCGCTCATAATAAAAATAAAACACTGCAACCCTGTACAAAAGCAGACAGTAACCAGAACACGGAAAAGATGAAAAAAGAGGCTTAACTGGAGGGTGGGGGCATGGAGGAGAAAGAGGCATAAAATGTGTGCACAGAAAGAGGGGCAAGGAAAAAAAATACTCTCACCAACAGAACCTCAAAAATGATTTCTCTTTAAAGAGTGACCCCTCAAGAGACATCTGAAAAGCAAACAATCCTCAGATTCTGTAGCACAAAGAAGGAATAAGGATTTTCTCCTTATAATCTAAATTTAAACTACCAATGTTTTATCTGCCTTGAGATTTTCAGAAAAGACTGCTTTGCTCGAATTAGTAAGAGCAGTAACATGAACTAAATGAAGGTTTGCCAGATCCTAGCTTAAGAAATGCATTCAGACAGTCATTTAGATATGAACAAATCTCTACTGAAAATAGCAGATGTAGCTGAAGAACAAAGACCTTTGTTGAAAAGTGCACTTGATTCTGATAGGACATGTGTCGCTTCTTCAGCCCATTCAATTAACCTGGCATCAAAACAATTGCTAACATGTTCAAGATAACCAAAATTTAGGTCAGCAAGGCAGAGACAAATCACAGCAGCTACCAGTACAGAAATTGGTTTCCGCAAATCCCTGTTCTTAGCAAGATGACCAACTGATGTTTCAATGGCAACTGTTCTTAGTCAACAAACAGAACATGTGCCTAAGTCCCTCTTCTGTGCAGATGGAACAATGAGAAGAACAAACAAAACTAAATTAAGTCATCAACTGGGAGCTCAAGCAGAAACATTGCAAAAGCTAAGAACATGCAACAAAGAAACCACCGTCTATATCCGAAACATGGATGTAGAAAAATTCCACACATTCCATGAACTAGCTGAATTCTTGAGGCAGGTCCTAAAAGGATGTGACAAAGCTAATTCTGTAATTGAAGTCTGACCAATATCACAACAGCAATACTGTGAAAACTGCAGAAAAAAAGCATGAGAAAGGATTTTAAGGTTGGATGCAAGAAATATCAGGTGACTAGTGGATGCCCTGTGACTCCATGAAAGAAATTTCTAAACATAACATCCAACAAGCAGTCACTGGAAAGATTTCTGTGAATATATGATTCAAAATGCACCTGAATATAGCAGCACACCCCACATAAAAACTGCTCCTCTGGAGGCTTTTTCAAAAGTAAAATAGAAAAGTTGATCCCCCAGTAGAGGCGTTGAAGAAACACACACAGTGCTCAAAAGGAAGTGAACACGAGGATGCTGCTGTATGTGCCAATATGGCTTTTGGGTCCCTTGGTGTCAAAGGAGTCTTAAGATTAGGTCACCTAACAGATGTTTTGGTCCTTAATGAAACAAGCACCACTACCAGTGCAACTGAAAAGCATCATATCATATATGCCTGTGCACACAATGTGCGACACACACTTCTCACTTCTGCAACAGAACTCTTGTACATGCATTATCTGGTTGGGGCTATCATCTCTATTAGGTATTGGGGAAAAATATGTATAATATTGTCAAAACACTTTAGAGATCTTGCCAAAGCGGGAGAATGACAGACAATCCAGAATATTTGCAGCAAGGAAATTAGCGACAATGCAGTATTACCAGAGCAAGAAAGAAAAGGATACTCGCAGAGTTCTGAATTGCTTGCCCCTCAATAAAGCCATCAGAAAGGGCAAATCACTAGCCAAACTCCCACCATGTGAGGACAGTTTTGAAGAGCATGCAAACAAAGATCTCATGTCTTTGCATATTCGAAATCCAGATATTGGATCACCATTGTGACACAAATAGAAAAATGTGGATGATAAACTGGTTCCTGTATTCCTCAGGAACCCAATGATACCTGAGCTTTCCACAAGTCCTTATTTGTGCCTGGACCATTAGGGGTTGCTGCTCCATCAACTGGGGTTGTAGCCAGAACAATCTTCCCTACACAGAATTGTATATACTAAGGCAATGAACACCCTGGAGACCTACACACTTCTCAGAGATTTTAATAATGAACAAGATAATTATGACGACTAAAAATATCATTAGCCTTATTAAGCTTCAATTACACTTGTACAAATGTACGATTTTGTTTTATCTTTTAGATTGTTGATTTGCAGTCCAATTTAGGTCTTCTAATAATACATAATGTCATTCAACTAACCAATACAAATATTTCAAAGTGGTCATTTTAACATGATGTAATTGTTGACATCCATGTCTATTGTAACAGCATTAGGGAAGGTTACTTACCTTGTGCCGTAACTGGAGTTCTTCAAGATGTGTCAGCACTGTTGTGTACATGGCCTGGAGATCTTTGTTAGCAGTCCCCAGGCCGCTGGTGTGAGCTGCGCTATTATGCAACTGCCCAGATTGACAGACACACGCCGGTGGCTGTTCCCTCCGTACCTTCTCTATGCTGGACTGTGATAGCCCGTAGCAGAGGGGAGGAGGGCAGGTGTGGAGCACCCACGGGGACACATCTTGAAGAACTCCAGTTACTGCACAAAGTGAGTAACCTTCCCTCCTTCTTCAGGATCCCCGGGGTGCTCCACTTAGGTGACTATGCAGCAGTGTTCCTGCTTGGTGGTGAGCGCTCCATGATGCAGGACTGGATGTTGTACAGGACCATACATCCAAATCTAGTGCCGGAGTGCTGAAAGGTCTGAATTGTGTAATGTTGTGCAAAAGCACTGGCCAAAGCCAATGTTGCTGCTCTACAGATAATGTCTATGGATAGAAGGAAAGCAGTCGTGGTAAATACTGCTTTTGTGGAGTGTGTCTGTATAACTGTCAGTGGCTGTCTGTGTTACAGTTGGCTTACAGTAATTCCTCATTTAACATGTGCCCGCTTAACACATTTTCACGATAGCATAATTTTTTTTTTTAAGGGAACATTTTTTGAATTACCTGACCGTCCCCGGAATAAGACGATTTCCCCAGCTGGCCCATTGCCGGTGGCTGCACGGCGCTTCCCCTGCCTCCCTGCAAAGCGGCGGAGGGTTCGCCATTCCCCACGCCATTCCCTGCCGACTCTCCCTCACTGGACGCCTTACCCCCTTACCTCTGCCCTTGCTTGCAGGCCGGCGGCTGGGTTTCCCCAGCCAGCCTGTGGCCGGCGGCTGTGCAGGGCTTCCCCCGCCTCCTTGCAAAGGGCTTCCCCCTCCTCCTGGCAGACCCATCAGAGGGGCATACTCCCAACCCAATCCGCCTCCCCCCTCCTCCCTTCCCCAGAGCCAAATACCTCCCCTCCCTGCTGTAACCCAGTCCCCTTTCTCCCACAACCTTATGTCCCGGTCCCAACAGACACCACTGCTTGAAACACAACCCCCACCTTTTCCATTATTTTCAATGGGAAAACTGACCCCGCATAACATGTTTTCACTTCACACGATCATTTTCTGAAACATATCTATACTGTTAAATGAGGAATTACTTCACTTGCAAAACGCATGTAGAAATCCATTTGGATATTCGCTGTTTGGAGACAGGTTGACCTCTGGACCTGTCTGCGCAAGACAAGAATAGTCTGGGTGTTCTTTGGAAGTCTTTTGTGCATTCCAGGAAAAAGGCAAATGTACCTGTGTACATCCAGCGTGTACAGCACTGTCTGGTTGCTGTCCTCATGTGGTTTCAGGAAGAACACAGGTAGGTATATTGGTTTGTTACTATGGAGTGAGGTAGATATTTTGGGGAAGAATTTTGGGTGGGTTTTAAGGATGACCGTGTCCTTGTGGAACATGGTGTATAGTGGGTCTCGCATGAGTGCCGCTATCTCTCCCACTCTCCTGGCTGATGATGTCACAATGAGAAAGGTTACCTTCATCAATAGGTATAGTAGTGAGCAAGTTCCAAGTGGCTTGAAAGGCAGTCTCATGATTGAGTTCAGCACAAGGTTCAGATCCCATGATGGCACTGGATCTCTACGCAGTGGATACAAGTTCCTTATCCCTTTCCAAAATCTCTTAATGCATGGGTGGGGAAAAAACAGAATAACCTCGTATGGGTGGGTGAATCGCTAATATAGCTGCTAAATGTACATTGATGGAATAATTGATAGTCCTGTGTCCTGCTGGTGAAGGATATATTCTAGTACATCGGATATCTCTGCCTTGTGTGGATCCCGTGCTTGAGCTGAATTCCAGGCTGCAAATTTGGCCCACTTCTAAGTGCGACCGATGCCAGTGGCAGTTGAGAAGTAACTGAGGGAATGGTCGCCAGCGCATGTCTGTCAATCTGGGAGATTACACAATATCGTAGCATGCATCAGCGGCCAGGGGACTACTAACAAAGATCTCCGGGCCATGTGCACAGCGGCACTGACACACCTAAGTGGAGCACCCACAGGGACCCCCGAAGAACTTCTTGACAGGTCTACATGATATTTCATTTTACATTCAACATAATAAACTTTCAAAATATACGCATGTATGTAGAGAGGGTTCATTATGTCAACCAAATGAGTCATGTCTGCCATTCACCTAAACATCTTTTCCACTTTTGCATATGAACTTTGGATACTTCTGGGGATCCTCCTAATTGGAAATTGCCTCTGGACTACCTCCAGGCCAGCAAAACTCAGAGTTCTGTTGCACTGAGGTAAAGTGACAGTTATTGTGATGTCTGCCTCCACTGGGGACCTCACAGTCCATAAAGGTTGATTTACATGCAAACTTGGCACGGCTATTGTGAATAATACTGAAGCCCTGCCAGCATTTGTAGCTCGATCCAAGTTGACTCACACTAGTTTCAACATTTTCTGGGTCAGACTAACATCCTGGATCCTGCTGAGGTAGGAAGATCTCAGGTTGATCCCTGTCTAGCTAACTCCCATGTATTCCAGCTGTCCACTGGAAACAAGCAAGGGGTGGCTTTATGCAGTTTGTCATGACTCAATTACTAAAGAGCCTTAGTTTTATTCCCAATAAAGGGGAAAAATCACACATAAACAGAGTTGATGTAATATTTGAGTAGAACGGCTATGAAACTGGGACAGTTAGGAGCTTAGGGTAAAAGTTAGGGGTTTTCTGGCACCCCTAATACTGGGAATACCTATCTACCCATCCAAATGATCTTGGGATGGATTTTTTTCTACAATAAGGGACATTCTAAAATGCTATCTGGCATCTGGTCACCAAAATGTAAAATCAGAACGTTACCTACTAAATAACTGCTCTGCATACACCTACTGTCTTTTACACTATTTTATTTTAATTTAAAACACTAGTTTATTCTTTGATAGTTACACAAAACTGAATAAAGCTAATCACTCACCAGTTACCCCATCCTTGAAATCCCGCAGCCTGGAGTACATGTACAGCAAATTGACAGATATACACAAAGAAGAACACAAAGAATCTGAAAGAACTGTCACTCCTAAAAGAGAAAACATTAAAGAAGCTGGTCATAAGGTTAAAAGCATATTCAAATACAGTATTGAAGTCACTTTTTCTATAGACCATCTTTAATGACAAATTATAACTTTTTATATCTACATGGCATTTTACTCTGTAAAGTGATTATGTAAAAACGTTCTTAATTCAATATATCTGCTTCTCTGTATTCAGAATCATCAAGAGGTCCTCAAGTCCAGCCCCCTGCACTGAGGCAGGACCAAGTAACTCTAAAGCAGTGGTTGTCAAACTTTTTTTCTCGTGACCCACTTAAAAAAAATCATTTATGCCTGCAACCCAATAATTATATCTTTGAGTCTTCCCCCCTCCCCCCCCATCCCAATGCGCAGCTGCCAGGGAGCTCCCCCCCTCACCCTATGGAGCTTCAACTGTGGACCCAGCACTCCACATTCTATGACCCACTAGTTGGTCATGATGCTAAGTTTGGGAGTCACTACTCTAAACCATCCCTGACAGGTATTTGTCTAGCCTGTTCTTGAAATATTCCAATGATGGTGATTTTACAACCCCCTTTGGAAGCCTATTCCAGTGCTTAACTATCCTTATAGCTAGTTTTTCCTAATATCCAACCTAAACCTCCCTTGCTACAGGTTATGCTGATTACTTCTACTTCTAGCCCTACCATCTGTGGATACAGAAAGACCAGTTTTATAACAGTTTATTGGAAGATCATTATGACCCCTCCCTCCCCCCAACCTCCACACCACTTTAGTCTTTTCTATAACTAAACATGCTATGGCAGTAAGCGACTAGTCAAGTCACTACTCAACTAGTTGCTTCAACCTCCCTTGCTGCCTCTATCAGAAGCAGCAAGGATAGAGGCGGGGAGGGAGGGGGGCAAGAGCCGCAGCAAGGTTAGCTTCCAGGGCTGGGGGCTAACCCTGTTGTGGCTCTGCCATTTCCCCCCTTATCGACTAATCGAGCAGTTGATGCCAATTCCACTGACTACTCAATTAGATGATTAAACACAATTTAACTTCCTTAAAACATACAAATTTCTAAGCCTTTTCTCCATTTTGCTGTTCTCCTCCTGACCCTCTCCAACTTGTCCAATTTTTTCCTAACATGTGGGGTCTAGAACAGGCTAGAGTACTCCTGCTAAAGCCTCGCTAGTGCCAAGTAAAGAGGACAATTAATGTGTCTTACATTCATTCAAACACTCACATTAATACATCCTAGAGTAAAAGCTGTTTGTAATTACATCACATTCTTGACTCTTAATTTGTGAGTCATCATAACCCCCAGATCCTTTTCAGCAGTACTACTACTTAGCTAGTTATTCTCCATTTGATTTTTCCTTCTAAAAGTAGTACTATTTGTACTTATCTTTATTGAGTTTCATCTTGTTGATTTCATACCAATTCTCCAATTTATCAAGGTTGTTTTTAATTCTAATCCTATCCTACAAAGTAGTAGCAACCTCTCCCAGCTTGGTGTCATCAGCAGACTTCATAAGCATATGCTCCACTCCATTTTCCATATCATTAATGAAAATACTGACTAGTACCAGACCAAGGGCAGACTGCCCTAGGACCCCGCTATGTACATATAGAGAATCACTGTTGTCTAGTTTTTTTGTAAAATCTTTCAAGCAATTGTGCATCAACCTTGTAATTTCATCTAGACCAGTGGTTTTCAAACTTTTCTTCTTGAAAAAAATTATTGATGCTTGCAACCCAACATAATTAATTTTTTTTAAGTTGAGTGCGGACTTGGGGGCAGCAGGAATGAGGGACAGAGGAGAGGGCTCTGGTTTGGGGAAGGGGGACGTCAGGGTGAGAGGTTAGTGGTCATGGTTGGGCATGGGCTTACTTCCAACAGCTCCTGATCAGTGGTACAGTTGGGGTGCTATGGCAGACTTCCTGCCTCTCCTGGCACTGCATACCCCATTGTGTCCTGGCCAGCAGCAGGTATGGCTCCCAGGCAAAGGCACAAAGGCACAGACCCTCCACCCAATTCCCATTGGCCAATGGGAGTATGGAGCCAGTGCTTAGTGTGGGGGCAGCGTACTGAGGGCCTCGTGGCTTCCCCATCTAGGAGCCAGTCTGCTCCTGGCCACTTCCGAGCACAGCATGGTCCACAGTGCCAGGATAGGCAGGAAGTCTGCCATAGCATGCCCACTAGTCACTGGGCCTCCCTATAGCAAGGTGACCCTTTGCTGGGTTGCAACACAGTTTGGAAACCACTGATCTAGACCATATTTCCATGGTTTGCTTATGAGAATGCCATATGGAGCTTATCGAAGGCCTTACTGAAAAAAAAAAATCAAGACATTTCACACCTTTATATCTTCAGACCCAATAGGTCAGTAACCCTCTCAAAAAAACAAAAGACATTAATTTGGCATGATTTGCGACAGATCCATGTTGACTATTCCTTTATAACCTTATCATCCTCTAGATGCTTTCACATTGTTTAACAATTTGCTCTAGTATCTTTCCAGGTATCAAAGTCAGGCTGACTCGTCTATAGGTCTTCTTTGCACCCCTTTTAAAAACAAGTACTATGTTTGTACTTTTCTAGTCCTCAGAGACCTCATGCATCCTCCATGAATTTGGCAGTGAGATCACTGCAGCTTCAGCTAATACCTTAAGTAGACTATAAGATGAATTTCACCAGGCCATGCCAACTTGAATACATATAATTTATGTAAATGGTCTTATCCTGTTTTGGTTTGTATTTCTTTCTCCTGGTTATTAATAGTGTGTTGTGGTTGAGTATCAGGTCACCTAAACATTTATGGAACTTTTATTATTGCCTTTTATATTCCTTTCTAATTGTAAGTCATTGTGCCTTAGGACATTCTGATTTTGTGCTTCTATGCTTGTTCTACTCTTTTCTACTCATCCTTGGCAATTTATTAATGCTGCCACTTTTTGTGGGACCATAAAAAGTTTTAATTTTTTTGGTAACTGAAAAGCTCCTGATAGACTCATATTGGATGGCCTCTTACTAATCTTCCTCTATAGGCATAGTTTGCAGTTGTGCCTTTTGTACTGTCTGCTTTAGATACTGCCGGCTCTCGTGAACTCCTATGTCCCAAAGAGATCTTCCCATACAACCTCATCTACCAGTCTTCTGCATGCCTTAAAAGTCTGATTTTTAAAATCCATTGTCCTTATTCTGCTGCTCTCACTCCTTCCTTTTCTTAAAATCATGAACACTTTCACCCATATTGCCTTCAACTTTAAGACTGCCTTCAATCTTTCGGCCTTGTTTACGCTTGCGGCAGCGTGTTGGGTATGCATAACTAAATGTCACAGTAAAAAGCAAGCTGAGTCCAGAACGTGTTGAGTAGCTACATGTGGCAGTAACAGGCACTGGCAGGTGGGAAACACAAGAGAAATGTTCCATATCAGAGATGCAGCAGACTACTGCACTACTAAAAATAGCAGTGTAGATATGGGATACCTGTTGGTGTATCGAGAACCATGTCTGGTATATACTCTAGGCTTCTGGCACATCAATATTCTGCTTGCCAAGGGACTGCATTATCATCTATACTGCTATAAATACACCTAATCTTAGCAGGTGTGCAGGGTCTGTGCTGTACATGCTATCATGAGCATACTCCTTCCCTTAGATTGATATTTTATCTGCTTACAATGACAAAAAAAATCATTACTGATTTAGCCTCCGTAAGTACTGAACAGCCAACAAATCTCTGAGGTGGAAAACTGAAGTCTATTCCTTCCTGTGCATCTTCAACAGAATTGCGTTCCAAGTTCCTTTCAGTTACATCTATGAAACTCACAGAACGAAGTGGGCTGCTTAGGTGTCTCTTAAGAAGTAATTTTAAGGAAAGAAAGACAACTCTTTTCAACTTAGATTGGAATCTGCAGAGCTAATTGGGGAAAAATATCCACTCCTTTTATTTGCAAGCTGACATCTATATGGAGTCACAGACACAATATATACAAAATCACAAATGTGTCATTTCTGCAGTGCAATTGTCCAACAACAGAGTTTGAACCATTTAGCAGCAAACATTTCTCATGCACTTCATACTATCAGTTTATATGCTTAATATCTGGAAAGGGGGACCAAGAACAGGACCAAAAAAGATCTGGTTCTGAAAGACTGCATAGGTGATGTTCTTGTGTCAGAACTGTCTAAAGGCTGTGTAATCTTGAAGAATTTATATTGCCATACAATACAGAGATGGGGAAAACAAAAACCTGTTACTCATTCCCTCTCCTTAACAAAAAAAGGATTCTTAATCATAATAAATTTCACACAGTTTTCTCCAATCTAGTTTTAAAAGGACAATCAATGGGTTTTCCACTGCTTCCTTGCAGAAACTATTCTATAGCTAAATACACGTATCCAAGTATATTCCTTTTCAAAGTTTCCTTCCCAATTATTTTAACTGTGCCTTATGTACCACAATAAATAATTTTCCATTCTTGATATATTTACATCCTACATGTTTTGCTCTTTTAATCTCCCCTCAATTTTTCCAGTCACCTGATCATTTGTATTCCTTCATTAATTCTTTTTGAGTTCTGTTGTGTGCCATCTGTCAACAACACCCCAATACATTATTTACCTCTCTTTTCCTACTTCTTTTCTAGCATGCTAAAGAGAAAAAGATGCATGGTCATCTCTTCTGACATCTTTATACTGCATAACAAAACATTCACTTGCACAGAGAACAAGGCAGAGAAGAAAGACAACTAAATACAGAAGCATTAGCAGGGGATCTCAGCAGCAGAAGTGTAACTTCTAAACAGCAAAGATGAGGCAAACACCAGTATCTATTCTGTGGCCCACACACAGACCTCCTGCTTAAAGCAGGAAAAAGACAGACACTAATGTTTACACTAGCAATGCTACAAAGGCAAAACTGCACCTGAGCTGCTGTAGCATTACAGTGTCGGAAGAGGTTCTTCCACTACTGCAGTAAATCCACCTCTTTGAGAAACAGTACAGCGGGCTTAGGTTAGGTTACTTATATTGCATAGGACATGAAATTTTTTACAGCCCTGATCAATGTAGTTAAGCCAACCTAACTTTAGTGTAAACCAGCTCTAAATAATAAATGGGGGCTCAATGCCATCACAAGTATTCCATAGTCTTAAGACAAAGTATGCATCTCAGAAGGGTATGCATCTTTAAAGGGTAATCTTTAAAATTATTATTATACACACACCATGACTTCATATATAATGCGGTATTAACCCTATCAGTAAATCTTGAAACAAAAATAATACCCTTGCTTAAAAAGATGCATGCTACCAAAATGAAGTTACTATAGAGAAGCAACCATGATTCCAAAATTAAAGTTGCAGTTAGGGTTTCTGTTTAAAGTCCAAATTTCTCTAAAATACAGATACGGAGAGTTGGATTATCTTGAACACTGGTATGCAACTTCAGGACTCAGGGTAAAACAACATTATAGCTATCAGGACAACAGGTGCCTGAGATCTGTGCTGAGGCAGGGGTAAGTGTGGAGAGGAATGTGTAATATATTGCTCCCAATAAGATCTCATGTCCAGAGCCAAGAATTTCAAACCTAAAAGAAAGAAGTTTGTTATTGACCCCATTGGGTGATAAACAAAGAAAAGGAAAGAAAAGCTGTAGCTGTGAAGCCCAGAATAGTGTACAAATTTTGGAGGAAGCTGGGATGCCTGATACTATTGACCCTTCTCTGCATGTCTTCCTCCTAATCAAGCTTAGATCCCTCCTCCATAGCATCATACTGGAGAGAGTGGGCAAGTCAGCTAATATGCAGGAAGTCCTAGCCCCTAGTTCCAAAGCATACTGGTTTTCTATTCACAAGGTAGTCAGTCTCAAGCCCTCAGGATTTTCAACCCTATGTATACAGGATCTCAAACATTTCCTTTTCTCTATAGCTGATTATATACATATCATGGGTTCACTGTTAAATCAATACAAGTCTGTAGCTAAGTTTGCTTTAGTTAACTCATCATCCCTTGAACACAGCATCTATAGAAAGCTATGCTGTTGCTTAACAGGATAATACATAAAGCATAGCAACAGCCTACATTATTGAAATATAGGATTGAAAGAAGAGAATTTTTAAAAATTTAAGTCAATAAAAATATAGTGCTTCATTATGATAATGAATAGGGTAAGCACTCAAGAATGAAAGAATAAATGCAAAATGAACTGTGAAATAAAATCATTTTCGTTATTTTAATGTAAGTTTGTGTGCAGACCAGCAAGGTGTACTTGCTGAGAACAAAGTAGTTAAATGCTTATTGAAAAGGGACCACTGAAAAGATTTAATCATGAATTCTAGGAATTAGAATATAACTATGACAGTAACTGCTCCTTAATTCATGTATACAAAAGTTAGGGGGGAAAGGAACGAAGTATGAGAGTTATGAAGGATATTTAAACTTTATATTTTTCCTTTGGCCACTTCACTGCTTTTTAGAAAAATAATGAAGAGTCCTACAGACTGAGCCCTAAAGAGAACATTGTTTATATTAAAGTATAAAAAATCTTTACCCATTTGCAATTTTTTGCTATAGCACTTTTTTTTTTATTAGGATTTAATGCAGTATTAATCAGAGCACAATTTTAGATGTGATAGGATAAGAATTTTCTTGATAACTGAAGTCCAAACACCACCATATGTCATCCATTCCCTACAAATATCACTTGTTTAGAAGAAGTTATCTACATTTTTAAAAATGTCGTTCCTAATTATTAGCTTCCTAAGGTAGCCTTTCGTCATCAGTTTATGCTCTGGAAGCAGCAAGTGGGTTAATTTAACTTGCCTCTTCCAATAATTAATAAAAAAATAATTCTAGTTAATATATCAAACTAAACTGAGTAAAGTTCTACTTAAAGATGAACACATTTCAAAATGCATAATGTGCGTTAAAAACATTCAAAACCAGATTGGCATTACCTGAAGGCTCCATAAAGTGGTCTGTACCAGCAGACAAATGAACAAGGAGTAAAAAGCAAGAACCAGAGGATACTCAATCCAAAATCAACCCCTCGTCTGGGATCAACACAAAACCAGGCCAAACATCCAAAGATATTTAGAAACAGTGTCACTGCATGGACTGTAGAACAAAAAAATAATTTGTATTAACCTGAGTTTATGCAACAAATGTTTTAATTGTTGAAATATTACCTAAATAAGTGTGAAAACTTTAAACAAAATACATCCACATCACTCTTAACATTTTCTGTCTCCAACAGACTAGTCTCCTAATATCATACACCTGTCTGAAGTAATGATAAAGTTCCCAGTGAAGGTAAGTACTGAGAAAGTAAATTAAAGATTTTCGGAAACATAATATATATGTAGTATAGAAGGGGATCAAGATTTAATGGTATAATAAGTATTAACCTGAGGCACTGTACATTAGATTTACAGCAAGTACTGATTTATAGCATCAAAGAGTTAAATAGATAATGTTCTCTCAGCTGCAGTTGCTGATACTTCTGCTACAGTAATTGCATGATATAGATCTTTGCAAACACCTTCTTATAACACTGTTTAATTATTTTCTCTGACAGTCAGACCAGTAAATATGTACAAGAACATGATGCTACCTTATCATTAAATATACAGAAGGCCTGCACTGTTCAAGTTTTTAAAGTGTCTTACGAAGTATACAAAATAGTCTCTGCTTAGCAAGTGAAATTTTGTAATTTGAAGATGAAAGATTATGAAGTATAAATCCTTTTAAGGCAAATGTTATGCTCTCTCAAATGAAATAAAGTAATACTATCCTAACACAAAAATATTTCACGCTGAAAGAAAACTATAAAAGCATAAAAAATTACATTCTGTTCTAATACATCTTAGAATGACCAGAAATATCTTTCACCATTACTAATACTCAGAACTATAGTTCTCAGTCTCCTATTTTAGTTAGTACATTGCAATGGCATAATAAGTAAGAGATATTGAAACAGCTATTAGAGGTTAATTTTTTCTAAGATTTGCTAAAGAACTTAAATCAACATTATAATCCAGGAATTAATGGAAATTTACTTAGTTTTTTCAGGGAAGAGAAGACACAATGGAAGGAAGAGACACTTGAACTCTTACTCTTGAGGCTGTAAAACTACAAGAACATTACAATCACTGTTATCAGCCTTTATAGGGTAGATGAAAACACGTGCATGCCTCTTTTCAGCACTCCCCAGTGGCCAAATCAGGAACAATTTTGCCACCACAAAGGACACTGGCTTTGGAGACACACGTGAAGTGCAGTAATTATGACTGCTACAAAGTGCGAGAAGGGAGAGAGAAGTCAAGCAATATGATGAGATTAAAGAGTAACCTGCACTCCTTTCCAGTACCCACCCTCCCCCCATGGATATATTTAAAAAAAAAAATACACAGACACTTTTGTGAGCTCTCAGCCCCTAACTCAAGGAAGAGGGCAATTAGGGTACGTCTAGACCACATCCTTTTTTCAAGAAAGGGATGTAAATTAGACACAATCGATACTGCAAATGAAGTGGGGATTTAAATATCCCATGCTTCATTTGCATAATGGCAGCCACCACTTTTTTCAAAACGGGGCTTTTTGGAAAAAAAAACAAAAAACAAAAAACCCAGCAGTTTAGATGAGGCATTTTCGACAAAAATGCCCCTTTTTGAAAGATCCTGCACTCCTCAAAAAATGAGGTTTACAGGATCTTTCAAAAAAGGGTTTTATTTTCGAAAGATTCCTGTCTAAACTGCCAAGTTTTTTTTTCCGAAAAAGCCCCATTTCAGAAAAAAGCAGCAGCCGCCATTATGCAAATGAAGCGCTGGAAATTCAAATCCCGGCTTCATTTGCAATATCAACGTGCCTAATTTACAATTCTCGAAAAAGGCATGTAGTCTAGACACACCCTTAGTGTTTATCAAAGTTTTATTCCCCACTATAATGTTTTAGAGTGCTTGTTAAATTGGAATTAACAAAAACAAAGCTTTAACCAGTCTCATTCAGACTTCACTTTTTTGTTATCAATGGTATGTGAGTAACCTACTAGCTCTTTAGTTAACCATTTTCCCAGGAAAAGCCAGAGCAGATAGTTTTGGGTTTTACATTAGAAATTAAGGGCTGTGGAGAACGCTTTTGCTTTGTAAACAGGTGAGACCAAATATACACTGAGAAGCAAAACAAAAGTTTGACTTTGTAAGAGTTTTATGTTTATAAAATTTAAGACCAAAAAAAACTTTGTGCATTTCTCAATTAAAAAAAACAAACAAACAAACAAAAAACATGTTTTACATTTATGCCTATTCTTTGTCATTTTTAATGAGAGTTTTTTTGGGGAGATGTATTTTAAAAAACACATCACAAGGCCAAAAAAGGGTACAACCCCAAATCACCAGCAAGTCTTCCTCTGTGGTGGGTATTAGGAATGAGAACAGTTAATTGGTTACGTGCTGAGTGCTAGAGCAGCCTCTTCCCACCACAGACGGGACTACATGAGTCCTGTGGGCCGTCTGTAGGCAGAGGCACCCCTGCCTGGCTGGAGTAGCCCCAGTCCGCAACAGGCACAGCCACATTGTAGGGGGAAGGATGGGCACTCCCACACCAGCAAGACTGTAGCAGCCCCTCTCCTCTGCTGGCTAGCAAAGGGGCCAAAAGCAATAGATTTTTATAAATTTTACACTTTTGGTTAAAAGAGTTAAATGTTTCGCCATTGTAGTCAAAGATATTTCACTTGACAGATGGAATGTTCCAAGTCAATGCAAAATGGTCTTCCTGAATTTGAAAAGTTTCACTACCTCTTCTGATGCTCACAACAGTAAAATACCGATGCTGACAATAAAATGGCCTGTTTCACTGCAGCCATTTAGAACCTTGCCAACAGTGAAACCACAGTAATACTGTCAATTTCATTCTGCTCTGCAGACTAGAGAGTCACCTAAACATAGGAGCAGTTATTGCCATTGATGCCTCACCCTTCTCCTTTTCAATCTCTCTCTGGTAGATAAAATAAGGTCATTGGTAAATTTAAGTTCTGGATAATCATTTTTAATACCTTGCGCCCTATTTATCCCTTCAAAGCCTGGAAAGTTACTGAAAGATCACCACCACCTTCCAAAACAACATAACCTAAACCAAATGGGGAAAAAAGCCACTCCTATTCCTCACTGAGTGTCTACAGTGGAAATTGTATCAATATAACTACCGCAGTTTAAATTCGGTTTAGTTTATACTGCTATAACTTTTCTGTGTATGTTAACTTTTCTGTGCGTTTCTTACTGATCTTAGTCTTAACTATTGTAATCAATCTATCTATTTATTTAAGAATGCATCTGTCTCTGAGTCCATCTGTGTGTCTGCGAGTCCATTTGTTCAAGAACTCCTCCTAAACAGTAAGAGCTAGGGCCACCAAATTTGGTATGCAGCTTCCTCTTATCCCGACTGAAAGCAAGGTCAGCGTGTGGTTGTGCTAGGAAAACAGAAAGCACCAGGAATAGGACTCTTTTCCAGAACATGGAAAGGAAGAGGGAGGTGATACTCTTGACCACTGGGAGCAACTGCACCAGTGAGACACTGGCCAGCTGTGACAAGGACTCCGGGAAGTATGGCCCAGCCCTGGACAGGCTGCAGGGAGAGATGGCGAGGTGGAATGCTGGAGGCTGGGGACAGCCCCTGTAGCCTTGTCCTGCCCCCATGGAGAGCCTAAAGACCACAGGGGGCCCACTGGAGGCCAGGGGCAGCCCCTGGAGCCCTGCCACCCAGGGATAGCCTGTAGTTCATAGGGAGGGGATGCTGAAGGCAGCCTTGGCCCCACCCCACAGGCTGCAAGGGGGCAAGGCAGATGCCAGGGGAAATCCTCTGAGGCTCCCCCCTAGATCAGCTGTGGGAGGGGAAGAGGTGGGGAGAGGAAGTTGGAGGCTGGGGCCAGCCTGTGGGCCCTCTACCCCTCCCTGAACCAGCTGCAGGACCCAAGCCCTGTCCTGACTCCTGCTCTCCCGCACCCACAGTCCCCTGTACTGAGCCCCTCTTTAATGAGCCAAGCAATACTGGGTAAATTTGCTAGTTAATATCTTACAGCCTTGTTAGGCCCAAGCTACCTCACAAACACTGAGACCTGTTGATAGGAAAACTTGAACTGCTGCTGCCTATGCTACATCAACTTTGTGGATAAACAGATGGTTTCATTTTGCAGAACTACCATTCCGGTACCTCTGATGAAAAGAGTTTTTATCTACAGCAGTTTTTTTGTAATAATCTCTGCTTGAGCAAACTAAAAATTTATCATTATTATTCCAGAGAAAGAAGAACCTTTGCTATACAAAGAATCAGCTCTCTCTCCCCGCTCAGGCCCACAGGACAGTGTATATCTGTTATTATGAGTACATATAATGTTCACTGTAGCTCATTCCTGAAATCACTCCTTAAAGTAAGAACATCTCACTTACACCAAAATTCTAATGTTTCATTTTTAAATGCATTTAAATTTATCTTGTAATTTTAAACAGAATCCCCCAAAACTACTGGTTCTATGCAGAGGCATAAAATGTCCTTGAAAATGAAGACAAATGACTATCTGCTACCTAACTCAGCAAGTGGCAAGGTCCATGAGGGCTCTCAGAAGAAAATGTGGAGTTGAATTTTTCAGATCTTCTAGAGAGATTTGTTTCCAAGAATTATTGGTCTTGGTGTCCTCTTTTCCTATTCTACAACAGTGGATTAGGGAAGAGACAGTGAATGCAGCAAACAATAACCCATAAGAAGGGAAGCTACTTTACTCTGCCACTAGCAGGAAGCTGAAAAATATATCATCCCAACTGATAGCGATATGGAGAAAAAGCAGCGAGCCTACCTCATTACCACCCTAGAAATGAAGGCTTCACTGTCTATGGACAAGCTTAGGTCAAAGCTAAGGAAAGCTTATTCACACCATGTAAAAACACAGCCTCAGAATCACAAAACTAACTTTTATCCCCAATTGTTCTGATCTTTGAAACTCTTCAGAACAAGACTGAGGAACGCAATATCCAACAAATGAAGCCTCTTGTCATGGGACAGAATGGATTTATTCTGAGAGAAGAATGGATTATACTTCAGGTAGAATTCAGTATTCACTTTGTAAATTAATCCTGGAAACACCGAAAAACCGCCTTTGCACAAACATTTGCAGCTTTGGCAGATATAACAAATGTTTATGCTCACCCACTTTCCTGGTTGAGGATCACTACAAGGAAAGCCCTCTTAATAAAGCAAGTAAACCTCAATGTGTGTTCTGAATCTGAAACTACAAGGTGAAGTGCTGGTCTATGAAGCTCTTCTTGAATCCTGTTAGGAAGAAGTCGGAAACATCCTGGAGCTAAGCAAGAGAGGGCAACACCACTCCTCATGTGACACCAGATGATGAAAATCATGCATAATATATGATGCTTGCCAGATACATGCAACCTCAGCAAATAAACCATCCTTGAAGATATGGTGCTGTTCAATTCACATGCAGCCAGCCACAGATGAAGGTAGTTGAAAAGCTCCAACACTTCAGTTAGTCTATAAGGTGCCACAGGACTCCTCGCCGCTTTTGCAGAGTCAGACTAACACAGCTACCCCTCTGATACTTAATAAATCCTTGAGACTACTTGCTGACCCTCTGAAGTGAACACAGAGATTGGTGAAGTGGGGAAAAAACAGAGAGAAGGGCTTATTAGTAAGTTAAGACAAGACTTGCAAACCTGCAGCAGAAGGGCCACCACTGAGCCAGCAAAAGTAAAGTTTGTTCTATCTGCCATTCCTCAAACTCCTAGACAAAAAAGGGAAACAGCATCCTAATTTTCCCACTCCAACCTTACACAAAATAGGGATGTAAAAGATGTATAAAAATAGTAACTGTGCGAGTGACTCAAAATTCTATCAGTACACAGTTAAACATTTTTTACTCAATAATGTGGGGAAAGGAAGGAGGCCCCCCACACCCAGCAGCTGATACTCCATTGTAGGCTCTACCAGCAGACCCCTATCCTAGCAGCAGACCCCTCTCCCTGGGTCCCAACTGACTCTGCTCCACAGGCCTGCTGCCAGCAGGTCTCACCCATGTGAAGTCTGCTGCCAACCACTCTGTCAGGAGCCTAGTGGAATTTAACACTTAACAGAAACTGATAAGTATCAGCTCATCAGTTAGGAGGGATGATTAAACTCTGCCCTCCTTTTATGGTGTTTTACATTAGGGATGTTACAGGAATAGAACATCCAAGAAACAAACATGGAAGTTTGGCAAACACAATCAAGATAATCAATGCAAAGGAGCATGCCTCAGAATCTGGTAAAAATCTTTGAAAACTAGGATCTAGTCTCCCTTCCCCCAAACCCAGTTTATGACTGAGCCAGTCTGCTCAGGATGCTATTGTGACCCACCTGATAGGCTTCTGCCCAAATTCTCAGGAATGGAGGAGCACAGAGAAAATTCTGCTAGTGGCTGACAGAAGCCACCACATTTCAATTGTTGCAACTTAAGGACATAGGAACTGAGGAAAAGAAAAGCCCTCTAGTATAGCAAGGCACAACCTATCAGATGAACATTAAAAGAGTCCACTAAATAGACAAGGAGGATAGCAAAGGCCAGAGATATGCTCATGCCCATAGCACTAAATCCACACAGGGTGTTAAGAGTCCTAGCATCTTTAGACGGCTCCTTACATGGAACAGGTACCAACAGACAGGGACTGAAGCTAAGGAAAGCATCTGCAAACAGGTATTCAGGATCACACCCATGTATGAAAGTTGCTTGAAAGGAATAATGTAGGAATAGGCCCAGTTTAATTCAGGAAACCAGTTGAGACAGATACCAGAGGACCCTGTCCTGGATACTAGCAGGGTCCCTGAATGAAGATGCCATTGAGAAACAAATATAGAGGTTGGCAGCCAAGTCAATTAAGATCTTCAAAAAACAGCTTGTCACTGAGGAAAGAGCAAAGATCAAGATGTTAAACTGAAAGAAGCTGTTACCCAGGGCAATATGCAGACAATGATGTGGAAAGGGGTGTCTCTAAAATTTATCAAACAGAAACAGACACCTGAAAACAGAAACTGAAAGACTATTCTGGTCTAAGAGGAGGCTAGGCAGCTGCCAAGGAGTTGAATTTATCAGAATTGTGGGTGACTGCCATTATGTCCAGGGACCCTGTCAAGGCAGATTAGTTTCTGAACAGCTGGGTAAGTTGTGGAACAACACTGCAAGCTGAAGCAGGATGACAAATATCAGAAAGGCAGCCTAAGTACCCTCAGGTACCGCCAGAGGGGGAGCACAGTCATTCTCATGGAAACCAGACCATCTAGGCATCCTCCTAAGCAGTACATACCACACAGTCACAGCCACCCTTGAGAGCCACCACATGGGGTGGGTAGCACTGAGACCTCAGGTTTCTACATATTTTCCCTGTCCTTAAGCAGATTATTCAAGTTCCCAGCTTTCAGCCTTACTCTTTTCTCTCCTTCCTTTTTCTCATCTCCATTCTTCCACTGTATGCCAGCAAGACCAAGAAAAGAAATGAGAGGCCAAACTCTAGAAAAACACAAGAGAGTCAATCTACAGCTTCCATCTTCTAAGGTGAAAAGAGAAAAGGTATGGCTGAAATTAACATAATCGGGGCAGACCTTCAACACTCTGTCTCCTTGCTTCCAGTTGTTGACATTATAATGCTCTCTGTTCCTTAATCCACTGTTGTAAGTTGGAAGGAGAAAGAGAGAGAAAGGAGAGAGAGAGAAATACAGCATTATTATAATTCCAGTTTTGTTCTCCCCAACCTTCCTAGGCTTGAAGTTTGACATTTTTGGAAATGGATTCCATCAATTGCTGGAATTAGAAACTAATGTTGATGCCATTCGAAATGCTGAACTCCAAGCTTTCAGAATGGATATGGATATTAACCCTGTATTATATTTATTGGAGTGACTAGTTTTGCATTTTACAAGTTTTTTAAAAGAACTGTGATCCACTAATGAATATAATAAGCTGTGAACAACAAACTGGAGTAATTTTCATGGTTAAGTACTGAAAGCTGACTACTCATAATTCATATATGAAGTTCAATTTAAAAAAGGAAGAAAAAAAAAAAGATTATCCAGTACATAAGTAAAAACTGTCCAGATCTGTTCAACCTGGAACCTTATTAAAAAAGTGAGAAAAGCCTGAAAGCCCCCATCTATCTGTCTCTAACAAGGAGAATGCCAGTACATAAATACTAGAATTGTAGAATCATAGAATCGGAAGGGACCTCAAGAGGTCATCGAGTCCAGTACCCTGGCCTCACAGCAGCACCAAGCACTGTCTAGAATGATCATCCCGGACAGGGGTCTGTCTAGACAATGCTTGGTCCTGCTGTGAGATCAGAATATGGTAACCAAGTCAGCATACCATATCCAAGTTGCCACCAGCAACTAGAAATAGGACAATGCTCAAGACAGGGCAGTGTACTTTGAAAGAGCGCAGACTAAACAAAGTCTACTTGGCTTTGAAACCTCTGGTGTAGACAGGATAGTTTACTGTGGACTATTTATCTTTTTAATGCAACTAAATTAATATTTAATTGTAGGCAAATTATTGCACAAGTATAATGTGAACAATCACAAGGCTATAAATTCTAAATGAGGCTAAGTGGCTAGAGCATTAAACTAGGTCTTAGAAGACCTAAAAGCTATTCCTGGCTCTGCCACTGGCCTACTGGTTGACCTTGGGCAAGCCACCAGATCTCCCTGCAACTCAGTTTCCCTATACGCAAAATGGGGATAACAACACTACTTTTTATCTACCAGAATCTATTGATAAAAACCACAACAAAGAGCTAGGTGTTACTATATTTAATTTGAAATTTTAGGGAAACCTTTTTTAAACTTACACTTACGTATAAAAAACAGCAATAAGAACATTGTTAAGGCAATCAACACTTAGATTAGCTTGAAGAGGACAGGCATGTTTAAAAGGGGAAAATACAACATCCTAAAACAGCTCTACACACAAGTTATTCTAGGGTAATACTTCCATAAATATCATCTCATCATTGAAAAACTGAAATAAAAGTTGAGAAAGATTCCTGTGTTAGTTTTCTATAGCAATTTTCACCATATATCTATTTTCATAGAAAGATTGTTTTTAAATGAAGAATCCTGTTTTAAAATATTACATTTAAAAAAAAATACATCTATATTTATTGAAAGTTTCTAAACCACAAAGTATTTCATTTCAACATCTAACTTTACATCTGTATTAAAAAAAACTTGAAAAGTAAATGTTGACTAGATCAAAATAATAAAATATACAGACTGTTAGGATTCAGCAGTTTTTACTTACACATCCACAAGTAGTACATAATCTTTACTGTCTTCTGGAATTCTACTGGAATGTCTACAGAAAAATCCTGGTAGAAACAAGGACCCACTGGAAAATTCCCAGGCAGAGGAGGCCAATTATTTTTCCTGCCTGAAAGTCAAAAAGACCCACAGTTTAAAATACAATTTTATTATTATTTTCTTCTCTCTGAATATTACCTATGTATCTATTACATCTGAATTTTGTTCAAGTTGTCTTACACATAGGATTGCTGCAGACATATTGATAACTTGACCTAAAAATCCTGAGAGTCTAACAATCCACTCTATGAAGATGACATTTAACAGAGCTAAGTGATAACAGAATGCAGCTGGACCAGAGAAAGAACAGTGTCATTACTGGTCTGTTCAAAAGATCAGTTAAGAGAGGAGGTCTCATAAAACAAGAAAAGAGAGAAGTTTCCCAACTACTTCAGGTAAAAGTAGCAGGAGCAAGAACAGAAGCCTTTACAACTCCCTGAATATACAACTTAAGTGTACATCCCCCTTCCTGCGGTCCATACCCAAAAGGGTCCTATAGAAAGCTGGCAAACTAAGAGCATCCTCCACGCTCATAGCATCAGATTGACTCAGACGGCTGGATTTGATATACTGTCTTTCAGATTCCCACTAATTCTAGATCTGTAAACAAAAGGCTTAGTACTTCATGTGGACCTAGCATAATTTGTGGTCTTAATTTTGCTGAGTAAACCATGGTAGATGAAAATCAATTTGTTTTTATTTTAAAATACTTTAAAAAATTTAAAACATTTTTATTTCAATTGCGTATGTTTCCCTTTCAAATTTAACTATTATTAGAAATTATGATAGATGATAATAAGTTGGATAGGCTATTAAAACAAATAAATATTCAAGCAATACATGTTTTTGTCAAAGTTTTAGAGACAGTAAAACCACTGAACTGGAAGAAATCACCTAGGAGCTAAGCACCTGAATCTAACTTATGATATGCTAAACCAGCTTTTGACAGTGGAGCCCCTTCTATAGGTGAAAAGAAAATACTTTCTTCTTTTCAGAAAACTCAGCTAGTTCTACCCAATGACTAATTTATTCAAACTGGAAGTTAAAAAAGTAGGAAAACTTATTTTTCCTTTTCAATCTATGAATAAAAATGAGGCTTGAGAAGATAAGAGCTACTTGTTTTAACATCTTAAATGACATCGCAATTCAATTCTTCTTACTTATGAATCCAAAATGTTTAAGGTAGTATTATTTAACCATTAGTATCAATTTTAAAACAGTGTTTTTGTGGATTTTTAATTCAATTCAAATTTCTGTCCAAATGCCGCTTGAGAAAAACATCACAAGTAAAACATGAAGTAGTAAACATGAAATGCAACATTCACCATTTTCTACCACAATAAAAAATATAAAAATTGAGAATTAATAAGTGTATGTTAAGCTTAACTTAACGTAACTGCTTAAATAAATGTGTTTAAAATAAATAGTGGTACTTTTCCTAAGCAGGAAGATATGCCATAAGATTAGTTTAGAGCTCTGGTGTCCCACATGCTAGCCATTACCCATATATGGCCATTTGGCCAGTTGAATGTGGCTAGTTAGCTATAGCAGTAGCCACTAGGGATGTAAGTGACTGGTGGACTACCCAATAAGCAAATGCTTATCAGGTAGTCAAGTAGGAACTCGACTAGTTGCTTTCCCCTCACGCCACCCCTTGCTGCCTCTATCAGAGAGAGGAAGCAAGGAGGGGGGAGCACAAGCCAGTGCTGGAGGGAGCCAGCTTAAAAGCTCTTCCCCTCCCAGCACCGTCTCCACGGGGGGCATGAGAGGCAGGGGGCAGCAGGGAAATGGCATGAGCTGGGACTGAAACAGTCCCACTCCCACTGCGGCTCCTCTCCCTTTGAAATATACAGGCGGCTCCTGTACATTTCAAAGGAAGAGGCACAGAGGGGAAACCTGTGCCAGCAAGGACTGCTTAGCTCCCCACTGCCTCTCTCCCTTTGAAATATACAAGAGCCACGGGTGGTGCCTGTACATTTCAGTGGGAGAGAGGGAGTGGGAAATTCCATCAACTACTCAATTAGCTGATCAATCAAAATTTAACATCCCTAGTAGCCACTATAATGGCTACTGCTTCAGAATTAGTTGGACACCACTTGTTTAGAGGCTACAGCTAGTTGCAAATTAACATATGTTAATGGTCATATCGAACAGTATCAATCGCTCTTTAGGAAAATAACTATAACAAGCAGAACAAGATTAAAATCAATGCCACCGAGCAAAGATTCATATTAGCTGATTTAAATCATGATTAAAACCAATCTACCTGCTTTTAAATGTGCAAGCCTGAAGAAAATGGGCTTATCAAATAAAGTCATCTCTATTATGGCACAGTCAAGAAAGCAATACACAAAATCCTACCACTCACTTGTATGACAAAGTGAGGCTACTGATGATCAAACACATGGCGCAAGTCATCCTAAATTTCTTGCAAGATGATCTAGTCATTGACTAGAACAGTGATTCTTGCATGCATCCACCAGCTCATTTCTTTGTGGCCTTGAAAGCCTCCAAAGCATAGGTGGAGATGCATGGAGGAAAGGCAGTGGCCTCTCCTGGTAGCTTCCAGATGTTGCTCCTGAACAGCTGTTACCAAAGGCTACAAGATGCACTGTGTTTGTGCTGGCACTTCCAGCAGGGATCAGTACCTTGAACTGCACAGTCTCCCCAGAGGCTCCACGCAGCACCTCTTGAGACACGTGAGGCCAATATGCACAGTGTTGGAAAGTGTTTTTAATCACTGGAGGCGACTGGTATTCAGTCACTGGGATGACTCACTGAGCAGTTGCCCTCCACCCACCAGACCAGAGCATAGGGAGCGTGGGACTCCGCAGGTGTCCCGGGAGTTCCCAATCCTCCTTCTCCCAGGCAGATTCTTGCTGAAGGGCAACGGAAAGCAAGGACAGAGAAAGGTGTTGGAGATTCCCCCCCTTTGGGCTGCACTCGCTGTTTATAGTGGCTGTAGCTATAGCAGCAGCTTAAAGGCTCTGGGCTGCGGCCGGGCTTGGCAGCTCCCCGGCATGGTGAGGGGCTCCTGCCCCACAACACTTCTAGCACAACAGCAGCAAAGTCAGGGTAATATTGTAGTATAGACATCCACTTTTTTACAAAAAAAGCAAAAGCAAAACAAGAGAGACAAGAACGTGCAAGACACCTTGTGTTTGAGTCCAAAAGGAACTGAACAGGTGGTGAGTTGGCAATGGCCTATATTCATTGCCATTGAGCAATGTTCCCTCTAATATTTTTCATCCATGTGTGGATTTTTTTCCATCCATGTGCAGAATAAAATTTTATACGTACTGAGACATGTACATGTGTACCACCAATAGAAACAAAACCTAGCTGTGGGTGCACCACTAATAAGCTGGGCAGCATTCGATTTTCTCCTGAACAGCCACACAAGTGCACAGCTTACAGGGAATAATGCTACTGAGGCACCATTCCTGGGAGCTCCAGAGACAACCCAACAGGTACCACTAGGGTAAAAACCCTTCTAATGATCATGTGCCACACCTATTGAAATGCCCATGAGCAATCACTTGAAGAACTGTACATTTTTATTATTGAATCTTGCAATAAAATTCTACACAAGTTATAATGATTTGGACACGGACACATTTTTCCTAACGTTAATTAAGCATTTTAGGAAAACTTGTCAGAGCAGCCACCAGCAAGAGTTGGCAGCTACATTTTGAAGCCATCAACAAAAATGTACTGTTTCCATTAGAGTTCATGCTATCGCTGTTCTGGTGCTCAGAGGTCAATAGCATGTTACCCTAATCAGAGGAGCTGATATTTTAATATGCTGGAGGGAGGGATTTCCCACTCCTGAGTTCAGTCCCAGACCCCACCCCAACACCATCCCTTTCCCTAAAACTGCACTCCAGCATACAGTTCTTGCCACAGGAAATTCAGTCACGAATTTAATTAATGCGTCATTTTTTTTAAATGAGCATCATCAGCATGGAAACATGTCTTCTGGAACAGTAGCCAAAGCATGAAGAGGCATACACTTGTTTAACATAATCCAGCATGTAAATACCTTGCCATGCTGGCTAAAGAAAAGCCTCATGTAAATGCTTGTTTTCACTTTCAAGTGACATTTTAAATAAGTGGGCAGCATTATCTCATGCAAAAGTTTCAGGTGGTATTCTATTGTTTAATAGTGCAATTAAAACAGCAATTAATCACAATTAATTCTAATTCTGATTTAAAGAATGAAATTGCATGCGTTAACCGCAATTAAATGGACAGCTCTAGTTTGCACCTTACCATTTTTTATGGCCTGCTCTTCTGTAATGTTTCTGCAATTAAAAATTTGCAGAAGAAACACTAATCATGCTGCGCATCATATTTACTAAAAAGCAAAAACTAAAAACAAGTGAACTGATAGTGAAATTTGGCAATGAAGTATGTAGGAGGATTCGGTCACCTTACCTCCCCACCTCCCAAAATCAAGCTTTTGTCTGAACTTTTTTAACCCATTATTCTTACAATTAACACAAGATAATGTACTATATATTTGAGTGAATTAGTTTGTCTTCCTACCTTGCAGTTTGCTGCATTCCTCATTCTGGCTGAGGAACGCCGGGGGAAGACAAACCCAAAACCGTCCCAACCTGGAACTGCCCCAACTGGAGCTGCAGCAGCCATGGAGAGGCATTTCTCACCTGGACCCAAACTGCTGTGATGAGAGGGGGATGGACTAGCCTTCTCTTCCCAGTGATGCCTGCATACTGAATCCTTCATCCCCAGTCCCAGCCCAGAACAATGATTTAAATGAAGCACGTACATTTTCATTTTATTTTCCAAAACCCAAAAATGAATTGAGTTAAAGACCCTAGCAATGCAGAGTAAATCTTCTAGTTATAAATAATCATTTAAAAAAAATAGTCAGAGCAAAAAGTTATTTTCACTTTTTTCCACTTTGCATCCCTAGGCATGCCAATAACCTAAATATTCTGGTTATCTGAAGGGGGAGGGAGCGGAGGAAGGAAGCTGTGTGGGGCCTACAGGGGAGGGGGGGCATAGGAGCCATGCAGGGGCTGGGATGTGGCCTACTGGGGGGGCGAGGGGGGATGCCCATGAGCCGCCGGGGCGGGGGTAGGGGGCAGAGCAGATGCAGCCCGGTGAGGGGGGGTGGAAGCCAGGGGGCGGGAGCAGTCTGCTGGGGGGGAGGGGAGTAGAAGAGATGCTTGCTTCTTAGAATGGAATACAACTACCTCTGCATTTGTATGGTCACAAGCATGAGATCTTTATCAAGGACTCTGGGACTATTATATTAAATAGTAATTGATGATAATCAGAACATTTCATTTGCTTGTATGGATCTCTAAAAATAGGTTAGGAAAATATGTTAGGAAAAATATCAAAGATAGGAAAATTATTGTACAATGATAAATATTGGCAAAAAAAGAAGCTGGAAGTAGCAGTACACTGAACTATTTTTAATTACACTTTTTAAAATTCAGCTGTTTCAAGTTACTTTAAATTAAGCCCAGAATAAAAAATAGTTAATACAGTAAAGTAATGATCCAACAAAAGATTAAGTTTCACATTTGTGATACAGAAGTTCATATACAACCTCAAAAACTGCAGATTTGATATTTTTAAGGAGTCTTCTGAAAGGCATAGATTTCTTTTCCTGAATGAGATCCTAAAATAGATATTTCTGACCTTTGCTGACAAGCAGAAAACAGAAGTAGTTTCTCAGAGAAACTTGGAGATTTAAAACTCTGAAATTCTAATAAAAAGAATTAAGATTTTGATGCATACCACTCTGTCGATTGAGATTCTGCATTTCCCTTTCTCTGCGATCCAGTTCTGCTGCTTTTCTTTCTAGTTCTTCTTGGCGCTTAAGCAGCTCAGCCTGGGCCAATGCATGGTCCTGAGGGGAAAAAACAGCAGAAAATTGGAATATTTGTTCTTTTGTTTAAAGTTCTACAATTATGTTGCATTCTCTGTCATGAATCAAGATCAGGGTGGGCAATAATTTTAGACGGAGAAGGGGCGGGGCACCTCAGGTGGAAGGGGTGGGACCAGGACACATCGGTGCTTCTCCACCCCCAGAGAACCACCAGTTGTTCAGATCAACTGGCTGTTCCCTCTAGATGCCAGCACCCCTGGTGTCAGGAGACAACTTTGAACATCCTCTGCCTCCAGGTCAATCAGCACCCGGGAGTGGGGGAAGCACGGTAAGTCTCTCACTCCCTGCTCCCGCCCAGCAAGGGGTATGCAGTGCGTAGAGTCAACAACCAGCTGAACAGCAGCTGGCGGTTGTCTCTAAGCACAATGTGCCTCTTGCAGGGTGCGAGGAGACTTCGTGTGCTCCCCCCCACCCTAGGTCAATCAGGGCCGGGGGGGGAGGGGAGGGGGAATTGGGGAAGTACGCAAAGTCTCCTCCCACTCTGCCCGCGTCCTGCAAAGGGTGTGTAGTGCTTAGAGTCAACCCTGGTGGTTGACTAAGTGTCGCATGCTGCTGCTGCTGGTGGGGGAGGAGGCTTGGCGTGCTCCCCTGTCCCTAGGCCAATTGGCCTGGAGATGGGGGAGTGGCAGGGCGTCCGCAGGCCGGATAAACACGGTTGTTGGGCTGGATGCGGCCCGCAGAGGCCCTTTCGCCCACCCCGATCAAGACAGACCTGTGATTTTAATTAATTAATCCAACAACTTGTACTTAATTTCAGCACTTATTTCTGTAATACAGAGCACTGATTACAGAAAGTAATGCTGCTTTATAAAATTAACGTTGGCCTAATACATTTTTCAATATGCAGTTGTACTAATTGTGAAAAGTTATATTTCCAAAATGTTATACACAAACCTTTGCTATTTGTGTGTAAGCAGGAGGTTCTTCTGTTGGTTTCATTATAGCTGGTTGTGTACTGGGTGCATTAGGCATTTTCACATTTCCTGGTGGAGGCTAAAAAAAGAAAGTGAAAATTATAAGACACTTTTATAAACATTTTATACCAAATCAACTAATGTATTATCTAGTGTACTTATTTTAAGGACATAAAATAAAAAAAAATCTATTTGCAGTACAGGTGGAACCTCTCCAGTTCAGCACCCTCGGGGCCTGAGCAGTGCCGATGCAGAGAATTTGCTGGACCATCGGAGGTCAATTTGTCTAGCAGCAATTCCACTGCTTATTAGCCTCTTAGAAGACATTTAGGGGTAAATTAGAGCTAAATAACAGCACAGAACACAGAGCCAGAAGGAGTGGCCATAAACAAATTTCATAGGACCACAGAAAACTTGGCCTCATCCATAAGTGGACGTCCAGAAAACTAAAAATCATGTATGATCATAGATGTTAACGTACCAAAGAGTGCAGGACTACAGAGGTTCAGCCTGTATTTCCAATATTTAGAAAAAAAATTCCTTCTATGATAAAATACAGATGGATTAAAAAAAATCAATATTTTTTTTATAAATTAGAAATCAGATTTTTATTTAAATCCAATTTTTAGATTTAAATTGTTTAATTTTTAAATCAATAAAATACTAAATTTCTCTCATAAAAATAAGAATTACCATTAAATTTTAATCACAAACAAGCTACACCTACACTTACAGTCTCATAAAAATGAATTAATGGCTCTAGTCTGTCCAGATTAACTAGCAGATCTTGCTTCTTCAAAGTTCTGGGCTGTTTCTTAGCAGATTAACATGTGCAAAGACAGACACAGGCTGGATAGGATTATTTTTCTTCTGGACTTATAGATGGTGGACCTAGGTCAAGCATGGCAGAGTTAAGATATTGTTTAAAGACAGAGACACACTATACAAAAAAGGATGGAGGCAGAATAGACAGGGACAGTGGAGTGGAGCTGACTGAAAAGAAAAAGGGAAGATATTATTCAGCACATACACCGCTTCCTGTATTCCCTTACAGCAGAGCGGGCAGGCAGGACAGCCTCTGAGGGCCAGATCTGGCCTGCCAAGCCAGTGGATCCAGTCCACAACCACCTCTCTTGTCCGCAGGCCAATCAAGATCTGGGGACCGGGGAGCACATGAAGTTTCCTCCCCTGCCAGAGACACATGGCACCAGAAGGGGCAGGGGACGAGAGACTTTACGTGCTCCTCCCACCCTCAAGCCCTGATTGGCCTCGGGGTGGGAAGAACACGTGAAGTCTCCTCCCCGTGCCAGAGGGGCATAGCATCAGAGGGAATTGCCAGCTGTTTACAACAGCCAGTGGTTCTCTCTAGCCACTGCACTCCACTGGCAGGGCAGGGACAGAGGGTGAGGGACTTAGGGCTGGGGGAGGAGGAGCCACAAAGACTCCTCCCACTGTGGCACCTAGGAGGGAACCACCAGCTGTTTTAAAACAGCTGGTGATTCTCTCTAGGTGCCAGGGGCAGGAACAAAGACTTCATCAATAGCCAATCAGGGTCTGTGAGCAAGGGAGCAGGAGAAGTCTCCTGGCCCTGCATACCTCAGTTTTCCCAAAGAACCCCATCCTATACTTTTTTTCAATGGGGCAAGCATACTCCAAAATTAAGTGCACTCTAAGTACAATCAATCTTAGTTCCTTTGGTAACTTGGAATCATACCCGCATCAAAAAGACAGTGGGAAAGGGGAAGATGAGAGCTAGTTATAGAAGTTTTAAGAATACTGTATATTTAGTGTTCTGAGGACTTGGCTGTTAATAAAACCTGAAAATTTTCAAAAAAAGCTTAAGGTCAACCATCAACTGGCAACTCAGGAGACTGCTGCAATTGCAAATGTGAAACATCTATTTTATATTTAAGGTTAATTTTATTAACATACAGGCCCTACTGTATTTGAGTGCGTGATTTAGTTCTTACCATTCTTAATGTACTGCTGCTAGATCTGCAGCTTGACACAGCTAATGAGGATTATTAACTATTCTTTAAATTAATAAAAATCAAGATATCTAAAAAAACTTACACAAGTATACCCTCTTAGATAATGTAAAATTATGTACTCAGCTGTAAATTAACATGTTTTAGTGATGAGACCTGCACCCTTGTTTAAGAAATACATGAAGTAATATCAGTGGGAAACTTGATTTAAATTATTTTTTTCTTGGTGACCTCAGTCGTAATTTAAATCAATTATTTAAATTGCCTTGAACTAAATCAATGCACCCTGATAAAATATTATTTATATAGTACATTGCTTGCCAGAGATGCAACATAGAATTTTATAAATAGATCATAAGTAACAAAATAGGAGTCTGATTCGGATATGAACTGGGGCAAGTCTAGTTTTCAGTTATAGAAAGCCCAGAAATTAGAATGATTTATACAATAAATAGGACTAAGACTATTTAACAGTAATCTTAGGACTTATATGAGCACAGACCTATTGAATAATTAAATGAGTAATATACCCTCTCATTCAATTTTTCCAATCCAAAGATCATGGTTTGATATTCATCATGTCCATCAACACTTGCTTTTACAACTTATCAATTTCAGGCATTATAGCAGAAGTGGGCCACTCCAAGAATTTTGGTAAGTGGCCACCAACCACTCTTTTCTATTATATTAATGGTGGAGGTGTGCGGTTTGGGATGGAGTTCTGGGTGTAGGACAGATCTCCGGGCAGAAGAGGGAGTGGAATCTGGGAGGGAATTTGCATGTCGGACAGAATTCTGTCCTGCAGAAAGATTTGGAGTGCAGAAGGGGTGTCAGCTGCAGGCTTTGGCCCTACCACTGTGCCAGCTGGCACAACGGGACACTCAGGAAGGCAGGCTAACTGCACACCATGCTGGCTGCTACAAGTGTTTTGGATGCTGTTGGCATACCTGTATCTGCACACCTCTATTGGGGAAGGAGGGCTGTAGGTCTGCATGCTGCCTGTAAGCACCACCTCCTGCAGCTGAAATTGGCCTGTTTACGACCAACAGGAACTGTCAGGATGGTGCATTAAGAGGAGCATTGCGAGTAAATCCAGAGATGTGATTATTCCTCTTTACTCAGCTCTGGTGAGACCACATTTGGAGTACTGTGTCTAGTTCTGGGCCCACCATTACAGGAAGGATGTAGATGCATTGGAGAAGGTCCAGTGGAGGGCAACCAAAATGATTAGGGGGCCGAAGCACATGACCTACGAGGAGAGGCTAAGGGAGTTGAGTCTATTTAGTCCGCAGAAGAGAAGAGTAAGGGGATTTGATAGCCGCCTTCAACTTCCTGAAGGGAGGTTCCAAAGAGGATGGAGAAAGGCTGTTCACAGTAGTGACGGATGGCAGAACAAGAAACAGTGGTTTCAAGCTGCAGTGGGAGAAGTCCAGGTTGGATATAACGGAAAACTATTTCACTAGGAGGGTGGTGAAGCACTGGAATGGGTTACCTAGAGAAGCAGTGGAGTCTCTATCCCCAGAGGTGTTTAAGTCCTGGCTTGAGAAAGCCCTGGCTGGGTTGGTTTAATTGGGATTGGTCCTGCTTTGATGGCCTTCTAAGGTCTCTTCCAGCTCTATGATTCTATGACTAGATAGGAAAGCACTGAGACAATACCTAGGACAGGAACAATGGAGTGAACTGCAAAGAAAAAGGGAAGATAATATTCAGCAAGAACACAGCTTCCTAAATTCCCCTACACTTTTGCCACAGAAAAACTGTCATGGCTTCTGGGCATAAGAAAGTCTCAATCTGGGAATATTATGAAAAAATCCATTCCCAGGGTAAAAAAGAAAAACATGTCCACTGTAAGCAGTTCAAGAAGATGCAAAGATTAGTTACAAGAATGAACCATCAAAAGGAAATCTGCTTATTGGGAGAAAATGATATAGATGAAGATGTAAATATGGCTGAGTGGATCAACTGGTTAATAACTTAAATAATTCACTTTGCAATGCATCATTCTTCAAGACTCTATGCCTTTTAGTGTAAGTGTGATCTGACAAGTAAATTCCCAAGCTCGTTGCTGAGTTGGATGTTACTAGAAAATTAAGTTTAGCTTATCTAATTCTTATGGCTTGTTTAAGTAATTAACTAGGTTTAAAAGCTGTCACTCAAGTATACAATACAGAAAGCCACAATAAGAGAAACTTAGAATTGCCAGTTGCCACTGCGGGTTATTTTCTTATTTTATATTACATAATAGAGGTCTCTTACTTTAGAATATCATGGCTACAACCAAAACAGTGGTGCCCACAAATCTTATGCCCTATTATACTTCAGCATAACTCAGTGTTTTCTAGAGAACCCCATTCTGTACTTGTTTTCTCAAAAACCACAAGTGTCAGTGAGTTCCACAGGGCTTACTCCAAAATTAAGTTCACTCCAAGCATAGTCAGTCAATCTTAGCTTTTTTGGTAATTTGAATTAAATAAATGAACTTTTTTGGTGATTTACATTGTGATTTAAATCAATTTTTTAAATTGCTTTGATTTAAATCAATCCACCTTGAAAACCCACCAGAGCAACAAAACACAGGTTCCAGTGGTAAACTCAGGCAATAGAAAAGGAATTGGTTTTTAAAACAGAAAATTGGCATATGAACACAAAACCTCTCAGATTTACAGACATAAACTAAGTGGCAAAGTCTGATTGTGTAACCTCAGCTCCATCCTAGACATCCATTAGTTTTAGTAACTGAGTTTTTATTTAAATTATATTTTAGTAGCAGATTTACCTGGTGTTTCTCAGGTCTTTCAGGGCAGCAGCTCAAGGATGTGGAGGGCTCAGCATAGGGGGTAGTTTGGGGTGGTGATGCTGGCGTAAGGGTTGGAGTGAAGAAGGGATCAGGGTAGGGGACTGGGTGTATGTGTGGGGGTGCAAGACTTAGATGGGGGTGAGGAGGGACTGAAAGCAGGGGCTGAGGGGTACAATAGTCAGGGTGACACAGGCTCAGGGAAAGAGGCACTGGGTAGCGGGTGGTTCCCAGGGGCTAGCCACGAAAGGGGAACTCACCTCCCCAGGCAGTGAGCACGATGCTTACCTGTACCCCGGCCGCCCCAAAGGCATTATAGCTGTTTCGCTCTCTATCTCTGGCTGCTTGCTGTCTCCCTGTGGCCATGACAGAGTATCAATGTCCCTGCTAGCATCCCCTTCCCTTCCCAATTTATGAAAAACTATTGCATTCCAGGCACATTACATCATCCTGGAACAACAAAGCCCTTACCTTGCTTTAAGCTATGATAAGATAAAGCTGCAAATCAAATTTCGTGGTCCTAGCTCTTACCATTTAGGACAGTGTTTCTTAAACTGTGTTTCATGGCACACCAGAATGCCAGGAGGCAGTCAGCGGTGTGCCGCGGAGAACAGCAGAATTCAAAATGGCCACCCTTAAAGGGACAGGTGACTTTTTTTTTGGCCTCAATAACTTCCCCCCGATCCGTTTGTTCCTCAATAACTTCCCCTTCCCCGAATTTTTTTTTTTTTTGGCTCAACAAAAAAAATCCTCGGTGTTCCTCATAAAAAAAATATTGTTTGATGTTCCTCGGTCTTAAAAAGTTTAAGAAATACTGATTTAGGAGGAGTTCTTGAAGCAACAGACAGATGAACTGACAGACTCGCTCACTCACAAACTCTCCCAAATATATAGTTGATTTGGAGTAGAGTTTTTTAAAAGAAATAATTTTCTAGCAGCTCTTCATGTCAATGAACAACATACAATGTCTTATAACCTTGATTAATGTCATATGACAGGCCCAAAAATAAGCTTCTTATCAAAACACCCAAATATCAAATTTTTATTTATTTTCAGGTGTTTATTGGAAGTCCTGAAGTTGGGGAAGATTTAAGTTTGCTTGTTGAGCACCACATATGGAAAAGTATAGGGCTGAAAAAAGGTCTATTTTATTCTTTATCTAAGTATTTTAATTAAACTAATTGACCTTTTTAAAAATAAAAATTTTTTTTCTAAATAACCAAAAAACTCTCATGAAAAATTTTAAGAATTCCCAGCTTTTTTTAATGCTCAAACTAGAAAATTTCTGCAAAAAATATGTACAATTTAATTTTCCAAAAATCTCTACAATCTAAGCTGGTATAATTCAGTGTTCAGTCTAAAATGAGCATTTGGTTGGCCATGCAGGAGAGTGTCAAATGTGCCCAGCTGATTAGCAGATTGTCCCTAGCCAGCAACATGTGTTTCTACTGGTGGCACACATCCACATATGCTCTATGCACATGACAATTTATTTCTCACCTGAATGGAAAAAAATAGAGGGAACATTGGTCTAATTGACATAGGGCTTCAGGAAAAACCATAGTCCAGAATATAGCAAAGAGGCTTCCTGGAAAAGTAGTGGCAGGCTGAGGAACACAGAAAGATTCCCCCTGAGAAAATGTGAAGGGTTCTCTGATTACTGTAACCAGTTTAAATGTCTTAGCTCATTAAATTTTTAAGAGCATTAGCCTAGTTATGACTTTACCTCCATTCCTGCTGTCTTAAATCTGAAGTAAAATCCTGATTCTAATTAACTCAAATCAGCAAACCCCATCTGAGAGGGCCACTATGGTGTCTTTCACCACTAAACAGAAATTAAGAAATCCTTCTAAATAGGAAAGTCGATTTCTAACTGAAATGCCCTGGGACTTGTTTTAGTAAGGACATCTGTGGTTACACAGTCATGATAGCCCTACAAGATACATTTCTTCACAGCTTCCTACTATAACCGTTGTGTCCAACCAGTTCTGAAGCAGTAGCCACTACAGTGGCTACTACTATAGCAAACTAACCACACTCCATCAGTCAAACAGCCACATTGTCCAAGCCAACAACTGACTGAATAGCCACATAGCTAGTGGCTAGCGTGTTGGAACCCACAGTACTATAATGAAGCTAAGCATGTTGGTTACTTGCTTTTAGCAAGAAAGTCTGTCAAGAAAAAGTCCCTCCAAATAAATGCTGCTCCTGTTGCACTTCAGGTATAATGTCTGCTTAAGAATTAGTTTTAAGTATTCATAAAATCGACATCTCATGGACCCGAAGATGAACAACTGTGTTAATACTGCACATCTTCAGTAAATCTTCCACTAAACTCAAACTTTCCTCCTCCCTTAGTACCGAGGGAGGGAGCGAGGGAGGGACGGACGGACGGACACACACACACAAGGGACACCTAATTTTGTTATGTGACTGACATCTAGGATAAAGCTCATCTGGATTCTTCGTAAATAAGCTCTCATGTGCCCATTTAAGGGTCACTATGTTTAGCGCCACTCCTCACAGAACAGATTCAGAAATTAAAGGGTATTTTAGAATCATACAAATTTACAACAGCATAACTATAGCTCTGGAATTCTCAAAGATGGAATATAAGAAATATGAGGAAAGTACAGTTAGCTAGATTCATTTTGCACACTTCCCTGGTACTAATCTATGGGGACCTGCAACAAGATGGCTATTCCAGTTCTCAGCTTCTCAAATACAGACTGCCAAAACTATGACAATAATACAAGACAGATGAATGTCAATTGTAAAATAAGACGTCAAATTCATTTTACAATTCAAGTAAATTTTAACCTCTGACCAAAAGATTAATACAAAGTCATCATCACAGAATGTCCTTTAAATAGTATTTTCAAGTTGCTGTTTATGACTAATTGTAAATTACTATTTTTAAATTTCAACAATATCAAGCAAATTTTGTGCAGCTGTGCCCACATACATGCACTGATTCTTTTTCAAGTAATTTTTGTATAGCCATGGTAAGGCAAGCCAGCCACAAATCACAGGCTTAAGTCCCATTAAAGTCCATTCACGTGACACGTTACATGCTATTAAGGACCTCCCTCCATTATATATTTTCTGTTTTCCTCAATTAGTCCTTCACAGTGCAACTTCCACACTTTCCGTTTCCAGAACTCTCATCAAAAAAAGGAAGAGCATCTTAAAGAAATAAAACTTATATGCTTACTGTTCTGGAATCTGAGAAAGGATTGTACTCATCTAATCCAGGTGGAACATTTCTTGTCACTTGTGTAACCGAAGGATCCTAGAAGAGGAAAAGAGGTTATATAAAATGTGTGCATACATATTAAAACTAGTGACAATGCCTATAGAAAGAATCAAGACTTTAATCATGTTAAATTTTATCAGTATGCAACCACTTTCCAGATAATATTCTTTGAGCCACAACCATGCTTCACATCAGCTGTGATACAACTGCTCTGCTACATTTCACAAGCTGACAGTGTTAAAGGAATTATTTAGAAAAAAGATCAGGAGGCTGTTAGTCCTATTTTACTTGCGAGCTTTCCCCAACATCTCTCTTACGGTCCAACTGTTCCATTCATTTCAGTAGAAAGTTCATTAAACTTAAAGAATACCATAAAAGGATACTGATGTACTTCTTCCCTAGATAAATATCCATTTATTATATATATATAAGTACACACACACACACACAAAATTTTTGGTAATAGAACCTATGCATACCAGATCCAGAATCAGACAGCTTTTACTTAATGCAGTTATCTGAATGTTCACCATGTAAATTTAGCTTGAAATTTAAAATTTTCTTAACACACACTTTATAAAATTTAACAAAATGTTTTTCTATACTTTTTAATTCATTGTTCAATTTCAGAGAAAAAGCTTTAAGTAAATATGAAAAAATGAATTTGAATTTAATATGTTCATGTATTAGTGACAGGTAAAAAATATTTACTGATATGATTTAAGTCAATGTCTTTAAAAAAGATTTAGAATAGGACAACGAACACTAATGCAAAGAAAGGATGAGACACTTCTTTTGCAAAAAAACATGATACTTCCACAGTAAAACTGGTTTTCATTTTTGACAGGAAAAAAAAAAGCCCTAAATCTGCTGATCCTCAATCTAAACTGCATAAGAAGATCCGGATGGAATGATAACAGTAGATTAACAGGAGCTAAAAACTGCTTTATCAGGCAGCTGATTTGTAATACCAAATTTGAGAGAGAGAAGCTGTTGAAAGCCTGTGGTACAGGGGAAACTGCATCTTATCCCAGAACCATCTGAGCTCCTCAACCAGACATTAACAATAAGCTTAGATGGTGAAAGAAACATTTCATTGTGCCTCTGGGGTTTTTTTGGCCAGGGCTGCACTAGACCCAGAAGGTTAGCTTAAGGTAAAGTGTAGCTAGAGCCTACATACCACACGCACAACAGTAATACTCAAAAGAACAAACTGTGGAAAAATTATTTCTATCCCCTGCCACCCTCCAACAGTTTCTGAAAATGGATACAAACCTTAGGACAATTTATTTTCTCTCACCACAATGTTACTATGCCACTGATATTGGGTAGCAAAGAGGGCAGAAACAAAAGGCTTTTCCCCATGAGGACATCAGAAAACTTAATCCAAATTAAGGCTAAGGCTATGTATATACTGGAAACGTTTGGCAAACGAAGTGCTGTCAACATGCAAAAGTCACCAAACCTGTTTTTCTGCCACCCCTTTGTCAACATCTCACACCTATCTACAGAAAAAGCAATGTGGGTAAGTATCCCAAACTTGGCATTAACTTCAGTCAATAAGCAGAGTGGGAATGCACAACGTAGCACTAGGCATTTTGGGAACATGAAAAACATCCCATCAACCACCTCTTTGCTTCCCAGCCCTCCTTGGAATTCCAGATCACTTTCACACCACAATCCTTGCTCCAAACTTGAGCATCTGCTGTGAAAAAATAATGCATCCCAGACTCCTCTCCCATGTTACATTCAATGTTCTTAGGACAATCTGCACTGCAGCAGAGCTACTTATGCACTTAATAGCAGAGGACAAAGACTCAGATGCAGACAACAATGTGAGAGACAAGAACAGCAGCGAAGTGGCATTGGATTGGGCTCTGACAGAGCAGTAATGCAAAGTAGAGCACTGGTTTTGGATTAGCGAAACTAACAATGAATGGTGGAATAGTGTTGTGATGCAGGTGTGGGAGGAAGACCAGTCGCTACAGAACTTTCAGATGCGTAAATCAACCTTCCTGGAGCTGTGCACTGAGCTGGCTCCTGAACTGCAGCGCAAGGACACCCAAATGAGAACTGCTCTCTCGGTAGAGAAGTGTGTTGCCATTGCTTTGTGGAAGCGGGCAACTCCCGACTACTACCGTTCAAGGTGCAAATCAGTTTAGAGTGGAGAAGTCTACTGTCGGGGTAGCTTTTATGCAAGCGTGCAGGGCAGTAAATCATATTTTGCTACGTACAACTGTGACTCTGGAAAATGTGGAGGACACAATGACTGGCGTTGCTGAAATGAGCATTACCAACCATGGTGGGGCAATTGATATCCCCATTATAGCACCACTCCACCTTGCCGCAGAGTATATCAACCGGAAAGGGTACTTCTTCCCCCATGGTGCTTCAGGCACTTGTGGATCACCATGAGCGTTCAATGGACAAACGCAGAGTAGTCTGGAAAGATACATGGTGCACACATCTTCAGGAACAGTGCTCTGTGCAGAAGCTGTGAAAATGCCCATATTGACCCTAGATGATGCGGCTTACCCCTTTCAGCCTTAACTCATGAAGCCTTACACAGGGCACCTGGACAGCACTAAGGAGCAGTTCAGTAACAGTCTCTAAGACAATGCTGCATGATTGCTGAACGTGCCTTTGACAGATTGAAAAGGAGATGGGGATGTCTCTATGGCAGGCTGGGTGTCTTTTGGAGGATCATAGCCCCAAGGTGGTGACCGCATGCTGTAACTTACATAATTGGTGTGAGTGTAAGAGTACAGTATTTGCCCATGGGTGGAACAATGAGATACAGCTCCTGGACACAGTTTAAACAGCCAGACATGCTGTCAGAGGAACCCAGAGGATGGCCATTAATATCAGCAAAGCTCCGAGGAACCAATTTGACAACGAAGGGAGCTGACATTTCTGTGTGTTGGCAAACTCTAGTGCCCCACTCACTCTCATTTAAGTGGTTAACCAGTTAAACCTAATGTTCAACTGATTAAATGGGATTTTACATCCCCACTGTAGTACACATTGCATGACTGTCAACAGTGAAGGGAAGGGGAAGAGGAAAGTCCTTCATGTAGCTGGATGTTTTTTGTTGCCAAAACTCAGGGCTTGTTGTGACTTTTGTCGTGTTGCAAGGTGAATGCTCTCTGGGTTTTGTTGCCAAAAAGGGTTTTTTGGTGACAAAACTTGCTTGTGAAGACAAGGCCTAAATCTACACTTAAAACATGAAAGCACTGTCATAGCTGCACTTTAAAGCGAAAGCCAGACCACAACAGAAAGACTGGGAGAGAGTTCTCCTAGTGCTCTATATAAACCACCAAAACAAGGGGAGCAGCTCACAGCATGGGGAGTTCATTTATACCAGTGTTTCCCAATTTTATTTGGCCGAGGAACCCTTTTCAGCTTTTCAGAAT
>JANRFK010004149.1:39974199-39987086 GCA_030068395.1 Apalone spinifera
ACAGAGGGTGCAAATACTGGACTGTCCAGTAGAAAACTGGACACCTGGCAACCCTCGTCACAACTGCCTCCTTTTCCCAAACTCTCTCCAAGACCTCTCAGGCCCTCCTGCACCCAAATCCCTTACTCCAGCTGGTTAATCTGGCCTACAGCCACTCTGCCACTCCTCTGTCCCCAGGCCAATTGAGACCTGGGGATGGGACAGGTGGCAATTCTCTCTAGGCACTGGGGGGGTGGAGGCAAAGACTTCCTGAATTTCCCCTACCCCCAGGCCAATCAGGGTCTGTGAGTGGGGGAGCATGGGAAGCCTCCTGGGCCTGCCTCTTCTGCCTGAGGCCCCACCTCTTCTGGGGCAGCATGTGACCACTTCAGAAATTTGTGAAGTGGCCCCCTTAAAAAATTATTGCTCACCTCTGATATAGAGGATCAGTGGCGGTCAAATGAGTGCCTAGAGAAGCATTCTTCCAGTGAAGCCCACTTTCAGTTCTGTGAAGTCAATTCTACCAGCACAGCTACTGCCTGAGATGATACTATCTTATGCTGAGTGCCCTGATGAAGTCAATGGAAATTGCTGGTGCTCATCACTTTACAGACCTTGGATTCAGAAACTATTTTGAAAACTGATCTTAAAAACTGGCTTCATCTAACACAGTTTTGCTGCCAGTGTGGATGGAGCATAACTTCATTTAAAATACTCATTGACATCCCCAGAATGGTAATGATTTCAGCCCCAGTCCACAGTACTTATGGACAGGACTAGACTCAGAATTGGATTTTCTGACATGTATGACCATTAAGTTCTCATAATATTTTAATGGAATAGGTATTTGGCTCTACCTCTATAGAATAATTGAGAGCAGCATTTTTGTATCATCTCAAACACCAAATTTAAGTATAGTACACTGAAAACAGGCCAGCACAAGAGTGATTGTGTGCACATCTGGAATTATAGGTAAAGGCATATTCCTAAAAATATGTGCTGGTGCGTAAGACATAAAGGAGAGAGAAAAAGATATTCAGATATTAGACTGGAGCGGCTTGATTCATCTCAGTCTTCTTAGATGTATCTGAAAGCAGAGCAAGCACCCAGACATAATATCTTATAGTAGTCTTCTCACTTCATGGCTTAGATGATTTAACTCAAAATAAGTGGAGCCAAGAACATTAAATAGTGAAAGTCAATGACCTTGACAATTTCGTTTCCATTCGAAATTCCTTGCCATATGCAGCCCATTGTTTTTGTGTGGTTCTATTTTTAATAAGTTTAATGTCATTTGTGATATGAAATTTTGTTTTTAATGTTCTCAATGAGATAAGATACCATTTAGCTTTCAGTTCTTTCACAGTGACAATTACTTGTCAGTCTGAGGTAGTTCTCGGGGAGAAGAGAGAGGAATAGGTGAAGAGAATGAGATAAAAATGTGCTCTTTTTAATAAAAAAAGAGATCTTTTAAACTACTGCAGCCCAAGAATTGCTGACCTTTTACCAGGGCAGAGCCCACAGTGATTGGTTGATTCTGCTGTGGAATGGGATACATCATCAAACTCAGCAAGTGGTTGGCAAGGAGTTGGTCACTCAAGCCCAAAAAGCATTATAACTTACATTATAACATGCTATATATTGTTTTGACCAATGCTCTACACGTTAAGGGTTACTGATATATAAGCTATCAGGATGAAACTCTCCAAAGAAAGAGCTCAAAAGAGATGTCACGTAGTTATTCCACCTAAAGAGTTGTAAAGGGCACCATGTAAGTTTAAAAGTACTCATCTGTCTGGCCACTGAAGCTCTTTTGGGTTACAGAGCAACTGCTACAGTTTACCTTTCCAGGCCTCATGGGCTTGGTGAATAGCATTGGACAAGAGGTTTGCCAGGTAAAAAGTGAACGGATCGAGAAAAGAAAAGGATTACAGAACTTAAGAAATTAGATTGGTGTGAGGACCTACAGAGATGAGCTGCATGACAACTACTCATGGAAAAAGGACAGGGGTGCCCTGCAACATATTCTGAAAGGGGGAGCTTGCTGCGCACTATCTGATATCACCTTTATTCTGGGAAACAGAGCTTCTATATATTTTCTAAATAAACATAATGCACTTTAAAAAACTGACTCAAGCCACTGACTTCTGGTCTAAAATGGAAACTGACATGCAAGGCTTCCAAAACCAGCCAAGGCTCATAAAATGAATAATGATATTTTCCATCTCTGTACTTGGACTACGATTCTCTTTTCAAAAGGCTGTTACATTTCTTTTGTATTATGTGGGTTAATTATTGTCATGAAATTAAGACTGAGTTTGTTATTGTAGTAGAATTGCATCCCTCAATTCTCACACAAAGGATATGTGTACACTGAAATCAGGGGTTTGATTGCAGCTTGTTTAGGCATACCCACCGTCACTTTAATTTAGCTAGCACAACTAAAAAACAGAGTGGCACATGGCAGCCTAGTCACAGTAGTATGTGCCCACAATCCTGCACCACTGTGTCTATTGTGCCTATGTTTGTAGATGGGGCTATTTGTAGCTTGGGCTAATTAGATTAAACCTTTGGTGGGACTTCAGAATGCTTATACCCAGGGGCGGATATAGGGCAGGGTGAGCGGGACGGCTGCCCCGGGCCCCGCGCTTGAAGAAGCCCCGCGCATGCCGTGTCAAAGGGGGGGCCCTACACAATTGTGCTGCCCTGGGCCCCGCAAAATCCTCATCTGCCCCTGCTTATACCTCCAACTGCTGAGGCAAGAAGCACACTCCCACGCCAACCTCCACCTAGCATCACGTTTGATGAATGCTTCTTGTGTTGGGAGGACCCTTCTTGCCCACAACATGCCTTTTTCCCAATTTCTGCAACTCTTAGCCCTCACACCCCAATTGTAATCTCCTGCATAAGGGCACAGTAAAGAAAAGGACATCCCCTCTCAGATAAATAAGTAAAGAAAAAAAAAGAAAAAGCAGAAATTAAACTCCCATAACAGTGCCTTCTAAATACTGCCACCCAGCCCTGATCCAATTACTGGGACTTTAGTCAATAGTAACCATTATCTATTAGCAACTCAGGCAATGATTGCAACAAAGATGCTTCTATCGTATCAGTTCTGTGCTTGCATCAGGGAGTAGGTGCACAACAAGCACTGTGACTGTCATCACTTTCTGTGAAGTCATTTTTATGGTCCTTACACTATTGCTTAAACAGGAACACGTAGTAATTTGATTTAACAAAATGAGTACATAATTGCTTTTCAGATATAGTTTTTAGTGCTGATTTTGATAAGCAGATAACATTAATTTCTATTTAGTTATATGATGTTAAAGTAATAAGGGACAACAGCTGGGTAATCTTATTGGTGATAATATCTCAAGAAATTTCAATGCAGTGTAATGGATAGTGATGATCAAAAAAGAGAATATCTGTTGGATGTTTTCTGTGAAAACATCTACCTCTGGTGTCCGAAGTTGGAATTACCACTGAAAAAGATGTCAACTATTTAATTAACCATTCCAGAAAAAAAAAACCCTAAGTACAATCCCGATACATACCTTAACAGTAGCTCTGCACACATCAAGCGAACATATGCCTTGGAACATCAAGTTCTGAACTTTTTGTGTATTCATAAATATAAACATATCATGGTAAATTGATTGTACACAATGCATTCTGCTTGTTGACTTGCCAACAGGAACTAGGCACTTTATGGACAGTGTTTCATTACTCTCATGCTTTTGGGTCAGATTCTTTCTTTATAATCAGTACTATTTTTCTCTGCTTCTAATATGGGGGGAATCATTCTGAATTAGTAGGAACAACCTAATGATATGCATAAGGAAATTAATGGTGCATGAGATGGGGACAAAGGGGGGGGGGGAATTCAAGTAATCTAAAAGTATAAGCGTTGTCCTGTATAATGTTAGATGAGGCTTGTAAGATATTCACAGTGTAGTAAATAGGGGAACTTCAGCATGGAATTCATGCCTTGCTTAAGGTTTAAAGAACCATTGTTACTTCCTGGAAGACTTTGAGAAAATTATACAGATAATTTTTTTGCGGCACTGTAGCTTATATTGAAGAGTTCGTCCAAAATTTTCACACTTGTGCCCCAAAAATTAGTCACCTAAATCCATACTTAGATAACTGAATAAGTGTCCTTGTTTTTACATTAACTAATTTCTGTGATTTAGTAGGCATTTTGTAAGTCCTCAGTTTCTTCCAAAATCAGGCCACATATGTACCTAGAATGATATTTTCAAAGGGAGTGTATGATAGTTTGACACCCAACTCCAAACTGAAACAGGCACCTAATTCTCTTTATTCCCCTTTGAAAATTCCATTCCTAAACTTTAGTAGCTCAAGTTTGAAACACTGTGTTCGAAATATTTGTTCCCTGAGAATTCAACTGCTTCTACTGCTATTTCTTGTAGGAAGCATAACTAAGGTGACCAGATGTCCTGAATTTATAGGGACAGTCCCACTATTGAGGACTTCATCTTATATAGGCACCTACTGCCCCCATCCTATGCTATCTGGTTGGTCTTAGCATAAACTTCATTTGTGACACACAAAATTATTTGCACACAAAGTACTTTGATTTCAGGTGAAGAATATGTAGCAGGAATAGATAAGCTCGTGCAACAAAAGCAGTTAGCTCCATGTGCTCACAGGCAACTAGTCCTGGGAGTGTAATTTTAATTCTAGAGGCGGGCACTAATAATACAATGCATCAAGTTTTCCATTCTGAGATAGACAAACCAATGCTGTCTACTCTGAACTGATTTGCCAATACTCTACTTTCCATTCCACTCTGTGCCTTGAGCATAGATGCTAATTGTACAGGTGCTCTGCATTTCAAACACCCACCAAAAATAGAGGTGTTAAGCACTCACAGACTATGACCTGGCCCCCACTTGATTTCTTCCCCCATATTCCTACCCATGCTGGCTGCATCTCTTCATGCTCCAGCTCTTCCACTGAAGCCCACCATGCTTGTTCCTCTCTCCCTCTCCCCCATCACTCACCCTTAAGGTAGGAGAGCACAACTGAGCAAGTGATGGATGGGAGGTGATCAGGGATGGGGCATAGAGGAGTGAGCAGTAACTCAGACATAGGGGCCTCAGGGAGAGAGGCCAAGTAGTAGCAGGGCTTCAGTGCAGAGCAAGAATGGAACACTCAGAAACAAAAACGAGTCAGTTCCTATGGCCCCAGGTCTCCATCTGTGGTGAAGCCAGAGTTTGCTGTAAACTCAAGTGCTATTCCTCAGTTCTGCTGCATGGATCAGGACTAATTCAGGGTGCTGTGGGTGCTGAGTTCCCATGGCTGTCCTCTCTCTCCTCAGCTGAACTCCTTCAGTCTGCTAGGACAAGTGCTTAAAATCCTCTCATGGCCCAGCATCTGCTTCTCTGTTTGGCAGTGGTTCAGTGTCCATGTAGTGGGTCACAACCAATACCTTGTTTTGGTTTTGGAGTGATACCCGCACCTACCCGTGGGGCTTAGTCCTCCCATGACCAATCATCAGTTTCTCTTCTGGAGTGATGGCAATCTGCTTCAATGGGAGCCAGTTATTTCATAGTCAAACAGTTTCAGACATCCTCTGAATTTGAAGCCATTCACACCCCAATATGAGGAGCTGATGTTATGCTGAGAAATCCAGAGTGCTGCCCTCTTCTCCCCTCTGCCAGTCAGTCTGCAGAGGTGAGAGAGAAAAGCTGTGCACCACTCCCACAAGGAAAACTGGACTTTCTGTATATTCCTGTAAAGAAACAGGATTGTACCAAAGAAATACCTGACTATTACCATCAATTTTGCTTTCAAAGAGAAACAACTTTGTGAGTACCAAGTAACCACTTGGGTCAAAAAGGGACAACAGCTATTCTTCACTGAGGATACCCAGAGGAAGGAGGTAGCATAAATACAGCCTGTTTGTCATTAGTAGTGAATGACCTCATTGGTGCAGGTGAGTATGCTCTTCATTCTCTGTACCAGTCCAGTTGAATCAAGCTCCCAGATTTTATATAGCAGTCATTGCTGATAAAAATAGAAAGAGAAGCAAGGACATTATAGGTCATATAAGAGGTAAATTAACTATAGCAATGGAAAACCCCCTTTCATCAGTGAAGGAAATGACTACTGAACTGTGCTATACGCTGTGCTGCTACAGTATATACATACTCTCAGAGAAAAAAGGATTTCTGTATGACTCATAGGAACTGTTTGGACTGAAGTACTCAGTAGCAGACTTAAACGCCATTGTGGAACACTGAATGTAAGAACTCTACAGTATAGAACTATGGAATTTAAAGGACTGAACTCCACAGTAAACCTGGACTTTATCCTCTTAACAGAGAGAAGGGCGGTTTTGGCTATAATTTCCCGAGTACTTTTTAAAATCAGTGATAACAGTACTGTAATATTTTTAAAGAACTTATTGAAAGGCTTAGTTCAATACATTTCCTTTCATGCTTTTAGAGATGGAATTGGAAATGGGATCTGAAAAGATAAATAAGACTGAGAATGCAAAAGATTATTCATTTCTTCTCACAGATATTTATAGGAAGCCATACACACATTTCAACTTGTGCAAAACACAGTGAGATGCCGAGGGCCAATAATTGTAGTGCTTGGCTCTTATAAAACATTCTTCCTTTAGAGATTTCAAAATTTTTTACAGAGAAAGATAAGTACCATTATTCCTATTTTACAACTGCAGAAACTGACAGAAAGGTGGCTGGGCAAGGGTGCCATTTAGGGAGAGCAGGGCAGGTAGCAGCCATGAGTACCATGATGTGGCTTGCTTTTCTTCCCGTTCCCCTGACAATAAGGGAGAGAGGGGAAAGTACTTGGATTCCATGAATTACTTCTCTGCCCCCTCCCTTCACCAACCAGGACTGAGGGACTGTACAGAATCTAAGTACTTTCCTCTTGCTCTGTTATTGTCAGGGGAATGGGAAGAAAAGAAAGCCGCATGCCTGTACGCACGACTGTTGTCTCCCCTCCCACCCTCCTGCCAAAATGGTGCCCTTGTGGCAGGGCCACACAAACTGTTAGCAGCACAGCCAGAAATAGACCCAGATCTTCTGGCTTGTAGTCCACTGGACCATACTGCCTCAGTAGAAGTCAGCTCATAACATGTAAGAATGATTTGTACAAGTTGAAATATTTGTACTTTCTCCATAGTAAAACTTTCCAAATGTAGGCTTAAATATATTAGATTTGAGGTTCCCAGTTATGATCCGTGGACAACTATTGGTGGTGTACAAAGCACCTGTGGTTGGTCTGTGGCAAGCTGGCATATCCCATTGTGCTGACTTCTCTTTATTGCTAAATTGCATTAATAGACAGTTAAAATTACCATAAACATTTTTCTAATGTCATTTTTTCATGTCTTTGCTGTAGTTGCCATAGGGATTGTGAATGGGCTGATCCACCAATCTCTATATTAAAATATGGGGTACAAACTATGAAAAAGGTTGGGAATACCTATGCAAGATTAATTTTAGCAACGTGATTTCCACAAATAGCATTTTTATTTTTTATTACCTTTGCTGTACATTCTTGTGGTTTAATGTTAATAAATATTAGAATTACAATTTCCTTCATATTATTTTTCAGGATGTCTTCTTAGTGGCTTGCTTACCAGTATCACTGATAATGTGATGTCAGTCATTTTCTTCTAGTACTGAACAAGGAGCTTAATTAAATAAGGAAAACAGTGTCTCTCTGTTTCACTGTAGAGCTTATGCATGAAACCTTCTCCTGCCTGACTTCCTGAAGCAGATATAAAGAAATAGTACAGATATATTCATGCCCTAAATATAATTGGTGCATTACTAGCAAAATTGTTCTGATCGAATTAACTGGGCAAATGGAACAGCCTTTAAATCACCAACCCTAAAGCATAGAAAAATAATTGTCCTATTCCAAGTCAAACCAGAACAAGTGTGACACAAAAGCACAATTTTGAATGTTTCTTTCAAATTCAGGCCACATCACATGTTAAAATCTTGAACAGACACTGCACTGAGATGGCTAAAAGTGGAGTCTGTGACAAAAAGCTTGATTAAATTTCTGCTAGTCTGAAATTACCATCTGTGTATCCAGTGTTGTTTCCAAGATAAATCTTTCAACTTCCTCATTCTTGATCTGCCAAGAAAATAATTTATTGGCCTTTTAACCCCATTCATATAGAAGGGCACTTAAGTGTAGCAACTGCTTACAGATCTGATTCTTAGCCAATTTGTTACATTCCTTCCAGAAACCATTTATAAATTATCAAATATTAGAGAAGATTTTCTGGTATGGCAAACTACTGAAGTGTTTCACCCCAAGGAAAATGCCAGGAGTTATTGTTCCCTGCTCTCTTCACTCCTTTTCCCATACATATTATTATACCAGATACAACTAGCTTATTGGTTCTTTGTTCAAGAAGAAAGGGATCTTTGCACAAGGATATGGGGCCAGGGGAAGGGGAAGAGAAAGACCCAGGTAGACTGGTTCTGCAGATGAGAGACAAAGCAAAGACAGCAAAATTTAACAAAACAGCTTCTTGTAAACCAGGAGGGGGTTAGTTTTAGCAAACTGAAGGTCTTGTTGCAGCTGGGATGTTAGGCTTTATCCTAACAGAACTTACCAATGCTTCAAGACTTACTGAAAATCAATATTAAAGATCTAGCAAGCCTGTCAGCTAGCTCTTTTAAAACTCCTGGATGAAATTATCTGGACCTGCTAATTGAAAATGTCTAATTTTAGTAGCTTCTGTTTAACATCCCCTAGAGATACTAATGAAATGGAAACAGTGTTATAATCATCATATGATGAGATTACATCATGCCCCCCCCCCCAATAGGGAGCATAAATATTTATGGAACACTTCTGCTTTCCATTATTGATAATTCTACCATTTCCAAGTAGTAACGGATCAATACTGTTATCAGGATTCTTTTTGTGTGTGTGTGTGTTTGACTAGATGAAGAAATGGAGAGGTTAAATTGGAGATTGCTAACACATTAGCTAAAATCAGGCCTTGATAGAGCCACAATCATTCTCCCTGTATTGTAGATATGGGCTACTAAGTCTTACTTCAATAGAGCAGGTTGAAGTGAACCTTCAAGGGAAAACTAAGTCTTAGGGCTGACTTTAACCAACATGATCAAGGTGAAAAGTGGTAATCTGCCTTAATAATAGGGACGAAATCATAGTTAATATATGTTAGCCCTAAGCCTCAACTTCTAGACAAAAACCTTCGACACAAAAAAAGATTATTTGCTATTCTGACAAAGCATTCTCTCTTCTCTCCCCCTCCCCATTTTTGTGCTCTATTTTTATGCTACTGGATTAGGCTATGCTGCATTGATTCAAAGAATCTTGTACACAATTTCCATTCCAGGAATGATTCCACAAGAGACACTTCATATTTTAATGGCACTGCATGATAAACAAGGAAAGCCAGTTATGAATTTGTGTTACCATCAGATGCTTAATATTATTCCTTTTGTACCTTGACATTTGCTTGAGGGTAAAGTGTACTAGACCTCCACTTGAGCCATTATGTGTGACAATTGTTGCTGGGCTTATGTTTCAGGTGAATATAGATTCCCTATTTGATATGATGCATTTTCTGTATTTGGAAAGATGAAATAATCAATACTGAACACATAGAACATTCTATTTCAGTGAAAGGAATCAGAGCCCAGCAGATATGTATGCTTTATTCCAAATACCATCAGCATGCTGCCAATGCTACTTAGTAAATAATCATAAAATCATAGAATACTAGGACTGCAAGGTACCTCAAGAGGTCATCAAGTTCAGTCCCCTGCCCTCATGGCAGGACCCAGTACTGTCTAAACCATGGGTTCCCAAACTGGGGGGCGTGCTGAAATTCCAGAGGGGGCACGAGGCATCCCAGCCACACACACCCTTCAATAGCACCCCAAGTAGTGCTGCTATTTTTTTGGGAGTGGGCGGGTAAGAGTTTCTCAAAAATCAAAAAGGGGGCGTGATTCCGAAAAGTTTGGGAACCACTGGCCTAGACCATCCCTGATAGACGTTTATCTAACCTACTCTTAAATATCTCCAGAGATGGAGATTCTACAACCTCCCTAGGCAATTTATTCCAGTGTTTAACCACCCTGACAGTTAGGTTTCCTAATGTCCAACCTAAACCTCTTTACTGCAGGTTAAGCCCATTGCTTCTTGTTCTTCCTAGCCTCTTTTTCACCTCCTTGTGACACCCTTTTAGATTTCTGAAAACCGCTATCATGTTCCCTCTCAATCTTCTCTTTTCCAAAGCCCAAATCTTTGAGTCTTCCTTTATAGGTCATGTTCTCTAGACCTTTAATCATTCTTGTTGCTCTTCTCTGGACCTTCTCCAATTTCTCCATATCTTTCTTGAAATGTGGTGCCCAGAATTGGACACAATACTCCAACTGAGGCCTACTCAATGCAGAGTAGAGCGGAAGAATGACTTCTCATGTCTTGCCACAACACACCTGTTAATGCATCCCAGAATCATGTTTGCTTTTTTTGCAACAGCGTCACACTGTTGACTCTCATTTAGCTTGTGGTCCACTATAACCCCTACATCCCTTTCTGCCATACTCCTTCCTAAACAGTCGCTTCCCATTCTGTTGTCTGGCCAGGAGGAAGGGTACAGGAGGGGGTCTTGGGGCAGGGTGTCAGGCCAGGAGGGAGGGTACAGGTGGGTCTAGGGGCAGGTTGTCTGGCTAGGAGAGAGTGTACAAGAGGGGTCTTGGGGCAGGGTGTTTGGCCAGGAGGGAGGGTACAAGAAGGGACTTGTTCCACACCTCATGCTTCAGAGATTGGACAGAACTTCAGATTCTTAAACCTTAGGTTGAATGCTGTAACTATTTTTAGAAATCTTTAATACCTCCTCTGAGTTTTGTCAAGTCTGCTGTGAAAGTATTCATACAAGATTGCTATAATGTTAAGTATACTGTAGAATGTGGGAAAACAGCATAGAAGACATGCAATTCTCCCCAATGTGTTCAGTCACAAATCTAAGTCATTTTTTTAACTCATGTCATCAACAGGTCCTCTGGAATGATGGCCAAAGTATGAAGGGCCATAGAAATGTTTAGCATATCTGGTACATGTATACCTTGCAACACAAGTTACAAAATGCCATGTGAACACCAGGTCTCACTTCTAGGTGACGTTGTAAACAAGAAATGCGCAGCAGTATGTCCTGCAAATTGTAACCAAACTTGTTTTGTCTTAGCGATTGGCTGAACAAGAAGCAGGACTAGATGGACTTGTGGAGTCTTAAGTTTTACATGGTTTTGAGTGCAGTTAAGTAACAACCACAGATGTAAATTACGTTTTCATAATAGAGGTTGCACTATAGTATTTGTATGAGTCAAATTAAAAATACTTCCTCTTTTTTTTAATCATTTTTACAGTGTAAATATTTGTAATAAAAATAATTTCGAATGAGCACTGTGCTTTGTATTCTGTTACGTGATAGAAATTTGTAAAAAAAAAATCCAAAAATAATTAACATATATTAAATTGTATTGTTAACAGTATGATTAATCATGATTTTTTTAGTTAATTGTGTGAGTTCACTGTGATTAATCAACAGTATTAATATTTAAAACCTGCATGTAGTACTTGTTTAATAGTAGTTTTATGAATCTATCCTTTAAATTTCTCAGCTCTTGTATGCTGCTTATTGGCATTTTCTCATGGGAATGTTAGCACGTAGACTTTTAAATTATTAACTGATATGCCTGAGTTTATCAGTTAAGCCTAATGACTACATGTAACTCCCCCTGCCTGGTTGCCTCTGATACAGTGGCAGCAACGGAGGGGGGAAGGCGGGAGCTGATGCCCATGGGGAGTTAGCTGGTTGCTGCATAATCGCTTGACCCCTGCCCTCCGCTGCCTCCAGTATCCCATGGAGCAGTCTCTGAGCAGCAGGAGCTGGTGCTCAGGGTGGAAGCCAGCTTAAAAGCCAGCTCCCCATGAGCACCAGATCCCATGAAGCTGTCTGCCCTCCCCCCACACTGCTGCCTCTATCAGAGGGAGCAGCGGGGGTGGAGGGAGAGGAGGGGAGGCAGTGGGCCTGGGTTAATTGCAGACAGAGGCTGCTCCATGGGATGCTGGAACAGCCTCTGCCTGCAGGGAGCTCAGGCCCCACCTCATGAATAGGGACTGCTGCACAGAGTATATCAGAGGCAGCTGTGCAGGGTGGCAGGGACTCCCTGGGAGTCCACAGGCTGCCAGCCCCAACTCCAGGAAACATTTTAGTAACTATACAATGGTTAAAAATTGTTGCAAACTATACTATTACTAAAAAACATGAAATCTAATATCCCTATTTTCTAGGTCTTTGTTTCATGTAGACATGGGTGTTATCTTTCTGTTCACTATCAATAATACTTGATTTACCATGTTCCAGTTTATCCTTGAACAGAGGCATTGCTTCTGTGAACCATTAAGCAATGTGTAATTTGAAGATCTCTTTCTATAATTTTTGGATTTTTTTCCTCTTTTCTCCTCATCTTCCCTTTTACACTTTTTGCAATCTTTTTTTCATCTCTTTCTATTAATAATTTAACCAAAGGCACCATACTAGATGGGGGTGCTGTCATACCATCAGATGAACATTTTTGTGCTTTGTTGAGTGCCATGGGAGCAAAGGAAAGAAGCTTAGGGCTGTAACACTGTATCTGTGAGATTGTCTTGTATTTAGCTATTGTATTGCCTTCTATTTAAGCAGGGATGGAGAGTTGGTGGTATTCAAGGAACAGTGCACTACTTTACCCACAATCACAAATGTACATTTCAGTAGGTGGAGGCTGAGTATCATGCAACTTTAACCAGTTCATAGAATCATAGAACCACAGAGCTGGAAGAGACCTCAGAAGGTCATCAAG
>JANRFK010004149.1:40009513-40027793 GCA_030068395.1 Apalone spinifera
GTGGAAGTCAAATTCTAGTGAGGAAAATAGAAAGGAGCATAAACTTTGTCAAATCAAGTGTAAAAATATAATAAGAAAAGCCAAAAAGGAATCTGAAGAACAGCTAGCCCAAAACTCAAAAAGTAATAGCAAAATGTTTAAGTACATCAGAAGCAGGAAGCCTGCTAAACAACCAGTGGGACCCTTGGGCGATCGAGATGCTGAAGGAGCACTCAAAGATGATAAACTCATTGCGGAGAAGCTAAATGAATTCTTTGTTTCAGTCTTCACAGCTGAGGATATTGGGGAGATTCTCAAACCTGAGCCATTCTTTTTAGGGGACAAATCTGAGGAACTGTCCTAGAATGAGGTGTCATTAGAGTAGGTTTTGGAAGAAATTGATAAACTTTACAGTAACAAGTCACCAGGGCCAGATGGCATTCACCCAAGAGTTCTGAAAGACCTCAAATGTGAAATTGTGGAACTATTAACTATGGTTTGTAACCTATCCTTCAAATCAGTTTCCGTACCTAATGACTGGAAGATAGCTAACGTGACACCAGTGTTTAAAAAGGGCTCTAAAGGTGATCCTGGCAGTTACAGACTAGTAAGTCTAACATCAGTACCTGGCAAATTAGTTTAAACTATAGTAAAGAATAAAATTGTCAGACACGTAGATGGACATAATTTGTTGGAGGGGGGAAGGAATCAACATGGTCTCTGTAAAAGGAAATCATGCCTTACTAATCTGCTAGAGTTTTTTGAGGGAGTCAACAAACATGTGGACAAGGGAGGTCCAGTGGATTTCCAGAAAGTCTTTGACCAGGTCCTTCACCAAAGGCTCATAAATAAAGTAAGTTATCATAGGTTAAGAGGGAAAATCCTTTCATGGATTGATAATTAGTTAAAAGACTGGAAACAAAGGGTAGGAATAAATGGTAAGTTTTCCGAGTGAAGAGAGATAACTAGTGGGATCCCCAAGGGTCTGTCCTGGGACCAATCCTATTTAACTTATTTATAAATGATCTAGAGGAAGGGTTAAACAGGGAGGTCACAAACTTTGCGGATGAAACTGCTCAAGATAATTAAGCCCAAACCAGACTGCGAAGAGCTTCAAAAAAACTCACCAAACTAAGTGATTGGGCAACAAAATGGCAAATGAAATTGAATGTTGATAAATGTAAAGTAATGAACATTGGAAAAAATAATCCCAACTATACACACAGCATGATGGGAACTAATTTAGGGTTAGGGTAATTTATTTGTGGATAATAATAATTTAGGGTTAGGGTAATAAATTTGTGGATAGGATAATCATTGTGGATAGTTCTCTGAAAACATCCATTTAGTGTGCAGCAGTAGTCAAAAAAGCAAATAGAATGTTAGGAATCATTAAAGAGATAGAAAGTAAGACAGAAAATATCTTATTGCCTCCGTATAAAACCATGGTACGCCCACATCTTGAATACTCGGTGTGATCACCTCATCTCAAAAAGGATATATTGGCATTGGAAAAGGTTCAGAAAAGGGCAACAAAAATGATGAGGGGATTGGAATGGGTCCCAAAAGTAGAGAAATTAAAAAGATTTGCACATTTCATCTTAGAAAAGAGGAGACTAAGGGGTGATATGATAGAGGTCTATAAAATCATGACTGGTATAGAAAAAGTGAATAAGGAAAAGTTATTTACTTATTCCCACAATATAAAAACTAGGGGTCACCAAATGAAATTAATAGGCAGCAGGTTTAAAACAAACAAAAGGAAATTTTTGTTCACTCAATGCACAGTCAACATGTGGAACTCCTTGCCAGAGGATGTGATGAAGGCTAGGACTTTAACAGGTTCAAAAAAGAGCTGGAGAGATTAATGGAGGTTAGGTCAATGGCTATTAGGCAGGATGGGTAGGAATGGTATCTCTAGCCTCTGTTTCTCTGGAGGTGAAAGGGGAGGGATCATGTGAGGTTTCCTTGTTGTGTACCCTCCCTCTTGGGCATCTGGTATTGGCCACTTCTGCAGACAGGATACTGAGCTGGATGGACCTTTGGTCTGACTCAATAGGCCCTTCTTATGAATGCTCAGTAGTATCTTCAGTCTTTCAGATCTGTTCAGATTATCATAGTATATAAACTTGGAGACTTTCTTCTTGGACTACAAAGATAAGCATTACTTGTACACTCTCACCTCAGGGCATTATTAATTCTGAAGCCGAAAGCTGGCTGTTGAAACATCAACTTCTTAACACTTTTGCTACTGGTCATTTTATCTTAAACATCTACTACTGTGCCTGTCCTATAAACCAGTGATGGGCAACCTGTGGGCCACTTGTGGGCCACTGGGGCTCCACCTGTGACCCATGGACTCCCTGGTTGCCCATCCTCCCTCATGCTCCTCTCGTGCACTGAGGCACCCAAGCCCCCCACTTACTTGTTCCTCTCCCTCCCTCCCAGAGCTGGAATGCTGCAAATCAGCTGTTTGCAGTGTTCCAGCTCTGCGGGGGAGGGGAAGGAGTGGGGATGGATCGCGAATCAGGCGATTTGCGGGTTTTGAAAGTGCTGGGATGGAGTGGGAAGGAGCTCTGGGGCTCTGGTGCATGAGAGACGTGTAGGGGAGGGAGGGCAGATGGGTGGGGGACACAGGGCGTAGGTGGAACTCCAATGAGGTAAAGGAGGGCTGCTCTTGAGGCCCACCCACCATGCCTGGTTGCCTATCCTTGCTATAAATTGCCGTTGAAATATCCCTGAGTGCCAAAAGTTTTGGCCCTTTTGTTCAGACTTCCAGTTTTTCTTTTGGTAATTTTTTTAACGATGCATTTATAAATCATCAGTACAGAAGTCTGCTGTAAACAATGTGTAGTTTCACAGTTAACAATAGTGGTTACTATGAATATAAATATCAGCATATTAATTAGTATGGCTTATTAGCTATAAACTGGGAAAAAGAATACCTTACTTACTGCTAGTACTTAGCTTATTTGAATCCTGGAATGTGGTGTGAATGGAGAAACTAATATATTACATTTTAAGCTAAGTTCTAACTGATAACCTCCAGTACTTGATTATAGATGTTATCTATTAGTGTAATTTTATGATGGAGGGTAGTATGAGTGGCTTCTTAAGCATCTGTATAGTTATCACAAAGGACTTCTTTCCGGGAGACACATGCTAGAGGTACTGTGCTGCTAGTACTAAAAGATTGTTGAAGTTCTTAGAAGATTTGTACCCTTTCAACTTTCAGTCTCATACTCAGTTGAGGTTAATTCTATTTCAGACCTCTTTCTGATATACTAAACACTGAACTGAAAATTAGTATCTAGATATACAAGATCAAAAGCTCATTATGTTCATCATCAGGGCTCGACAAATCAGTGAATCTACTTCCCCGTGGCGAGTAGATTTCAGCTGGTTGCCCCGTTCACCGGCGGCGTGCGCATGCGCAGTGCGGGGTTGGTGAGTAGATTTCGCCGTGGTTTGTCAAGCCCTGTTCATCATGTACAAACAGTACAGTTTTAACCAGTAACGTTATACACAAAATTACGTAAAAGAGTTAAGAATTTAAATGTAAGCATTCAAAACACAGGAAATGCCAGTATTTAGGTTGCTTTTGTTGTAATAGTTTTTTAATTATGCTGTTACGTACTACACGTTGAACCACTCTTGTTTGGCACCCTCGGGACCTGTCCAATGCCAAACAGAGAATTTGCAGAATGATAGGAAAGCAGTTTTTTTATACATGTCTGTTTAGCTCATCTAAAGATAAATTTGAGCCAGAGCTTTTATAGCAAGTGTTTGTGATTTAGAGAGACAAAGGGAAAGTCTTAAAATGGGAGAGATCATTCTGACTAAAATTGGAAGGTACAGTGCCCCTTTTCCACCTTTCTTCTGTATTGATTGAACCCAAACCGAAGAGAAGAGAAATATAATCAATCTATTCAGTATGCATTGCTTCTAACAAATCTTCTGATTACTTGAATCAAACCAACCATATCAAGAACACAGGAGTGAATGGCAGGGCTTGCTCATGTCTGGGTAGAAACAACACGATTAGAAATAAATGGCTCTGATTCCTGTAGAATGGTAAATTGGCTTAATATGAGAGTAGTACTGATGGAGGTCCTCATAACCATATGAGTTGGCCTAAAAAGCTTTAGATTAATTAGGTCAGTTAATTAATTAGGTCAATACCGGAAAGGTCATGGAAATAATCTGCGGTATGGTGATGTGCTGTTTCGTGGCAAACTAGCAACAAATTCATGATTAACCATAATGAGCCTGTAGTATGCTATGCTTCAGTACTGTATTTCTGTGCTAAGGGCAGTAAGGCTTAAGCAATCATTTTTCCCTTTGGGGAGGAAATATTGCCAGTATAGCACTGAAGAATGAACATGTATGAATGTCCTAAAATACAGGTCCAATCTCAGGAAGCTATTTGCAGTCCAAAAGTTGAAACCTTGACAATCAACAAATCTGTTTTCATCATATTGCATATTTTGCATATACGCAATAAATACTATTAAAATGTAGCATGAGTTGGCTCCTTGGAAATGTATGTTTTCAGCAGTAATACTTGTACTGAAATGTTTTAATCAAATGTCAAATATTACAGGCTGACCACACATGAAGAGCACAAGTATTTACTGATATATAATAGTTATGTATTTCAGTATATGGCTATGGCAAAGTTTTTTGTTTTTTTTTTTTAAACAGACATTTTCAGCTTTAGTGATTTTAAACTAGAATTGCCAGACAAAATGCATTCCTAATTTATTAGGGTCCGTTTCTTGCAGATCTGGCTTAGGTATACTGGTGCACATACATCAGAAAAGTTGGCTCAACTATATAACTGTGTTTTTGTTTGTTTGCTGAAATTTGCTATAGCTATGTAAGATATAACAAAATAAGATGATATTTTAAATTAAACCAAGGGTTTTTCTAGAAGCCACAATAAGGGTTGGGGTAAAGAGATAAACACATCAACAGATGGGGGTGGGGCTTTCACGCTGATACATGCCAATTAAGAAAGAGAAGAAAAAGGATTAATCCATTTTACCTTTCTTGATTTGAGCGAATAATTTTTCAGTTCTGATAGATGAATCTTGCAACAACTGCCACTCATTTTTCTATGTTACTTTTAGTGAATATCAACGTACAGTAAAACTCCAATAGTCTGGCATCCAATAGTCCGACACTCCTGATAGTCCGGCATCAAAATGGCGAGAGCCCTAGTGAGTGAGCTTCGTCAAAAAATGAGTCACAAGGTAACAGTGGCAGCAGATGAACTGAGCAAAAAGGGTAAAAAAGACTTAAAAAAAACCTAAAACATTACAGTATACTGCATACAGTATGTACAATAAAAAGGGTTAAGAACACTTTATATACAGTATATAATGTATACAGTGTATATATATAACCTGCTTATAATACCTCCTGATAGTCCGGCATATCTGATAATCCAGCACCACCTAAATCCCATAGGTTCCGGATTATCGGAAGTCTACTGTACCTAGTATGTAGCTCAGAGTACAGCTACAGATCGGGGTCTCAAACTCAATGTACTTTAAGGCCAGTTCCAGTCCTCAAATCCTAGCAGGCCAGCAGGCACCTCCATCTGGCAGGGCTTCAGGGGAGAAGGTGTCTCCATGTATTCCCCCACAAAAGTCTCTCAGTCCTGCCTGCTGGCCTGTATGCTTCCCCTCCCACATGTCCCTCTCCCCCACCTGCTGCCCCCAGGAGATTAAAAACCCACTGGGGACCCCCCCCCGCCCCCATCATCACCACCAGAAGCACAGCTGAGCTAGAGTGGCTTCCTGCTGCTAGCTCCATCATACTGCTGGGAGGTCCCATAGGTGTAAGCTGTGAAACTATTAATTTGTTTATAACAAAACAAAAAATTTGTTTTGTTAGACTGACAAGATATCAGTAATGCTAACTTTCCTGATTTATCATAAGCCTCCTGATAAACAGAGCTTCTTTATTTTCTGGAAAGCTTCAGCCACTTTATTAGAACTAAGCCAGAACTGGGAACTTTACTACCTCATACACCGCTGTCAGTTGTTATTGTTCTGATTTAGTAGATTGTGCTTGTTTGTTGGTACACTGTATTAAAAGAGAATACCAGCCTTTTCCTAAAAAAAAAAAAAGACTTTAGGTCTCATGGTTTGTGGAGAAAAGCTAGGAAACTTGCCCTGAGTTCAGCCAAAGACCTCAAACACCAAATGCTAAATAAAAAGATCTACAAGTGTACCTTTGTCTCTGATTTCAGGAAGCCATTCTATTTTTTGTGGGGGTGGGAGGGCTGATTTAAGAGTTTTCAATGATCGGGGTAGGCAAGCAGCCAAGCAGGCCTGATTAAATAACTTGTTCAAAATATTTTGAGGGCTGGATTGGGAAAAGTGCTCAGGCCACAAATGGCCCCTGGGCCAGTGGTCTGAGATGCTTGCTGTAAATTCACCATTTTAGAATTTGGTATCTATGTTATAGGATACATTCCACCCAAACCATTTATCTTTGTTAGTGCACAGACCCAACACAAACTGGCATAGCACCATAATAGTGGGCACAGTGCCACTCTGACAGATGGGCACGAATGTAGATTTACTACTGGCTAGTATATCAAGTATAAATATTAGGGGTAGACTGCCCCTCAAATAATTTCATATATGGCAGTCTCTACAAGATTTCCAAGACAGGTTAACAGACAGAAAATCAAAACTCAAATAATTTAAAAACTCCAAAAATACCTTTAGCAGCTCTTGAAAGCAAGTTTAAAAAAAAATCTGCTGAATTTAGATTAGTATTTTGCAAAGAGAAAGGGGGAACGAGAATCTTAATAAAACCCTCACATTAGATAAGTTCTCCACATAAGATATTTCTGGCTGTTTTAATGTTCTCACCTGTTGCCACAGTTGGAGCAGCTACCAACCAACGGGGCTCTCAGCCCTCGTTGGGGCTGGCGGTGGCACTGGCTCCTGGTTCCTAGTCCCCACTGGAGTATCCTCTGTCGGCAGCAGACTGGGCTCCCTGCAGACAGAGGCTGTTCTGGATGCTGGTGCAGCACCTATCTGTGGCGGGATCCCCTGCAGGGCTGGAGCAGCCCACTGGCTAATCACATGTCTACTTTCTATTGCCTCCTTGACCTGACAAAGGGTTAAGGTGAAGCATCCCAAGATTTATAGACTGAGATGAACAATTTGAGATGACTTAAGTATCTTGAATGTTTCTTAACTCCTCTTGTACCTTTTTTGCTAATGTTTCAGATAAAATATCACTATTCATAATTTCAATCAAACCATATTATTATATGATGGATTGGAGTTTTCTTGTGCTAGTCTCCTGGAATGTGTTTACATAGTCAGTGTATTTTAGCAATGATAGTAAAACTGGATTAGAGTTCATGTATTGGACAGTAAACTTGTTGGCAGGTAGCTGATTTTTAACAGGGTCATCAGACTTTTGCTTATAGCCTTTCTTTTGCTAACTTTGCATTATAGCAGCTGGGCCTTTTTAGTTCAGGTCTGAGGCCTAATATCCAGCTCCTTGTAACAGACCTCATGCCCCATGCTCTTTCTGTTGCGGTTGATGGTGATAATTCAGTCTTATGGGCATTTAGGTCGTAGGTGGCACCAAAATGTCTTTCCATAATGTGCTGTTGCAATAAATTTTGCAGAGGTGAAGGAATAAGTATTTATAATTCTGCTTCTCTGAAGACATCCTTTGAGTGGATTTCTGTTTCAAGGTTTCATCTCCTTGATATGCTGTCATATGAAAACTGGGGAGCAGGATACAGTGTTTGCATAGAATTCCATAGTGTGGATGCACAACTGATTATGGGACTACAAACTGAAATAAACAGGAAACATTTAAGTGGGAATATGGATAAACTAAGATTGGAACTCAGCTGGGGATATCACAAATGTCACTATCAGGACAGTACCAAATGCAATCTTGGCCTATGTCTACACGTGCACCTGACTGACACAACTTTTGTTGTTCATGGGCCTTAATCCCCCCCCCCCCCTTGTTCCTTCGTGAGCAACAAAGATTTGCCGTGACAAGTGTAAATATGAATGCTTCTTTGTCAGCAGGAGTGATCGTGACAGGTTGGATTGCAGAAATCTCCTTGAGATTGTCCTGTAATGTACTAGTCATTCCACTGAGCCTGTCTACTCATCCTCAAGGGTGCCCCTACAGACCTGTTGTGCTGGTCTGGGAAACAGCCTCCCAATAGAATAACACAGGCACTGAGAACCGCTCAACTCTGGGAGGAAACCCCTCAATAAGTCCATCTAACTCTTTATATAAATTTTACACAGAGAAAACTCATAGGCTACGTCTAGACTGGCATGATTCTGCGGAAATACTTGTAATGGAAAAGTTTTTCCGTTAAAAGTATTTCCGCAAAAGAGTGTCTAGATTGGCACGGACGCTTTTGCGCAAAAGCGTCCGTGCCAGTCTAGACGCGCTTTTGCACAAGAAAGCCCCGATCGCCGTTTTAGCCATCAGGGCTTTTTTGCGCAAAACAAATGTCAGCTGTCTACACTGGCCCTTTTGCGCAAAAGGGACTTTTGCCCGAACGGGAAGGGCAAAGTATTTCCGCAAGAAGCACTGATTTCATACATTAGGAAGTCAGTGCTTTTGCGGAAATTCAAGCGGCCAGTGTAGACAGCTGGCCAGTTTTTGCGGAAAAGCAGATGATTTTCCGCAAAAACTGGCCAGTCTAGACGCAGCCATAATGTTTGCCCCCTTTATCAATGAAAGAGAGAGATGTACAACTGTCTTCCCAAACAATTATTTACACTGGGTTTGATAACAAACAAGTGATTTTATTATTTATAAAAAGTAGCATTTAAGTACACATATAAGAATGAGTACAAGAAGTATCAGTCAGATCAAAGTAGGTTACTAAACAAAACCTGCCAGCTGAGACTAATCCACTAAGAAATTGTTACAAACTATAATTTCTCACCCTACTCCTTATTTCAGGTTAAGTTCTTCACACCAGAGCTGATGTTTGGTGTTCTTTTATCCAGGTCTCTTCACATGCCCGTTTTTGTGGAAGGGAGCAGTTTGTGGGGCCAGCTGAAGACCATTACTGTTTGCTCCTCCTCCCTTAAATAGAATTTCCCCAGGGCAGGGCTCTCTTCTGTTCCAGGAAGAGTACAACATTCAATATGGATTCCAGCACCAGGTGGAATGGTCATGTTTCTTTGTAGGATCAACTGCAGTTTTGGTTTAGTGGAAAAACAAAACTCTTTACAGCTCATTGTCTTGAGCCACAGGGCCATTAAGTTCCTTAAATACCACTAACGGCTTTCCCTAGAAGACCTAGATTAGTAAATAGGTTTATGTTTCATATTTCTCACCTCTCATATAAGAATGATACATGCACACAAATAGAATAGCCATGCTCAGTGGATTAGAAGATTTTCAATTAGAGTTTATTTGCTGCAGTTTGCATAAAGCATATTTGAGTTACGCATATTCAAAATATATTTTTTATAAAATGGGGTCATCATCAGTTCTCTCCTGCCAAAAAAGTGAAAGCTGCTCATTGGGGGGTCAAAGTATTTTATTGGCAAAAGTGCTAGCAAGCAGCGTTAACAGATGCTGACTGTTAGTGACAGGGCTGTATCAGAAACTCATAGACTTTAAGGTCAGAAGGGACCATTATGATCATTTAGTCTGACCCCCTGCACAATACAAGCCACAGAAACTCACCCACCCTCTCCTAGAATAATCCTCTCACCTGTATCTCGGATATTGAAGTTCTCAAATGCTTTAAGGACCCCAAGATGCAGAGAATCTTCCAGCAAGTGATCTGTGCCCCATGTTACAGAGGAAGGTGAAAAACCGCCGGGGCCTTTGCCAATCTACTCTGGAGGAAAATTCCTTCCTGACCCAAATATGGTGATCAGTTGAAGCCTGAGCATGTGGGCAAGACTCACCAGCCAGACACCCAGGAAAAAGTTCTCTATAGTAACTCTATAGAGTTCTCTATAGTATCAATACAGGCTTGTTACTAAAAGCTGCATAGAGTAGATGTACCTTTAAGATACCTAAAAGGAAATTGTCCATTTAATCTACTTGAAAGATGATGATAAACTGGTAGGGAATCGCGTGCAATGAGTGATAGATTATCTGAAAAGATTAGGGAAAGAGTCTTCAGTCATGTACAGTCGAAATATAAAGACATAAAGCAGTAAAATTGTATGTATACTTATATGAAGTCAAACGATGATTGTTGTATTTATTTAAACACCTTGCTCATTTTGTGGGGATTTTTTTTTCTCCCTGAAAAGGGGAAAAACTCAAACGCCACTGTATGGCTTTTTTCCCCTTTAAAAAAAATTGTGTTGGGAAATGTCTGAGCTAGCTATATACCACTTGTGTTTCATCTCATTTTAATAAAGCAATACATACGTTTATTTTTGTATTTACTAGTATATAATACAGTATAGTACTGATCATAGATACTTTTATCACACAGTAAAAAATATTGCCCCCGGGAGGAAAATGTAAATAGATACAAAAAAAAAACCCCCCACCATACTGTCTTCATGTAAATGCCATCTTCAAGCATCTCAGCACATATATAAAAAATGTAAGGTTTATTTTTCATTTGCATTATAAAAATCTAGTATTTGTATCTTAATCAGCTGGAGTCTTCCATCTGAAGTCTTCCCTGCCACTTCCAGTCCCAAAAGGAAGAGGTATCCAATTTGTCAGCTGGATACGTGATCATAATATAATCAAAATATACAGATTGATTTATGCTCCCATTCAGCAAGTTGTGCCAACATTTAAACATACAAGTAGTTCCCTTAATCTTGACCTTCTGTTTAAAAGTGGTATGAACTGAACTATGTTTTATAGTAGAGAACATGCCTAGAGATAACTAGCACATGTGGCTAGTTGGCTTGACCAATGTGGCTATCTAGGCCTGTTGAATGTGACTAGTTCTCTATAGCAGTAGCTACTGTAGTGGCACTTTTGTTTATACTGTAGATTAAAATTATATTTCCTCCTTCACTTCTTTTCTACAGTTCAGCAGATATTTGATTTTTGGGTGATGCATCATATTTTTTTCAAACTGAAAGTAATTTTAGGCCTTGCTGAGAGAGCAACTAACTGGTTGCTCTTTTTAGTGTAGTAAGCAGATGGTAGTATTTAGATCACACTCCAAAAAGCACTGCTTTAAGAGCATGTGTTATCTAAGAATGTTAGCTGTGCAAAAGGATTATGAACATAATATATCTAAGGGAAGGGAAAAGTAATATTGAATAACACCACTAGATGTCACTAAAACAGTTGTGGAATAAAATGAAGTGGACAAAATACAATTTGTAACTTCTTTTGAGAACCCAAAGTCCTAATGAACAAATTCTTAATGCACATGGTATATTATGCTTCATATCACACCAAAATGAGTTCACAATTTTTCTTTTAAAATTAAAAATAGTGTTCAAATATACTGTTGCCTAAATTAGTCGGGAATAATATACATTTAAAAGCTTTGCAGTATTATTCAAACATGAAATCTATTTGCTCCCAGAAAGTAATGATTTCAATATTGTGTATGTGTAGTACACAACTGAACTTTATCGGTACAGTTGCAGATCTCCATTTCATAACATTTAAAAGCAAACCCCCTTTGTTTTGATGATTCATGAAGGGCATTTTCTTCACTACCTGCTGGATCAACAAGCAGCAATTGATCCAGTAGGGGCCAATTTATCGTGTCTTGACCACCGAACGTTCTCTCGTTGACTCTGTAGTCCACCAGAATGAGTAGAGTTCAGAGAGTTGACAGGAGAGTGTCAGCTGTCGACCTACTGAAGTGAAAATACTGCGGTAAGTAGATGTAAGTATATCGACTTCAGCTACAATACTCGTGTAGCTTAAGTTATGTAATTTAGATTGACAGCCCATGGTAGGATAGATGAGGCCTAAGTGTTCTAACGTAATTCCCTTTAAAAAAATTGTGGCATGCTCTGTTTGGTCAAATCCAGAAAGCAGTCTGAAGACATTGAAGTAGATGAATCCTTACTTCAGTACAAGATATTGTGCAACTGAGAATGAAAAATGAGTAACACTGTTCTTTAAATGCAAACATCCAACTTAAAATTTTTTATCTAAAGCATTATTTGTGTGTAAATAATAGCATGAATAAGCTGTCTTGCATTCATTGCAGAAGGCTTGAGTTACATAAGTTTGCAGTCAATAAGTTTTAAAATTGCACTTAAAATGTGGTTCACAGACCTTGACTTCTAGTTTTGACTGTATGGAAGAAAGCATTAGCAGTAACTAGGGCTATTAAGAGTTTGTCAGTCAACTTTTCTGCAATATTCTTTATTTGATCTATTTTTTTAAATTGTGACTTAAAATTCCAAACAGAGCAGTAGTTTTGTCTAGTAATGTGTTAATACTATGTTCTGCTTAGATCTGTTTTTACGATGCCAAATTGAAACTCAAACTTCTTAGGCATAACTAAAAGGCCATATTAAGTATTTAGTTATCCTTGGAATTTGATTTCAGATGGCCTCTGCATAAACCCTTGGTAACTTGGATTAAGTTTCTTTTGAAATATATGGTATCTATAGGTCTCATGAATAAGAAAAAAATCAGTTTGTGATTATCAAGACTGATTCTAGATTAGTCTCATTCCTCATTTGAGGATCGAACTGAGGGTTCCATTTCTGTTAGGGAGTGATGGGGAATAAAACGGAACAGATTGCCTTCATGAATTGGAACCCGGAGAAGTCTAGATAATAGCTTTTCTTGTTTATATCATAGTAGCACTCAGAGGACCAGCTGTGGTCTTGGCTTCATTGTCTGATAGGTTCTTCAAACACATGATATCTAAAAGGATGTCATAATGAGGAGGGAGAGAACTTGTTCATCTTGGCCTCTGAGGATAGAACAAGAAGCAATGGGCTTAAACTGCAGCAAGGGAGGTTTAGGTTGGACATTAGGAAAAAGTTCCTAACTGTCAGGGTGGTCAGACACTGGAATAAATTGCCCAGGGAGGTTGTGGAATTTCCAACTCTGGAGTAGGTTAGATAAATGTTTAACAAGGATGGTCTAGACAGTATTTGGTTCTGCCATGAGTACAGGGGACTGGACTCGATGACCTCTCGAGGTCCCTTCCAGTCCTAGTATTCTATGTCAGTTTCTGAAGGAGACTAATCTTAGAAACCATGTGCTTAAAAGTTTCAGCTCACAAAAATAGAGCACTGTACGCGAGAGGGGAAATTTCTTGAAGTAGGCATGGGAGCAGTTCTTGACATTTCAGATCAAATGTCTATTGTATGTGCTAAAAGAGGGTATACCGAAGCAAGACTACTGAAGAGATAAATGAGTCATGAAAGAGAGTGAAAACATAGGTTCCTCAGGTTGAACTAGTTTCTTTCCATTTAACCTAAGCCACCCTCACTTCTCCCTTAACTATCTCTCTAATAAATCAAACCTCAAAGCCCATTAACCAATAAAGATTTGGGAAAGCTGCAGGGCCACCTTTTCCATATAAGTCAGCGCTTAGTTTAGCACCCGAGTGCCATTTGATAGGAGACACAGCAACAACAGAGATGGGTCCATAGTCTGTGTATAATCCATCTGTACAAACACACTGGTTTTCAGTATAAGTTCAAAAGCAATTTTGTAGTGAGAGGGACAGGAGACTGTCAAGCTAAAGTAAATTTAGGACTGCTACCTTCTATCCTTTTCATCCATGAAACCAGCAAGTCTGTCTTTCTTTAAAGCCTAGTTTAACTGAACCCACTGGAGAAGAATTTCCGGATAACTGGGGAGTAGGCTGCAGGTCGGGTATTAAATTTTCAGTGACTAGACAATGTAGAGGAAAGAACACAGGCAGATGTATTGGGAACAGGATTTAGATTTTTTAAAAGATATTTACTGCTTGATGACCATGAGTCTTAAAAGTCAGCAGTCTGTGCAGTGGGGGAGAAGGCATGCTTTGGAATCAACATGGAGAGGCTATATCCTCTGGAGAAGGGACTTTGTAATTTTGATTAAAAAAAAAATTCTGGTAATGTTTAGCTACCCCAAGCAGCTACCCCTGCTTCCTATTATGCTATTATGCTAGGTATGCCAAGAATCAAAAAGCATAAAAGGGATAAGAGGGTCAAACAAAGAAGAGCATTTAGAGTTTTAAAGGTAACTTAGTCCCTCTGGTACATAGATAGTTAGAAGTCACTGGAATTGCTAAGATTATTCTTGGGTTGAATTAAAGCAATGTAAAAACGTTGTATTGCAGTTCTGGAATACTTTTGTATGTAGTTTGTGGATTATAAAACTTTGGAGTTTCGCTTTGCTTAAACAAATGCAAAATCATTTTTTTGTTCTATATTTTTTTCGACTTGTGGTGTAATACAGAGCTGGCACTAGGCTTCGGCAGAATAAGCAATTGCTGATGCCCTGAGCGGCTCCAGAGCGGCCCCTTCCTAATAATTAGTAAGGCTAGACTTTGCCATGGTTACTTTGAGTATAAGTCAGACCGGCCATGGGCAATAAACAAACATTCAGAGTCCATGACCTGTCTGTGACTTGACTAAGAATAACCACGGTCAAGGCTAAATGGGGTGGAGGTGTGGGGGAGGAATAGAGTCTCATGGGGGATTGGAGGGAGTGGGGGAACTGTCAATGACAGGTCCAGCTCCAGCAAATGCAGTGGGTGGTGCACAGCCCCTGCTCTCCCTGCCAAGCTTGAGCAGTAGTCCTGGGAATCCATGAAGGGGCTGTTTGGGCCTGCACTGCAGCCTTTGGACAGGGCTGAGTCATGGTGGGTTAAGCAGCCTGGTGTAACTTCCTTTTCCCCTCTCTCCCTGCCTCAAGCCATAGAAATGCAGGTCCTGGTTCCAGTCATTCAGTACCGGTTGCAGATCTGTGGTGAACAGTTGGGCCTCCAGCCCTGTCTTCAGCTGCTGATTGAAGTGGAAGAAATCGAATGCAGAAACACCATTTCCAAATGAATTAATCAGAAACTCTATCTCTCTATCTATGTAGGTCCGGTAGTGTCATGGAATCTGTGGCTGCCATGAGCTCAGTGATTAAATCATAGCTTTAATTATTAATATGGGATCAATGGGAGGGGTGAGTGTGGGTGGAAATATTTCTGCTTAGGGCCTCCAGTGGTCTAACAGTGGCACTGGTATAACATTAGGTAAAGTTAAAAATGAAGTTTGAGTAGTGCACAGGGAATTATTAATGCAGTTTGGTTTCCTGTAATGAGAAATGTCTTTTTTTTGGGGGGGGGGGGGGGGGGGGGGGGGGGGAGAGAGAGAGAGAGGGAGAGGAGGGCTGTAGGCTAAAAATTACCTTCTAAAAGTTGGAATGGATTGACACAGTTGTGCAGTCATCTGTACTTTCCTTTGATACTGGGAAGTGGTCATGAACCATATGAATGTTATTTGTTAAACTCTATGAACTAAGGAAAGTATTGCTTCAAAATAATAAACACAAAAATGTAAATTGCCTTTTTGAGGCTTTTTAGGGGATTTGATTATGGAACTGAAGCATTTCTTTGAACCTTCTAACTTCTGAGGTGGTGCAACTACCTCTGTGTTGCACAGCAACTGATACAATGAAAAGCTGTGAAGTAATTGCCATAAATCATTGTTTGTTCAAGTCAGCTGATAAGGCACATTCTTGGAAGGAATTGACCTTTGAGATTTATATAGTTTTTTTAAAATTAAAACAGTGAAGGGAGTGAATATCCTGTTACGTCAAGAATTGTTTTAAATTAGACTTCAGTTTTCATTGGTATATGTAGGCTAAGTGAGCTGAGTACTGATTTCTTTTCTAAACTCAAAAGAATGGAGCAGGGCTCATTATTGGCTAAAATCAGTGACGCTTCCTGCAATATTAGATGTATTCTTGAAATGGCAGGGAGCCTCCAGGTTACCCTGAAACCAGAACCTAGCGTAGAGGAGAGAGAGCTTACCAATGGAGCTGCTGATCAGTATGAGCAAAATCTCTCTGTGTAAGTATCTACTGCTTGCTAATTTTTTCCTCGCACCCTCAATTTTAATGCAAATGTAAAATGCAATCTGAATAGATAAGCAATTTCAAGCTTACATGTGCTTACCTGTTTTTTCCTTAAGTTAATGCAGAAACATCATTTCCAGTTGTATTAATCAAATACCATATATGTTTGAAGTTTGATGAATGAAACAGCACCACATTGAAAAAGGAAACATTGAGAGTAGGAAGTCTTCATCTTTTCTTTTGAAGGCATTAATGGTCTTGCTCTCATGTTCTCTCTCTTGGCATGTTAGAGTGGTTTTTTTTTTTTTGCTGGTCTCCAGAGTACTTCTACTTCTTGAGGATATTAGTATGTTTGCAGTGGAGCCTGCAGTGCAGAAGAATACTACCAGACTCTGATCAGCTAAATGGTGAATGATTTAGCAGTAGCTTTTACCCAGCCTTTCCAGTCTACCATAGATTCTAATCTAGACTCTCCAAACCAAAATCTCACATTCCTGTCCCCAGAACTTTCAGCCCTACTTTATTTGCTTGCTCCATAATGATTTTGATGGATCCTAAAAAGACGCAAGAATTTCTCTTGCTGCCAAGAGCAGAGAATTCTGTGGCTTGTGATTGATTCATCAAGTGCATAGGTATGAAATAGCCACTTAATTTGGGGGACATTTAATGATGCTGTAATGAGACAAAAAATTGGAAAATACAGCTAAACAGCAGGAAAACATTTTTATAATATGTTTTCTTTTTCATTATATAAGCATGTTGGTAAGTGGGAGAGACTCCAAGTAGGGATGTAAGTGTTGTTTTAAAAATTAACCGTTAAACGCTGCATGTAACTGGTTAACATTGTCCAGCAATCAAAATGCTACCTCTCCTTCCAGAATGTGCCACTGTGTGTATCTCTGTCAAACTTCTCAGTCTGTGTGGTTTTGAAGGGCTGTACCTCTACTTACTTTTTTTTTTAATTCCTCTTTTGTGAATTTTCCCTTGGAGGTTTCTAGACAAGAAAGAAGAGAGCTTCTTTCACCTAGGGTGCAACTATTCCTTTGTTTTGCAATAAATCTCTGTATTCACTTGTTGATAATCCTTAGCAACTGTCTCATTCAAAGACATGCAGTGTAGTTGTAACTATGTTTGTCCTAGGTTATTAACAAGACAAGGTAGTGAGGTAATATCTTTCATTCGCCCTACTTATACTGGTGAAGGAGACCAGCTTTTGAACCACAAAAAACTCTTCAGGAAGTGGCTGCCTCACAACAAAAAGTGTGGTTGAATAGATAGTTTAGCGTGAGTAATTAGCACACATTGTAAGGGTCCATTCAAAACCTCTGGAGTCATAGGACAAAAAAAGGGGGGCCAGTGTATTAGATTGTTTTATATCCAGTGTTTCTGTTCAGTTCATGATTTTTGATGAGTAGATTAAGTGACCAGGCTCGTCTTTGGAAAGCTTTGGCCAGGCTTCTTTTGTGAAAAGTGTTTACCTGTGGATTATAACCCAGTGGGCTAGTTTCTCTGCTTTGCATTATATTTTGCTTTATTATATTTTATTATGTTCAGCAGTAATGCAAGGGCGCTATAGATGTGCGTATTGTAAGACATTTGCTTTATCAGTTACCATGAGGCTTGGGGCTTACGTACTTTGGCATAGATCAGGGGTTCGCCACTTATGGCTTATGAGCCAAATATGGCTCTCTTGGGGCTCCAGAAGAGCCATATCTGGTTCCCAACTCAGCTCAGTGCTGGCATGGCAGCCTTATGGCCACCCACAAGTTTAGAATGTCAGCGCTGGCTTCCTGGGAGTGGGATGGGGGCAGGGGAGAAAGCCCCGACTCTCTGTATCAAATCCGGCGTGTGGGGAACAAACAGAGCTAAACATGGCTCGGCCTGACAGCATTTTCCTTCCCCCCTCTGCGGGAAACAAGCAGCCTAAAATGGCTCCCATGTGTTGTACTCCCATCCCTGTCCTGCACACTTAACCCCTCATTTTTGGCCCCACCCCAAAGCCTAGCAAGGTCACAAAATCTACTAACCCTGGAACCCCAGAACAGTTAATCTGTCTTGATGCCTTGAACCTCAGTCCTCCCTGCCCTTCCCTGCCGATATGAGGTTGGAGCACCAGAGAAGTGAGGTGTTTCAGTTGGGGGCCACATCAGTGAGAGTTGGGGGGTTTAGGAGGACACTTGCTTCACTTGTGTGATCCATGACTGATTTTTCTGTGGGTGGGTGGCCCCTGACCTAAAAAATAATTTCAATAACACTGCTCTACAGCCAAAATGCTTCTGAAATAAATGTACTCAAACTTTAC
>JANRFK010004149.1:40042115-40071834 GCA_030068395.1 Apalone spinifera
TCCATTTTTTATATGACTCCTTTTTTATTTTTAGATCATGCAAGATCTTGTGGTGAAGCCAAGGCGGTCTTTTGCCATATTTTCTATCTTTCCGACACTGGTAGAAATAAGAACTTCTACCAGTCTACCAAATCTTATCTGCTGTTTCTTTGTATCCTCTAGCTACAGCTTATTCAGCTGTACATAGCTAAAATTGTAAAATTTATTTCAGGAGACGTCTGCTTACATTAAACAATTCTGATGCCAAGAACTGGCATCCTTCTCAGGATTGTAGGCTAGGCAAAAAAAACCTAGGTTTAAAGAATTCCTGTCTTGCATCACCAAACTTCTAATCTATGGGCTTCATAGTGATACTTGGGTGAAAGTCAGTTAATCTGTACTACATGTACTTTAAATGTACTAGTTGGTCTGTGGTGATCCAGAGTCTCAGGTCTGGTCAGTACTGATGGAGGAAGCCTTGAGATCTTCCAGACAAATGCTGAAAGCATCTATGACTTGGTTCTGCACCATTACTTCTTGGAGATATGAGACTGAGAAGAAAAAAGAAGGCAGGATAATTTCCTTGGATGAATTTTTAAAAGCAACTAATGTCAAATCTTTGTGCCAGAGCAAATACGTTATGTACCAGGACTCTTCAATGTAGAGGGAAAAAAATATTTTTGGTGCCAAAAATTATGCTCCTGGCTCCAGTGTCCTTTCCTGGGTGCTGAGACAAACACTTCAGTGATACCACTGATCTTGTATAATGTTCTGTGTCCCATATTGATAAAATTGAAAGGCTGGAATTGATACACTCTTTCCTATCATGAGTATATTTCTTAATTGAGAAAGGCCAGTCTGCCCAACATCTGTCCTGGGGCATAGAATTCTTTGGGCTAAGATTTAGATCCAAAGACTTGTATAGCCTTCAATGTTCCCTGTTTTTTCCATCAGTATATTAGAATAAATTTGATGTGCATTGAGGCATGTGAGGATGTGCTCCCCAAGTAGAAACATATGCTACCAGCAGGTTGGTATCTGAATCTCTCAAGTGCACAGTTTACAGGGAATGCTGGTAGCCAGATTGGATGATGTTTGAGATGGAGTTGGAGGTTCATGTTGCAGGGTTATCTTTTCCCAAGTTTCATTGGCTCTACTTCCAGTGCTGGGTACTGTGTAGCTACCCTCTCTAGATTTTCAATTATATTTTTCCTAAATCTGTTCTTGGGGATAACTAGTTCCACCTGATGCTTATGGAAACTGTCTGAATCTCATGGGTATTTTAGGCACTTCAGCTGTAGATTTTAGCCATTTAGGAAACAAGTGGAGCTGAATTACTTGTTGTTGTTTCTCAGCATGGTATGATTCTAATATCTGTAAAGTCTGTGATCTAATTCTCCAAACTGCTGGTACCATCCACTCCTCCTAGGGTTAAATCAGAGTCCTTGATGAAGGAAAAATTTCCCTATGGAACAGGACAAAGATCTGTGAAGGTCAGTTGTGGGCTGCTCACAGGCTGCATGCGGCCCATTGGGGCTTTGCCTGAAGACTCTCTGTTTATACCCCTTCCTCATGTGCCTCTTGTGCACTGGGGCACCGGAGCCCTGCACTTCCTGCACCTCCCCTTCCCTCCCGGCATTTTTAGAGGACCACAAATCTGCTGATTTGTGATTTATCACTGTTCTACTCCCTTCTGCCCAGAGCTGGACAACTGCGAACAGCTGATTCATAGCAGTTCCAGGTTGGGGAGGGGAAGGAGCAGGGACAGAGTGCAAATCAGTGGATTTGTGGTGCTCCAAAAGTGCTGGGAGGGAAGGGAATGTGTAGGAAGTGAAGGGCTCTGAGGTGTGTGGGGGAGACGGGCGATGGGGTCTGAAAATGGCAGTTGGGACCCCACTGGGCCATGGGCTGCTGCAGCCCACTGAGGTGAAGGGCCAGTCATGCTGCCCACTCACTGTTCGTGGTTGCCCACTGCAGATGTAGATATATCTAAATACTTACATACATTTATGGCAAGGGTGTCATGACTTACACCGGAGATAACTTTCTGGAAAACATTCAAATCCTTTCAAAATCATCTCTGCAAAACTGGGTATACTGAACTTTGAACTCTCTCAAAGCCAGGGAAGTTTTGGAGACTTTGACTTCTTGAGACTATATTAACTGAGCTGGAGAGCAGTGGCCACTAAGGCCTCCTGGACTCTGCCAAGGATTCATGGATTACACCTGCGACACTTGCTGGTCAGGTGTCATTTAGATAGGGGAGCTGGTGGCTGCTGCAACTGTGTAATATGGGAATAAAATGTGCTTCGAACCTACAGAAACTACCTGTTGCAGTGACAGGCTGGGGAATTGGAAGGCTTTACCCCATTAGTACTGGCCCCCTCTCACCATGAGTGCTGGTCAATTCTTCCCCTGTCATCTCCTTCCCAGTGACAGCCCCTGTGTTCTCCAATGATACCCCTTATGAGTAGTGACATATCCCTGTTAGGGCTCTGTGCCCAAGGTTCCTCTATCTGCTTCATCTTCCAGTCAGTCTCTTCTTCACCCAGTCCAGGAACAGGACTCTCCAATCTCCTTGTAGTCCTGGAAAGATGAGGGGAAGATCACACAATGCAGAGAAAAGGGTAGTGGCAGCCCCGCCTGCTAGTGCAGGGGTAGGTAAAATACAGCTTGGGGGCTGGATTCAATCTGCCAAGGCATTGGATCCAGCCCATGGTCAACCCTGACGGGACCCTCAGCATTCAGCTACTGTGGTTTAAAGCGCAGTCCCTATGTTTCTCTGTTCTGCGGGGGGGGGGGGGGGGGGGGAGAGAAGCTTTGTGTGATCTCGTCGTCCCCTGTGAAACTGCCAATCGATAGGAGCTGAGAGATTGGCCTGGGAGATGGGGGCAGTGCAAGCCTCTTCTCCCACCCGGAGTTGAGAGCTACATGGAGGGAGCAGGCTGCATTTTCAGTGCTCTGGGGCTACAGCAGCAGGGAGCTCCACCTGCCTTGTGGGTGCTGAAGGGCTACTGGCTGGGAGCTGCTTAGGTAAGCACCTCCCAGCCAGAGTCTGCCTCTGGCACCCAAACCCCATCTGCATCCCAACTCCCTCCCCCGGGTCACCAGCCAAGCCCTGTCCACCCCCTGCCCCAGGTCACAACTCCCTCCCAGACCCTGTACCCCCTCCTACACCTCCTCCCAGGCTCAAACTTTTTCCTGCACCCAAGCATCTTCCCAGACCCAGGACCCCATTTTCTTGCCCCAGATCACAGCCCCCTCCTTCACCCCAACACCCTCTCAGACCCCACACAGTCTCCTGCACCCCAGTCCCTTCCTCCACGCACCCTTCTGCACCCAACCTCCATCCTAGACTACATGGCCCCTCAACAGAAAATTCAAGCCATTGACCACTTACCAAAATCTTTGAGTGGCTCCCCATGATTAGCGTCTTGCACTGTTCGCACCCTTCGATCGCTCCCGGTCCAGCTCTTGCCAATTCCTCTAAACCATCCTCAGTTGCAGGTGGAGCATAGTTCGTCTCCTCAACTGGTTTGCCTTTCTGTCAGTATTAGTTAAAAACAGATAGTTAGTCTGTTCATAGTTTTAGTCATTAGTATAGTTATCCATTTTCCCTCAAAAAACAAACAACCAAAACCTTTAGAGTTTATAGTTCAGTGTTAGTTGATTGTAAGAGGGCAATCTAAAAACTAAAATGATGCCTGGTTCTCCAGGTTTCAAAAAGTGTTCAATGTTCCATGAAGCCATGCCCATGTCGGACGGCCCATGCGGCCTGCATTCACTGTCTGGACAAGGCGCACATCCCTCAGAAGCGTGTGCAGTGCTTGAAGCTTACTGCTCGAGGTGAAAGGACAGAGAGATGCACCTTAAAATGATCCTCTTCAATAAAGCCCTACAACCCGCGGACCCCACCTTGTCAGCCAGTTCAGAGTCCGAAGAAAATCAGGGCGTCCCCCACAAGATTGCTACCTGCTGGGCCTGTAAGCAGGGTCAGCAAAGAGGACAAGCCCGGCACGTCTGGCATTCCCCCAATGATGGCAAAGACCTCTTATATCAAAATCTGAGAGGTCTGCCTCATCGGCACTGATACCGTTGGCACCGAGACCCTCACCGGTGTCGAGGGAACAGCCCAAAGAAACTGCGGTGCCGCGATTGTCAGCGCTGTTTTCGCCTTTGCTGCCGTTAATACCAGGGTACTCGCCATCACCAGCAGGACCATGCACCTCGGTGCCATCTTCGGTACTCCGTGCTTCGGCACCAACCGTGATGCCATGATCTCAGATCCCGTCAGCGGTGCCGTGCACCTTGGCATCGGCCACTGTGCCGCATACCTTGACATTGGATACAGTGCCACGCATATCAACTTCCATAAGATGTGAACCGCATACGGAGCAGATACCAGAAAGAGCTCAGAGACCCGTACCAACAAAAGCGGCGCAGAAGTTGCATGCTCGACGTGTATCTATCTCACCATTCTTAAAATTCTCCCCCGCACCCTTTTCATCACCGCCGGTGTGGCTTTCTCCTATGATACATGGCTATTACCATCGCACTGCTGATTCTCCTACGTGTGCCACAAGATGTCCACGCAGAGGGGCACTTAAGGAGTACTCAAGGCATTGGGATAGGCGAACGTTCTTATCTCCTTCTTTGAGGATGTCCCCACACTTGCCTCATTCTCCCAGGCGGTCTCCTCATCTGACTTATTACCACTGTCATGGCAGTGTCATATCTTCGAGGCATTCGTCACCAGCTAGATCTGACCATGATTACGTTTATTCCCACAGACCACGTTATTCGTCTCGTCACTATTATAGATCACACTCCTATAGATGATCCCCATGCTGTTGTCACTCACCAAGGTACCAACATGCTTCACTGCAACTTCAGCCAACTCACCGACTTCTGACCCCTTCTGAACAGAGCCACGCTTCACAGCCCCAACAATTGGAACTGGAGGAGGGACAATTATTGGAACCTGAAGACTTTCAACCAGAAACATTGCCGACAGATGAATCCTCATATCCCGACGAGGCGGTGTTCCCAGGAGACATGTCCCCTGCCGGATGACCTGAAGCAATTTCAGGAACTATTCAAGCACGTGGCAGATTCACAGCAGGTGCAGCTAGCAGAGGTACAGATAAAGCAGTACCGTCTGCTCAAAAGTTTACATCCCCAGCAGAGGGCAAAAATTGCATTTTCAATCAATGAATCAATCATGGAGGCTGCCGAGGAAATCTGGCAAACCCCAGCCTCAGTGGCACCAGCAAGTAAACAGGCAGACAAGAAATATTTTGTTCCTTCCAGAGGCCTCGAATTTCTCTTTAACCATCCCCAACCAAATTCTCTGGTGGTGGACGCAGCTCAGCACAGGGCAAAGACACCCCAATACAGAAACACAGCAGCAGATAAGGACAAGAAGAAGCTGAATATTTTTGGAAGGAAGGTGTGCTCATCAGCCACCTTGCTTCTACGTATAGCAAATTACACGGCTTTGCTGTCAAACCATAATTTTGACAATTATTCAAAGTTAACAATTACTTCAACACCTCCCTGACTCAAAAAAGACAATACTTAAATCTGTGGTACAAGAGGGTTACACAGCAGTGAGAGCGGAGTTAGAGATTGCCTTAGATGTTGCTGATAAAGCTGCCCTATCTACACCCACAGCAATCTCTATGAGACGATCTTCATGGCTCACCTTGGCTGTGGTTCTTAAGGAACTACAGACAAAGGTAGAAGACCTCCCTTTTGAAAAGCGCAAGCTCTTTGCAGACAAATCTGACGAGGTCTTACATTTGGGCAAGGACTCTTGTATGACATTACGTACCCTGGGTATGTATACTCCCCCATATAGGAGGAGAAGATACTACCCACATCAGAGGAGGTATGACTTTCAATATCAGAGGCAACAATGCTGTCCTTATGACCAGTCTAGGCAGAAGCAGCGAGTACAGCACAGACATCCCCAGCCATCCTGAGTGACCAACCAGCTGGGGCCAAAACAGCAGGTTTGATTCTTCGGTCGAGGGCATTCTCTCAGAACACATTGTCGGTGCAAACCTCCGGGCCCATCTCTTATTCCACCATCGCCTTTGGCCCTTTTATCACCAGTCAGCCAAGGTAACAATGGACTGATGGGTCCTGGAAGTTATGAAATCCGGGCTTAGGATTCCATTCTCTTCCGTCCCTTCTCCCTCTCCACTAACCCCGTCCCTCTTTTCAAAATGGTGACTCTCACGACTATAATACCATCATTCGACAACAGATACTGGCTTGTAGCCCTCGAGTTACAGGACGCCCACTTCCACATCACCATTCATCCAGCGCACCGACGATTCCTTCCTTTTGTAGTTGGTGACATGCATTTCCAGTATGGCATACTACCATTCGGCCTTGCATCTGCCCCCAGAGTTTTCTCCAAAACACTCTGTGGTGGCACACATTTACGTCGTAGAGACGTCGTCATATTTCCTTACCTGGATGACTGTCTCATCAAAGGAAGCTCACAACAGGAGACATCTTGTATGGTCAACCTGGTCAAACAAACCTTCGAATCCCTCAGGCTCATAATCAATGAGCAAAAGTCCCCGGTAGAACCAACTTGGATCATAAACTTTATAGGCGCTAGACTTAACTCGATCAACGCACGGGTGTACTTACCGACAGAGTGATTTCAGGACATACAAGATCTTGTAAACATTCTGTTACAGGCCCCGACAGTATCAGTGCTTACTTGCCTGCAGTTGATGGGCGCCTGCAGTGCTTACTTGTCTGCAGTTGATATGACTACAACCACGTTAATGGTGAGACATGCCTGACTCCATTTCCAATGCATGCAGCATTGGTTAGCTTCGGTATACATTCCAATCAAACACGACATTCAAAAGATAGTAGCACCTCCACCTTACATCCATATCTCTTTGTTGTGGTGGACCAACCTGCAAAATCTGATGGCAGGGGTCCCCTTTCATCATCCACAACCTATTTTTCGACTAACAGCAGATGCATTCCTCATAGGCTGGGGTGTGCACATGAAAGGCAGGAGTATTAAAGGCAGATGGTCACCTACAGAAAGGACGTTGCACATAAATCTTCTGGAGCTCAGGGCAGTGTTCCTTGCATGTAGGCATTTCCGTGATTATATATCAGGGTCGACTGTCAGGGTACTAACTGACAGTGTCGCCATGATGTTTTATATCAACCGGCAAGGGGGAGTGAGGTCTAGATCTCTCTGTGTTGAGGCTATATGATTGTGGAATTGGTGCATCAGAAACAACATCGACCTAGTAGCATCCTATTTACCAGGCACCAGCAATACGATCGCGGATGACTTGAGCAGACACTTTCACCATGATCACGAGTGGGAGATACGTGCAGACATTCTTCGAGGCATTTTCCATCAGTGGGGAACTCCCTGAATAGATTTGTTCACCATGGAAGACAACACCAAGTGTCATCACTTCTGTTCCAGAGTGGGCATTGGAGAAAGAACCATACGGGATGCGTTCCTAATCAGTTGGCGAGGACCACTGCTTTATGCGTTTCCTCCGGCAGTGCTCATACCTCAAGTACTAGAGAAGATCAACATGGACTCCACATGGGTGATCCTCATAGCCCCAGCATGGGCGAGGCCACCACGGTACTCGTTTCTATGTCTAATGTCCCTGCAACCTTCTTATCCCTTCCCCCTCCTACCATATCTACTCTTTCAGAACCACGGTCAGCTTCTCCATCCCAGACCAGAGAGATTACATTTAACAGCATGGCTCCTGACTGGTTCAAGGCATCTGAACATCTCTGCTCACAGCAGGTTAAAGATGTTCTAATGCATAGCAGAAAACAATCTACCCACAGTACCTACCTTGCGAAATGGCACCGATTTACACTGTGGTGCTCTGACAATCGAATTGACCCTGCCACATCACGCCTTCACCAAATCCTCGACTACGTCCTTTACCTCCAGTGGGCAGGAATCTCGCTTTTGTCCCTGAAAGTACATTTAGCTGCCATTAGTGTGTTGGCTTACCCGATCACAGGTTCATGAAAGGGTTAACAAACCTCAATCTCTCCCCTTCCCTCCCCCCCGCCCCCGTTCTTGGAATCTAGACCTCGTATTGGATATCCTCAAATATCCCCCTTTTGAGCCATTAGCCACGACCTCTTTCGGGATGATCACGATGAAGGTCGTCTTTCTCCTGGTGATCACATTGGCACATAGAGTTAGCGAGCTGGCCGCTTTGATGGCAACACCACCGTTTATGTTGTTCACCAGAGACTCAGTCATATTGCGTCTACACCCGGCCTTTATCCCTAAAGTTTTTCGAAATGTCACAGAACGAACCCATAGTACTGCCCTCCTTCTACCCGAATCCTCTCTTTTCTTCACGAGAAGCTCCACTCCACACACTTGATGTGTGGTGAGCACTCTTTCTATATGCATAGAACCCAAGACTGGCCTAAAATGGACCAACTGATGATAGCAACCTCAGGGCGTTCCAAGGGCTGTGCTCTATCCAGCCAGCACATTTCAAAGTTTACAATGACATGCACTACCACTTGTCACAACATCTGCAACGGACCTCTCCAATCACATTCAAAGGCCCACTCTGCAAGGGCAGTGGCTATCACTCAGAGTCCCATTGAGTGATATTTGTAGAGCAGCCACCTGGTCATTGAACACAACATTCATGCAGCATTATGCAATTGCAGAGTGTTTGGCCGCAGATTCCGCTGTGGCTTCAGCAGTGCTATCCGTTAGTGTCAAACCTAGCTCCGGGGCGCATCTGAGTACTACTGTGTAGTCACCAACAGTGGAGCACCCAAGGGGACCACTCCAAGAAGAAGTTACTCGCGTCGTGCAGTAACAATGTTTCTTCAAGATGTGTCCCCATGGGTGCTCCATGTCCCACCCTCCTCGCCGCTCCAGAGCTCTGTCTCTTTCTTGTTGAAGATAGCCAAGCGTTGAGAGGAACTTGTGGGAGCCGGATCACGTGCGATCAAAGGGTGTGAATGGCGCAAGACGCTAATCGCATATGTGTGGTCTGGCTGACTACGGCTATGGAAAATCTCTGACCTGCGGCGCCGGGACGAGCCTGACACTAACAGTGGAGCACCCATGGGGACACATCTTGAAGAAACATCATTACTGCACGAAGTGATTAACTACTTCTTTTGGGATCAGAGTGTTGGACAACTCATATTACCATCAGGTACCATCTCTCCTTCCCCCTTCCATTCTGTAGTATCTCCTCTAATGGATGTGCCCAAAATTGTAGCGCTTAAAGGAGCTTTATTGTGGATTCTATCAAATGTAACTTCATAAATGACTAACAGCAAACTGTTTTCTGTTTTGAAAAGTTTTGTTTCTTTTTGTAATGGGGAGAAGCATAAAGATCTTGTGCAAAAGGTTTTTTTTTGCACAAAATGGATGTGGCTACACTGCTTTTTGTGCAAAAACCCCTTTTGCAAAAAGAATCGGCAGAAAATATGCTAATGACATCGTGACTCATGCTAATGAGTCCCTCGTTAGTGTATTTTCTGCTGCAAAAACTTGCAGTGTAGACATAGCCCTACTGTGTTGCCTTTTTTCCTCTTCTGTTGTGCTATAACCTTTAAAGGCAGAGGTAAATTGACCCCCACCCTTCCCTTATGTGTATTCTACTTCCCCCTGACATTTCTGTTACACTGAATGTGATATTGTATTGTATCAGTTAGACTTATTAGTAATCACCCATGAGTTCCATTACTCATGAAGTTGTTGCTGAACAATGATTGTATGACAGAGGTGGATCTAGTATCCAACAAAATAGTTATTTCCGATTATTTAAATTCCCAAAGATGCTCATACATATGAAAAATATTACCATACGACCAGTAGTTTAACAGTGTAACTCTGTCATGTGGCATGATCAGACACCTATTTAAGGAACATAACAAAATATCCAGAACTATAAAACACTTGATCAACATTACTATTACTTACATCTGTCTTGGGTAGAATGAGGTTAAGTATAAAAGTAGATACATGTGACAAATGTAATATTAATTTGGTGGTACTTTCACCAGTTCGGTAGCTGGATTTAGACACTGATAAGTCTGATGCCCCTCACTGTTCATACATTTATCTGTGGGGCTCTTCTCTCTAGCTGGATAATCTTCTATGTCAGCATTGATCGTGGGGTTTTTTTCCCCCATGGACAACTGATTTTTTTTCTCAGAATATAAGCTGCTTTCATCTGCTGATACTGTTTTCAGTGTAATCTTCATGGTCCCCAGGTGCAGATTCAGAGTTTATATGTAGTCCATGTGCAGTGTCAATGGGCAAATGTGCCCCTTCTATCTATAATAAATAGAAGGGTGAAACCCCTGGCGCCTCAATTCAAGTACAGTTATAGGTATAAATCATCTTTCTGAGGGAGTCCTTTCAGTTTGCTTTTGTTCTTCTGGGAAAGTTCTCAACATAGCCAGCAGAATTTAGTTCAGGAATTTTATTCACTCATTGCCCTGATTGCGTGAGATGTTAGTTTTACAGTAATGCTGTAACCTTCTGAATAAATTATTTTCTAACTTTGCCCTTTGTTCATGACGAATAGTTTTGGGGAAACCAAAGTAATTAAAGACCTTGTCTGCCAAAGTCTTTTCTGAGTTGGTGGAGGCTTGGACAAACCTAGTGAAGTGATCCTCTATGACTAAGATACAGTCATATCTTCCTTTGCTTTATTGTGCACAAAAAATAATTTACTTTGTTATACTTACATTCAGTTAAATGGAACTCTGGTAGGCTTGGCGGTTTGGCAACTTTTTTTTCCATATCCGGAGGCATTCTGGAGAGAGCATCTACCTCAGTGTTAAATTCCTTTTGAGTTGCCAAAAGGCCGCCTTGTGCCGTACACTTAATGGGGGATATAACATCCATGTCCAAGTCTTCTATTGCCAGCAAGTACAGCTGCAAACCAAAATTCCTTGCCATCTCTTTGTATATCCAAGGACTATCAGATAGCCTAAGAACATCTTTATGTCTTCTGAACAGTTTGACCTTTTTTTTCATATCAGGAGGTATTCTGGAGAGAGCAGCTACCTCCATGTTAAATTTGTTTGATAGCTAAATTTGAAGTTAGTTGAGCTAGTTCTGCAGTCCACCAATGTGCTGTGAGGTTCAGCCCGGTAAAGGTGAATATGTAGGTCAACTAGTTACTTTCCCTGTAAACCATGAAAGATGAAAGATTGCGCATAGTACAGGTAATCATAAGTTGTTAGTTACAGCCCGTTTCAAGACCAAAAAACTCGAGTTTTTCTGAGTAAAGATAATAATTCTTCTCAGCTGCCGTTAGTGTTCTTGACATCAGTTGTGGTTCATTCTGTTTACCTTTGTGATATTGGCTTAAGATTCCCTTATTGGAAGCATCTAATGCCCAGTAAAGAGTAAGGCAAATCAGGACAGGCTTACTTGGTGGCTTGAGGCTGTTTTTTAGTCTGGATAACTCGCTGTTTCAATGGTGTGAAGGCTTTGATATGATATCTGAATAGAGCCATGTAATGTTGATGGAAGGTCTTTCCTTGATCTAAGACTGATAATCAAGATTTCTAATGCATTCACAACATACTGTATTCAAGGAATGAGTTGTCGGTCTAATATAGTTTTTCTGTTCAATTACTGATAACTGATAAAGTCTTAGATTACCATCTCTTTTCCAGACAATACCACTGGTCACACTTAGATTGATTTTGTGAACCATACTCTGTGTAGGAGATACAAAAAGAGGTAAAGGATTACCTCAAGTATCTAGTGGATGAAGCACTGAGATGTGAATCTTCTGTATGGGTTGTTGGTCCTTCTATTTGATGTGTATCTGCAGACTTCAAATCGGTCCCATATCTACATTTCTGGAGAGGCTTTGGTTTCCTGTCTCAGCATCTACCTTTCTTTTGCATTTCAGACAAATGGCTACAGTTCATTGCTGATTCCAACAGAGCTTGATTATCTTTTCTTCTTAGGGGCTATTCTCTGCTGGAGTGGTCCCTAGAATGGCTATGTCTGTTGCTTTTCCACTGTTCCCTTTTTCCTCTTTTAGCAGTGCTCCACCTCTTAAAAGACAGGGCACAGGTAAATTAACCCTGCCATTCTCTTATGAAGGCTACATTCATAATCAAATAACTCTTCTCATACTTTTACCTTTGAGTGTGTTTTTGTGTTCAGTTTTTTTTAAAGGCAATTATTTGTGCTCAGACTTCTTACTGTGGATAAAACACTTTCCCTTAGCTTCTCTTCCCATGGCTCAAAACTAAAATTCTTCCTTTTGCTCGACACAAGTTTTTTCAGATTGAAAAGGATTTGGGGCTTCTCTAGTTTCTCCTATTTTATAGAGCTCAGTTGGAGCACTGGAGGAAATGTTTAGGTTGCAACATAGCTATGTTTCACAGCTATATAGTTGGCACTTATTGGTTGTCTTCTGTTTTTATCTTAACTGAATTCTCAACATTATATTTGACTTTGTTGGTATCTATTTGAAATAGGATAGGTAAAACTTTTGGCATATTGATCTTGTTTTATTCCAGAAAGCAAATAAGCAAATTGAGTTAATTCTGTAAGCATTCTGTATAGAAGAAAAATATAATCTCTGTAGAGGTTGAAACTCTGTAATCCAGACTTCGGTAGTCTGGCAACATCCTTTGTCTGGCATCATTGAGCTGACCCTGTGGGGTCAGGAGCATTGCCATACTAGGAGGCTGAGAGAGCAGAGCATTAGGTGGCAGCGGAGCTGCTGGGGAGTGTGGCAGTAGGAATGGTGGCAGGGGGAGCGGAGAGGAGCTGCGGGGAGAGGGAAATGGAGTCGCCCCCCCAGGGAGAGCAGAGCCCCAGGCAGCAGTGTGGTGGCTAGGAAGAAAAGTGGAGCCCCTGGTGCATTGACCTCTCCCGATCTGGCAAATTTCCTAGTCTGGAACCAATCAGGTCCCAAGAATGCCGGACCAGGGAAGTTCAACCTGTACTGGTTACTGCAACCAAAATGTTTTAGTTGGTTTTTATGAAATGTTTTCTTATTCTGTAGATATCTTTGCTGCTTAAACATGTCCCTAAAATTGTGATCCATACTACATACTCTAATATGAGGGGAACAGCTATAGGGCATGTTTATTTCTCTTATGAGAATTGAAGGGCACATTATTGTTAGAAAAGTGTATGTAAATTTCATTTTTTATAAGTAGATGGTGCCCTGTTACATTCTTCATAGCATTAAATGTTGAAAGGTATAAAGAGTGACCTAACTGGTGATAGAGAACAAAAATAATCAAAGACTTAATCAATAACTCATGGAGTTTGCTGTACATGTATTGATAAACTAATTAAGCAGATCTGTCTGTGTTCCTCAAGCCTAATGTGGCCCTGTTGATAGCTTTACAGAAAGGAGTGCTGTAACATTGAATGAAGGTAAATGATGAAAGAATTATGTAGACACGAAACAGTAAGAACTCGCATTTCTAGTCTCACAGTGATTTCAACGAAAGGAGGCTTGCTCTGCACACCTGCAGTCATTCATTGCATAGGCCTCTTGTGGTCAGTGTTGATTGCTGCTTTTATGTAGCAGAACGACAAATAACATACTGTTTTATACCTTCTGTGATTTACTATTACACTTTTTGTCAGCACTGGCACAAATCCTTTTTTCCGATAGTGACAGTAATTATAGCGCAGCTGTAGTTAAGAGTCTTTCAGAGTTTCCATTATGAACCCCTGTAGTCAGTTTATAACTCAAACATAAAGTATTCTGTGCTTACGTGACACAGAGGCTTTGCCTTAGGGTGGGTTACAGTATCCCACTTTCAGTTTAAAGAAGTTAGAGTTGTCTGAATTAAATTGAGTACTAAGAATATTATGATTTCAAAGGCAGACATCTCCTAACTTTTTATGTTGTATCCTTCCATACTGTAATGCAGCAGTTGCCAACGTGGTGCCCGCTGGGCCACTTCTGTGCGCCTGCCAAGTGATCGGGGCCGGCCCTGCCCCCGGGTGCACGGCGCATGGGTGCTGCCAGCTCCTGGGTGTGTGGCGTATGGGCGGCTCCGCCCCTGGGTGCTGCACAAATGGACACAAATATGCTTAACTCGAAGATGCTTTGGACAAAATACCTCTTGTAACCTATCAATCTTAATGTCACAGTCTGCTGGATCTATATATCTTATTTTGGTGTATGTATTCTTATATGTAGAGTTAGAAGTGTGGAATATATGAAATATGGAGTATGGTTTTAAATGTGCAAGTGAGAGCTCATCAGTGGTGTTTCTCTCAGTGTCTGGGTGATCACCTGTAAACAGCCTCTTTTGTCCTTTAAGTCTTAGCAGTGGTTGGTCTTAGTAAGGTATGTGACCATCCTAACTGGTAGGGGCTGACCAGGTAATTTTCCATGGAAGGGGGGAATGTAAAACAGAGAATTGCCACCTGAAAGGAAGGTTATTTAAGATACAAAGTTTTCAGACCCTTTGTCTTTGGCTGGCATGACACTCACAAGAGAGAGAACCAGAGACCCCAAGGGAAAAAACCATCATCTTCTTGGAGGGTCCCCATGGGTGCTCCACTTAGGTGCTTCAGCCCTGCTGTGAAAATGGCCTGAAAATCTTAAGTAGCAGTCCCCTGGTTGCCGGCGCGTGCTGCGCTATTGCGTAGTTGTTCGGAATGACAGTTAAGCACACGCCTGCGGCAGTTCCGTCAGTTCCTTCTCAACTGCCTCCGACATCAGTTGCAACTAGACAGTCTCCCCTTAGATCCTTTCAGAAACCTACCTGACCAGCCCATTAATTAACAAGACAGAGAGAGAGAGCAAACTCAGCAGGACGAGCGGCTGCGGCCACGTCCCTTCCGACAGCCTCAGCAGCCCTGTCATGCCAGCATTTCCCAGCTTTAAAAGGTGCACGGGCTGTGGAGCATTCATCATGGCAGCGGACGGCCATGAGCAGAGCCTCTGCTGCCTTGGTCACAACTACCCAGTCAGCCACTGCCCGCATTGTCAGCGGCTCGCCCCGCATTCAAAAAGGGCATGAGAACTGCAGAAGCTCAGCCTCTTTACGGGTGGCACCATGGCAGAAAAACAACCCTCCTCCCCAAGGTCATTCCTACAGGGGTGGAGACCATGAAGAGCACTCCTGTGCAGGGTCGTGCAAAAGAACAGGAAGGGGACAGGAGTGCGAAATGCGCCAGATTTCCTGCAGAGGCTCCAACTGCCAGCAATAAAAGATCTTTCAGCAGGGAGCCGGAGAAGAATGGGGGTCAACACAGTGACAAGGGACCCTGCTCACAGAGAAGCAGTGATCCCAAAATGAAGCAAAGAGCCGCTGGCCATACTTCAAGTTCCCCCCACAGCAGAGCAGTAGTAGAGAGAGAAAAGCCGGTACCACCAGCACTTCAGAAGCCCATTATGCCGCATGTAACAAATCCCTTGGTGCAGGTGCAGGTGCAGGCCAAAACACGCATGGTGCCATTGGGAGCAGTGGGGGAGAGCACCACAGCTGTGCCTCCACCGTTCCAGGTACCCCCATATACTACAAAGAGGGACCTCGCAATAGCCTCAGTGCCATGCTCCCTGCTGTTTGGTACTGATGGCACATCAAAGGCCAGAGGCTTGCTCTGCTCCTACACTCTGGTATCGCTAGTCACACCACGCTTCAGTGATGACAATGGCGAAGAGCGAAGGGGCCACAGTGTGGAGATCCAGCATGTGCCAATGCAGCCACGCCAGCCCTAGAACTGGCAGATGGTGCAGTGATTACCCCCACCGCTACCACCACATTGGGCCCATAGAATTCCTGAGCACCCTACAGCTGCAACTACATCAAACCCACACGCCCAGAAGGGCTGACTACAGTCCAGACAGATGGGACACTGATTCTTCTACAGGGGATGCAACACAAGGGATGCTGTTCCCTTGCCCCCCCCCCACTTCCCCAGAAGGATCTAGCCCAGCTATGGATGAACAGAATCTTCCCATGTCACCAGCTAGAGGGGATGACCTTAAGAAATTTCAGTACTTGTTCTGGAGGGTAGCAGACACGTTGGAGATACAGCTATCTGATGCCAGCCACAACAAACATAAACTCACAAGTATCCTCCATTCACTGCAACATAACAAATTGGCTCTGCCAATGAACAGGGCATTGATGGAACCTGCGGAGGTGGAATTTCTGTTCTCCCACTCCCAGCCAAATTCACTTGTGGTTGATGCAGCCGGCCAGAAGGGGAAACAATACCAGTACCCCAGAATACAGAGTCACAATAAGGAGGTGAAGAGACTGGAGGCTATGGGAAAGAAAGCATATTCATCAGCCTCCCTTGAACTCAGAATTGCCAGTTACGCAGCTCTACTAGCCAAGTACTCACATCAGACTTTTGAATCCTTGGAGTCCTTTATTCAGTACATCCCAGATGATATAAAATATCAGTATGAAACAAATATGAATGAAGGGTCACTGGCTGCCTGGACAGCACTTGAAGCAGTACTGGAGGTGATCGATACAGCCGCTTGGTCCATGGCCTCGGCAGCGGTGATGCAGAGAGCATTCCTTGGATTCCCCCAAGAGGTTCAATCGAGCATTGAAGATCTGCCATTCAAAGGAGAAAAACTCTTTGCGGAGGTGATGAATTCATCTCTCTACACCCTCAAAGACTCCAGATCCACACTATGCTCTCTGGGAATTCAGCTCTCAGACTCAGGAAAAAGCAATATAAGCAATACAATCAACAGTTCAAGGTGCCAAAGTTCACACAACAGAGACCCTACAAGAACAGGAGACGCATGAGACAAACTCGCAGGAGGCAGATGAACGAACTCCCATTGTCACAAGCATCCACATCACGTCAGCAGATTTGAGGACTTTGTCAAGGGCACTTCAGCTCCCAAGCCTCTAGGGTAGGCAGACATAAGAGCACAGATTTTCGGCAACAAACCTGCCGACTTCTATCCTGCATGGGAAACCATCACCTTGGGCCAGTGTGTCCTAGAAATAATATGATCTGGGTACTATGTACCATTCACGACAGTTCCACCATCCCACCCCCTTCCCCGTCTCTCTTCAGGGGCCCTTCTCACAAGAGTGTCCTCCAGGCGGAAGCACAACATCTATTGCTGCTAGGCGCTATAGAGGAGGTACCCACTCAATACAGGGGATGGGATACTATTCCCGATACTTTCTAACCGTCAAGAAATCAGGTGAGTGGAGACCTATCTTAGGCCTATGGGGACTCAGCTGATATATCAAGTGTCAGCGGTTCAAGATGGTTACACTAGCGAAGATCATACCTGCACTAGAGAAAGGTGCATGGCTATCAACCCTCGACCTCAAGGATGTATATTTCCATATATCAATTCATCTGGCACACAAGTGATTCCTCAGATTGACTATCAAAGACTCTTACTATCAATACAGGGTACTACCGTTTGGGCTGTGCACAGCACCGAGGGTCTTTACAAAAGTCCTTTCTATGGTGGCAGCACACCTGCGAAGAAATCAGATAAACATATTTCCCTATCTCGACGACTGCCTGATTATAGCATCCATATATGATGGAGCAGAACATTTACTGGGGGTGAGGAGAACAGTATTCGACAGACTCGACCTCCTACTGAACCGGGACAAGTTCAACCTTACCCCTACCCAGACTCTGGAGTTCGTAGGAGCACAGGTAGACTGTACACCGGGCATAGCCTCCCTTCCCATCCAGGCGAGTGGGTGAGATAGCGGCACTCTTGGCCGAACCACCGTACATGGTGTTCCGTAAAGACAAGGTCATCCTCGGGACCCATCCAAAATTCCTACCTAAGATACCTATCTTGTTCCACTGTAACAAACCAATATACTTACCTGTGTTCTTCCCGAAACCACACGACAACACCCCAGCAGTGTGGTGCACACTGGGCATGCGCAGGGCATTAGCTTTTTACCTGGAGCGTACAAGAGACTTCTGCAAGGCACCCAGACTATTCATGTCCTATGCGGACAGGTACAAAGGTCAACCTGTCTCCAAACAACATATATTCAAATGGATTTCCACATGCATACAACTGTCCTATGACCAGAGACACAAACGGCCGCCAACAGTTACACAGGTGCATTCCACGAGAGCGGTATCCACCACTGCTGCTTTCTTCGAGGGGCTTCCTATAGATGACACCTGCAGAGCTGCAACATGGGCCTCTGAAAATGCCTTTGCGCAACATTACGCTATCCAGTCCTTCCAGGACTCGGACACGAGATTTGGATGTACCGTATTGTCCAATATCCAGCTATGTAACACGGCGCGCCCACCACCAAACAGGAATACTGCTGCGTAGTCACCTAAGTGGAGCACGCATTGGGACCCTTGAAGAAGAAGGGAAGGTTACTCACCTTGTGCAGTAACTGGAGTTCTTCGAGATGTGTCCCCATGGATGCTGCACACCCACCCTCCTCCCCTCTGCTCTGGGCTGACAGTGGTCTGGGGTAGAGAAGGAATGGAGGGAATTGCCACCGGCACCTGCTTAACTGTCATTCCGAACGCTTGCGTAATAGCGCAGCATACGCCGGCAGCTGAGGGAGTGCTACTGAAGATTTCCAGGCCATGTGCACAGCGGGGCTGAAGCATGCAAGATGTATCCCCATGGGATTACCCATGGGGATGCATCTTGAAGAACTCCAGTTACTGCACAAGGTGAGTTAACCTCCCTTCTCTGGCTTGGAGGTTTAGCTGAAACAAGAATAGTTTTAGGGTTAGTTTGTAGTAAGTTTTAAGGTATTAGGACTAGCTATGCGTTTTCTGTTATTTTAAATTTGTAATTCACTTTGCTCTGCCTGTTTCCACTTGCAATCATTTAAAGCTTACTGTTGGTACTCAATAAAATCACTTATTTACTGTTAAGCCCAGTGTAAATAATCATTATCTGGGGGAGCAATCAATGTGTACATTCTTTTTTCATTGTAAAAGGGAACTAACCTGAATGATTTATTTGGGGTTCTGATTGCATTTGGAGGGTGGGTTCCTGGAAGATGAACCAAAAACTACATTCTACTCAGACCTGAAAAGATTCAGTGTCTGTATTGCTCTTGGGGAGGCGGGGAGAGGGAGCGGAGTCAGGAGAGGGAGGATGTTGGTGTGTGTTGTGGTGGTAATGTCAGCTCTGTGCCTTGGTTGGTGGATACCAGGAGATGTGGTCCAGCAGGATAGGGTGGTGAGACGCCCTAGAGAGCAAGGAAGCAAGTGTCAGTGGCTCTGTCACCACACCCGGGAATCCCAAATGGGTCTTCTGTGACTGCAACCCATCACAGCAAGTCATTAGGAATTCTTGGTTTATTGTAAACCTAGTAACTTAGGAAGGAGGTCTTTCAAAATTTCTAGAGATACTGAGTATGTGACTACTCAGGAATGCTTTTAATCCTAAACACAATATTTCACCATTGATTAGTTTGTTTTGCCTTTCAAATAGCATAGCCTACATTCCTGTCTTCTAGAATTCTTACATTCTTTGATGCTATATTCTGTATTTTTAGATTAAAAAACTAGTGTACGTTTACCTGATGCGCTATGCAGAGGAACAGCAGGACCTGGCATTGCTGTCCATCAGCACTTTTCAGCGAGCTCTGAAGGTAAGTATAGTTCATTGCTCTGCATGGAAAGATCTGATGTGTCATCAAAAATACAGACATTTTCTGTTGTTCTCCAAATCTTATAGAGAAGCTTGTATAGAAAACACTGTATGCTGCAGTTCATAAATATTTGAGTTTAGATTGATTCCATGTGACTTGTATCAGGCTTTTTATGCTCTTTCTAAAAAGGTGTCTAATACAATAACTAGCAACTAAATTGCAAGGTAGGAAGTTTTAAGAACAAGATTTAAAAAACTTCTAAGTAATCAATAGAAACAGGAAGAAAAATACTTTAGATTTTTAAATAAACAGTTTTTTTCAAACCTAAGTAGCTGAAATATATATCCTTGGCTGCTGCTCCTCTCTATCAGCAGTTTCACAAGGACTGTATTGACACCTGATACCCTTAAAAATGGGAACAGCCAGAGTCTCCCTTAAGTAAACTTCTGCTGACTGGATTTATGTAGAAGGCACTTGGATTGCTTTGATGACTTCAGCAATATAAAATCCTAAAATAGAAGATGAAATAAAGTAAACCCTAAAGAAAATTTTGGGCTGTCACCAACATTTGTCCTAAAGAGGCTATTCTTAAACTTTTTAAGCTCTAATTCAAAGACACATGGTGTGAGGGAAGGGAAGAAAGCCAAAACTAAGGGCCACCTCTGAAGTGTAGTGGCAGAGATTTAGAAATTTGGTTAGCCCAGAGACCTTGGTAGTTAGCATACATGTTAAGGAGAATTACCTTTCTTCCTACACAGAAGCCTCTTTGGGGGGAGAGATTTTTCACTTTCACTGACAAACTTGGCATTTTGCTGCTCTGTGCATCTGGCCAAGAAGGGCTACATATGACTCCTTATGGATCCAGTCAGTATTGTTGAATTAGTCAGGAAGTTTCTTTAAGGTAAAATGTTATTCATTGGGACTTAAGCATTGGTTTCCCAAAGCTCCCAAACCAGGAATGAAGAAACAAAGTAATTCCCAAATGCAAAGAGTCTGTGCCAGGGATCCCCACAGGCCGGATCCTGCTGTTTCCCTGCTGCCAGGCTAATTAGAGCCAAGGGATGGGGGAACGTGCTGCTCTTAGAGTCATCCCTGGTGGTGCTCCTTTGCAGGGCGGGGACAGGGAGCAAGAGACTTTGCATGTTCCCACTCCCTGAGGTCTTGATTGACCTGGGGGCAAGTGGGGAGTGCATGAAGTCTCTTCCCACTGCCAGGGGCACGGGCGCCTAGTTCTGAACAGCTGGCAGTTCTCTCTGGGATGGGGGCAAAGAATTTGTGTATTTCCTTCACCCCCAGACCGATCAGGGTCTGTGGATGGGGAAGCATGAAAGCATCATGGCCCCGCCTCTTCCGGGGCAGCCCCAGGCCATTTAAAAATTTTCTGAAGTGGCGTCCAGTGAAAAATTATTGTCCAATCCTAGTCTATGCTATTGCTGGACAATCAAGCCAATCAAGGTTGAGGGCAAGGCAAAACCTTAGCTGCTTTTGTTTACAGATTAAGTTAAGAGAAAAAAGCTCCAAACCACACAAACAAATATCAGCCCTAATATTATATTACTTTTCTTTGTGTCGTTCTTTACATGTACTCATATATACTTATACTCTCACCTTTCCACGGGGATCTGGTGATAAGAGACAAAAGACAAGCCTCATCTTTGGCATGCCAAATGAATCTGCTGGACCAGACCCCCAATGCTCAAAGTTCGGTGAAGGATGATGACAGTGAAGAACTTAAGGGTCACTAATGAAAAGCTTGCTTGCTTCTACATGATGATCTGGCCTATCTTAGAGCCTTGTGAACTGTTGTGAATGTTCATTCAGATGCCTAGCTTCTCATGTCCATGTTGAACTTCCTCACCCTAATAATATTTGGGTGCTTGTCCCGTTCATTAACATGTTAATGTCTCTTAGCAAATTACCATATACATCAACTATTTGCAAAAGTAAGGTTTGCAGTTAAATAACTACCAATTACTTTAGTGAAAGCCTAGTATTAATTTAGTAGTCCTATAGTTCTGTACCAAATCCCTTCTCAGACAAGCTATTCTGAGTTCCCCAAAATCTAAGTTAACTGTCAGGCCATTTTGTCTGTGTAAAAGGTCTTAGACCTACCTATGCTTCACTTATGCTAAAATGTTGAAGCCAGTGTTTTAGAGAATATGGGCCTGTAGGGTCTTCATGTTACTGCTAAGTAAAATAAAATACTAAGCTAACTCTATGGACTATCCAAAGGTGAGTAACCCAACAGAAGGCTGAATATAGGCCCTGTAGCCATTGTATTTGGACCCTCATAGTCAAATCTGCTGCTGCAGACATCACTACACCAATCCTAAAGAAATATGTACCAACATTTTTAGGATTAAGACCTAGGTAGGCTAACAGTTTACTTATAACTTAGATATTTATATCAGGTGAGGTAGCCGCCATCCCTGTTTAAGAATAGTGGGCCTGGCTCCAGGTCCCCTATTTCTAAAAAACCTTTGACAATCTTCATATTTGCTTATCTGTGAATTCCTTAATTCAGCTTTAGCCCCTTTTCCTATTTACTCACTGTTTAAATACCTGTGTGTTAAACACCTAGAGCTGTACTTTGTTGCACATGTCACCAAATTGCTAATCCTGAAAGCCAGAAAAGCCACAACAAATGCTGCTTTGAATGAAATAGCCTGCCCATCCTCAGGACTGCATATTCTGAGTGTGTGATAAATAAACTCAGCATAGTTAGGATGTGTATCTTTCCTGCATCTATTACAGATTGTATCTCCCTTAACCGGGACTTGGGTCTGGCAACATCCATAGTCCTGCCAGCCCATGGATGATCCTGAACCAGAGCCCAGGTCTGGCTGCATGGCAGGAGCATGGCAGGATGTCCTTGTGGAGGGGGTGAGGGACGGGTGGTGTGGTGTGGGGAGGGATGGCTCTAGCCATGGCACTTTGGTTCCAATGGCAGCAGCCAGGAGCACTGGCCCCAACTGTGGAGCTGTGGCCCCAGTGGCAGCAAGGGAGTGCTGGCCCTGGCTGTGGAGTTCTGGCCCGGTAGCTGAGCAGGCAGCAGCAGGGTTGGGCTGGAGCTCTGCGGGGGTGGGGGAGCAGAGGGGTTCAGCACAGGCCATGAGGTGAGGGACCTCTTTTGGTCTGGCAAATTCCCTCATTCGGGACCAGTCATGTCCCGAGAGTGCTGGACCGGGGAGGTTCAACCTGTATTTGTTTTTGTCTGAACCAACCCTCCAAGAGCTTCTCTTACTAGAAGCCCCAGATAGCATCAGCAAGTCCTCCTCACCTGCAACATAAAGTCAGGAATGCAGGTATCCTGGAATTGTGGATGAATCCAATCCAGGGTGCACCAGAGAGATACTGCTTATCTTATCATTTGATACCCAAGGATGTGGTGGACATGCTGGTATCTTTCCTTAACTATAAATGCTTCAAATTGCACTAATTTGGCCTGGTACACCATGAAAGGTCTGGAAACAATGGAGTTTTTTGTACCTGACTCTACCTGAAGAAGTTTTGTTGTCAGAGTCTAATAGCCTCTTAAATTAAGTGAGCAATTTTTTCCCACACTTTCCTTAAACCTGACAGCTTCGGGTGGAGCGCCAGCAACCTCCACTGCCCCATGGCATCTTCAGTACAGCTCCTGGAGTTTGCCACTGCAAGGGGTCCATATGGGCAGCAGTGGGGAGAAACAGGATGTGACAATTCTCTTTCTTGCTCCTTCTCCTTTTTTTTTCTGTTTTCATTAGCATAAACACAATTTGTTAGTGTGGTGTTAGTCTGGCTATTCATAATATGTGCAGTATTTTTTCAAGTTGTTGACATTTTTTCTGGTATCAAGTTTCATAGAAATGTACATTTAAAAAAGTAGAAGAGGGAGGGGAAATGTATTTATGTGGCTTAATGTGTTCTTAGTCATTGCAGAATTCACAGCATATTTTATTAATGATACATTTCTGCAGTGTTACTTACATAATTTTGTTTCCAATCTTTTTAGGATCCTAATCAGTTAATCCGTGCAAGTGCTTTGCGAGTTTTATCTAGTATCCGTGTGCCAATTATTGTTCCTATAATGATGCTTGCTATTAAAGAAGCTTCTGCTGATTTATCTCCTTATGTTAGAAAAAATGCAGCCCATGCAATCCAAAAACTTTATAGGTAAGTAGTTTTTTATGATAAATGTTGAAAAGCTATTCTAAAGATTACTCATAGGAAAATAATTGTGTTCCACTGTGGTGCAATAGAAAAATGCACCCTAATCCCCACTCCCCCCCCCCCCCCCCCCCCCCCCCCCCCCCTTGCACCTCCCACAAATTTTCTTTGGTTCCTTGCAAAAAATTATTTCTGTGGGGAGACACCAAGTAGCTCCACCAGTGCTCACTCACCCTCTCCAGCAGCTTAGTAGCTTTAGATGCATCTATTAGGGGAGTTGTGGGGAGAGGTAAATCACTGAGGAGAGGGAGGTCTAGGGATGCCCTAGCTGCACAGGGAAGTTGGTTCTGGCTAGGGTGCAGGGGGGTGAGGAAGTTAGATTCAGAAATCTCCTTCATCTGTATAGAGCAGCCAGGGCTGAGTCAGATCAAGCCCCAGAAATTTTCCCTGGCTGCAGGAAGTTTGGCAGCGGTTGGGAGGGAGAGAGGGGTCTGGGTCTTTTGGGAGGGAGTGAGGCTTGGGGAGGGTATCGGGGTGCAGGAGGATCCAGATGCTTGGTGGTTGGGTGGACAGGAGGAGTAGCATCTTCTATAGTGATCTCGCCCTACACCTGGGCACTTTTTCCCTCCCCGCCCCGACTTCCACCCCACTGAGCTCCAACCAGCTGTACTCTGACATCTCCACCCCACGAAGCCCCATTTCCTTCCCGATCCCTAATCTTTACCTGGACTCCCAGCAGAGTCTCATTCATTCTCCCTGCATCCAGAACCCCAATTAGAGCTTCTTTTATACAGATTCCTCCCTGTACTTGTACCTCCCCAACCCCACTGAGCTGCCAGTGTCCAGATTGTGCTGTGCAGAACCCCTCGCACTCTTGAGAGAATTCTGCACCAAATTTTTTTTTAATTCTTCAAAATTATGCATGTTTTAACTGTCAAAATAACACAGACACAACTATATAATCACATCATTTTCAATTGTTTTGGTAATTAATATAAAAGTATGTGTCAGAAAGTTATTGAAAATGGTGTGATGATATTATTTGGATAAACTGCAGAATTTTAAAATACTGTGTACAGAGTTTTTAATTTTTTAATGCAGAATATTTCTGGCACAGAACTCCCTCAGGAGTAAAAGATGATTATAGATTACTTAGTGAGAATTATTTTATCCTTTCATAAATGGCCTCTTTGAATAGGCAAAAAGAGAGAGACTTTCAAAGACTCTTGGGAACCAACTTCCACTGACTTTCAGTAGGATTGAGGTGCCCAATACTTGTTCGAGCGCTTGCTCATGTTGATTTCCTTCTAGACTTGTGCATGTGCACAGTCATCAAAGACTTTTGCCTTAGCGGTATCCATAGGGTTAGCTGTAGTGCTCCTTTGAGTGCCACACTTATGTGTTGGCATATTAGGGGCTGCCAAACCTATGTCCTTTCAGGTTTCTTTTACTGCCTGTGATGTTGGGTTGGAGTGCCTTGTTTTGAATAACAAGAGTATTACTGATTCTTGAGAGCCATCATCTGTTTTCTTTATATATAGTTTGTAGATATTTAACTTAATGGCTAGGTGTTAGGTTAGTTTGGCAGAGTCCCAGCTGGGACTTGGTTCCGGAGTGGGCATGCTGCATTCTCCTGGCTTCATACCATGCTTGTCATGAAACAGGATGATGCCTATTAGTTACCCCTATGACAAGTGTTTAAAATGCTTGGGGAAGTCTCATAGAAAGGAAAAGTGCAGAATCTGTAAGAACTTTTGCCCTAAATTGCAGGAAGTGGGATATCTGCTTCAAGGCTCTCCTCAGGTAGGATGCGCTTTGTCCTGCATCAGAATCCTCTTGCTTGGATCTCATACCAAGCACTTCTTCATCAGTTCAGAGTGTACCACTGGCACTGTTCACCTTGACTGTGCTGGAGAAGTTTGAGTAGAAGAGCCCCCTGGTGCCCTTGTAGCCTAGCAGCTGAAGAAAAAGCAGGTTGCAGGTACTGCTGACACCTCACCAGGCACCAGACTTAGTTAAGGCCCTGACACCTAAAGGCAAGCTGATCATGGAACTACCCATAGGGCAGTGGAGCACTCTTGGTCTGTGAACCACAGGGATAGATTCTCTTTCCACAGCCTACGACCCTGGCAGGCCTGGTCTCTAGTCAGAAGACCCAATTTCCTGACTGTATGCTTTTCCCCCTATGATAAATGGGGCACTGAAGTTGAGGCACCGATCCCCCTACCACTGGTACTGGTGAGCTTCCTACCAAAAATCACCATAACTCTGGTCACCCTTATGCAGATGATCTCCCAGATGTTTGTTTCCACCAGGGCAGGATTGTTTTCAATGGACAGGCATCGATCCTTGCTCTGCCAGTTGCCAGCCTGGGATAGTTGGCAGACGTAGGCCTTGATGGGCCTCCTTGGTCGTCAGAAGGGCAGTGGTTGGAGCTGGACATTTTGGAGTTGGATTTTTTTTGTGTTTTTATTTTTCAGTTCCTGTGGTTTCCTTACTAGAGTGTTGCTCTTTTAAGACTTCTGAAGTCATGCGTCACATCTTGTCCTCCTTAGATTAAAGATGGCACTTCAATTTCTTAAATCTTGGGTCATGCGCTTTAGCTATGCGATGTCAAATTTGCTGTGAAAGTGCTCTTAAAATGAACACGTGCTGGGTCATCATCTGCTATAACATTAAATATATGGCAGAATGCAGGTAAAACAGAACAGGAGATGTACAATCCTTCTCCGAGGAGTTTAATCACATTTAATGCATTGTTATTTTAGTGAATGTCATCAGCACTCACATCACCACGTTCTTTTGAATGTGACCAAAGCATGAAGGGACATACTAATATGTAGTCTATCTGTAAATATGTTGCAATGCCAACTGCAAGTGTTTCTTTTCTCACTTTCAGGTGACATTGTAAATAAAAAGCAAACAGCAGAATCTTCCGTAAATGTAAACAAACTTGTTTGTCTTAGTGATCGGCTCAACAAGAAATAGGACTAAGTAGACTTGTAGATTCTAAAATGTTATGCTTTGTTTTTGAGTGCAGTTGTATGATTAAAAAAAACTCTATTTGTAAGTTGCACTTTCACAATAAAGAGATTGCACTATAGTATGTATATAAGGTGAATTGAGAAATACTATTTTTTCATTTTTAAAGTGTAAATATTTGAAATGAAAAATAATATAAAGTGAGCCCGGTGCGCTTTGTATTCTGCATTGTATTAAATTCAGTATATTTGAAAATATAGGAAAACATCCAAATGTTTAATAAATTTCACATAGTATTCTGCTGTTTCATAATGTGATATTTTGGGATTAATTTTTTAAATCGGGATTAATTTTTTAAATCATGATTAATTATTTGAGTTACATGCGTGAGTTAACTGCTATTAATCGAAACCCCTAGTTCGCGTTCATATTCCATTCTAGCAGCTCAGTCCCTGAAAATTTTGCCCATAACTCTTTGATGATGAAAGATATGGATCACTTTGAAAGTGGTGTTCAGATATTCAAGTAATTGCTTTGCATAATGTAATACAGTATCGTCTTTCAATATCTTTTCCCTGAGATAAGAACTGACATTCGTGCTTATGTTCTCCTATCTTAACAATTTAAGGCTGCAGTAAATTTCAGATGTGTGCATACACATGGCATCGTTATAACTCATGAGGGATGTAAAATCCCATTTAATTGGTTAACCAGTTAAACATTGCATTTAGCTGGTTAATTGATTAAAGGGGGTGCCAGAGCAGCCCCTACTGGTTAACTGGTAAGTGGAACCAGTAAGCATCATCTGTTAAGGGTGATGGTTTACCAGTTAACCTTTCACATCCCTATAACTCGAGTTCATATTTTCCTGGTCTGAAAAATAGCACTTACCTCCCCTATATCTGTTAATCTAAAGTTTTAAGTTTGAAGTATGCATTTCTCAGTAATTTCCACAGCAACTTGATGTAATGTTCTTTTCAGTATATCTTTTTTAAAAAACTAGATTCCAGGATTCCAACCTGTTACTGGTGAGACTAGTAGAATAAGCAGTTTACAAAACTCTGATCTTTACTGATAAAGGGTTAGAAAAGCTTTTTATTAAACAAAAAATCCTCCTACCCTTTTTTGAGTGTTTGTGTGGTTTTGTGGTGTTTGTGAGGTTAGGGTTACCTGCTTAGTTTCAGAATATTAACCTGAGTACTGTAGACGAAACTCTAAACTTTTTTGTGCCATTCTATGTTTCACACATTCTTATGCACCCTTCCCCTTCCACAAATACCATGTGTTTGGGTTGAAAATAATTTTACTCTTTTCCCTTATTCCCTTTGCCTCTTCGCTGCCTAGCCCATCTTCGTTTCAGGTGAAAACCTGACTATAAAATGTTAAAGGAATGTGTTTTAAAAATGAAAAAATCCTATCCTTTGCTTTGTTTTTTAGTCTTGACCCAGAGCAAAAGGAAATGTTAATTGAAGTGATAGAAAAACTTCTGAAAGATAAAAGTACGGTAAGTAAAGCAAATTATAGTGTAATTATAAATTGTACTGGTCACACTGCCTTTCATCAACAGATCTACGTAGTTAATGATTACCATTGCGTACCATTAAATTTGAGCTATATAATATAGCTTGCAATCTTAATTCTAGCAAATGTATGATTGAATTTGGAGCCTTAATGTGTATGTGTATGTGTATTTGTATTTGAGAAATGTGACTATATCCTGAAAGTCTGCATTATCATGCTAACACACAAGGTGGCAGAAATGAGTTTGACATGACATTTAACTTTAGCATTTTCTGGCTTTTTCATGCTTAATTTCATACCACCTTAATATTCATAAGAGCTTTGGTTTAATATTGCCATAGGATTTCTTTCTTAAAAAAATACCATTGAAAAAGTCCTTTAAAGGATAGAAATTCATTCCTTTAGGACTTCAAAGCTCTGTTATGTGGCGCGTCAAGGAAGAAGTAGAAGCACTGACACATGTAAATACAATAGTTTACTTTTCTAGACACCACCAGAATGTCCTGATCCCATGTACTTTAGAAACTCTATAAAAGAGAGTCTGTCGCTTGCAAATTGTGGCCCTGATTGAGGATATCATTTAAGCACTTGCTGAAACTTCAGCCACCTACTTGGGTATTGCCCTGGTTTAAAGCAGTTGATCGTACTACATATCTGTGCCCATGATTCAGGAAAATATGTAAGTGTGTAATTGAAGATATGCATGTGAGGTAGATCCATTGACTCCTGTGGGATTACTTGTCATCTTAAAGCAGGCCTGGGTGAAATACAGCCTATGGGCTGGATCCGGCCTGCCAAGCCACAGGATCCAGCATGAGGAGGCAGCAGAGAGCCCCAGGCAGGCTCCCCTGCTTGCCCATTGTGCTGTGCAGAAAAGTGGCGACAGGGCTCCATTTCTGTTTTGAAACTGGAGGGGAGGGAGAAATTTTAGTAACCACCCTGCCCCCAGCACTTTCCCATTGGCCAGTTTTTGGCAGAAACCAGCCAATGCGAGCTGCTTGTTAGAATGACAGGCAGCTAAGAAGAATCACACCCCTTTTCCTGGGCTCAGTTTAATGAAGCACATGGCCAGGCAAGTGGGCTTATTGGCTGGGAAACATTTTAAACTCTGCAGGCAGGCAGGCTAGTTCGGCAGCTGACAAGTAAGTCGCTTGGCCACAGCCTGCTTCTGGCACCCCAGCTCTTCGCTGCCCCTCCCCCCCACTCAACATACCCAAATCCTCTGTCCCCCTCTTACACTCATACCCCCTCTCAGATCTGGCACCCCAATCTCCTGCCCCAGATCACAATCCCCTCCTACCCTAGGTCACATCCTAAACACCTGCACTCCAATCCTCTGCCCTAGGTCACAACCACCTGCTTCATCCCAACTCCTTCCCAGACTCCAGTCTCCCTTCTGCACCCAACCTCCATTCCAGACCTCGCATCTCCATTAATATCATGAGAGTGCGGCCCTTGACTGCGTCCCAAAATCTTGGAT
>JANRFK010004149.1:40071934-40094093 GCA_030068395.1 Apalone spinifera
CCCCCCCCCCCAAGTACCCTGCTCAGAGCCCCAGCTGCACCCTGTCCCCTGTCCAGACTCCCTCCTGTCCAGACCCCCGCCAGCATCCTGGTCAGACACCCACCAGCACCCTGCCCTTGGTGAGACTCCCACCCAGCTGCCTGCCTAGACACCATCCAGCACCCTTCCCCTGCCTTGTGGCCAGACCCCCACCTGCACCCTGCTCCTACCCTCTGGCCAGACACCCACCAGTACCCTGCTTCTTCCCCCTCCCTCCTGGCCAGACAACTGCCCCCAGCTTGCTCCTGTACCCTACTTTCCACCCAGATTCTGCACCCCCATCCCAATCCCACTCACTGGCAACCCTGTCCCGCACACTGGATCTTTCATTTTTGGCTCTACCTCAGAGTGTAGAGGGGCCCACAAATTCCACTAACCCTGGAACCCCAGAAGAGTTAATCTGGCCTGAGGCCTTGAACCTCAGTCCTACCTACCCTTTCCCCGCCATGGGGCTGGAGTGCTAGGGGAGTGAGGTGTCTCAGTTGAGGCCACATCAATGAGGCTTGCGGGGTTTTGGAGGGGTGGGTTTTTTTGCATCTCACTTGTGTGGTACCCGACTGATTTATTTTTTTTTTTCTGTAGGTCAGAGACCCCAACCCAAAAAAGGTTCCCTGCTCTGCTCATAAATAAAGACAATGCTGAAACATTTTGTATTTGACATAATATTTTATTTAAAAATGGAACCTGGCCAACAAACCCCCAGTTGGGGCTACTCCCCCATCCAGCCACAGCATCATAACACTCCTGCACCCCCGACAGACCCCAACCCTGAGCCCATCATGCACCTTAACCCCCTGTCCTGAGCCTCTCATGTCCCCAAACTCCTGCACTCTCACATCCCCAGTCTTCTGCCATAAAACTCTTGCACCATCCACAAATCTGTGCCCTGAGCCCATCATACTCCTAACTTCCCTGCCCTGAACCCCTCATACACGTCAATCCAAACTCCCACACTCTCCCATCCACAAGCCTATCGCTTGCTCAACACCCCAACCCTTCACCTGATCCCAGTGCTCCAGCCTGGAGCCCCTTCCCTGAACCAGCATCCCCTTTTCCACCTCCTCCTGCACACATATTCCCTCCCAGAGCTTGCACCTGTCACCCCTTTCCACACTCAAATCCCTCATTCCCGACCCAGAGCCCGCACTTCCTGTCTCAATCCAGTGAGACTGAGTAAGGGCTGGGGACAGCAAATAATGGAGAGGAGGGGAACAGAGAGGGCAGGATCTCAAGGAAGGGGTGAGGTTTTGGGGAAGGGATGGGGTAAATCTTGGCTTGCCCTGACATTTTAAAAAGTCATCTTGAGTGTAAAAAATTTGGGGACCACGGTTCTAGGAAAAGCGGTCTCTTCCTTACAGTTGTTGAACGTCATCAAACTTTTTTTAAGAATTTATCTTTAAGCACAGACAGTTGTGTGTAGTCAGACTGTATTTTGGCAATTTCTGACTTGTGGATATTGAATTTTTCAAGTTACACATTTTTGTAAGGTAGCGTTTGTAGGGATTTTCTAGTTGTGTGGGGTTTTTTTGGTTTTTGTATTTTTAAAGTAGGGGGAAAAAAATCCAGAAGAGCACATTAGCTGTTTATCTAGGCAACGTGGCTAAATTCCACTGGAAAGACAAAAACACCTTGGGTTTAACTACCAGAACACTAAAAATGTTGTGTGCACCGCTCCATGAAGAGGTTAGTGTCACTAGATTCCTACTGCTTTGTGCAGGAAGCTTTTCTGTGGAGAACAGCCACCATTTGCATGTGTATTTATGATTATACTAAAGGATGTCAACACGCCTTAAACCAGGGGTGGGCAATAATTTTTGACCGGGGGCCACTTCAGAAATTTTTGAAGTGGCCTTGGGCCACCCTGGAAGGGGCGAGGCTTCACATAGAAGGGGCAGAACCGGGACACTTCCATGCTTTCCTGCCCACAGACCCTGATTGGTCTGCCAGTGGGGGAGCACATGAAGTGTTTGCCCCCGTCTCCCTCCCAAGAGAACCACCAGCTGTTCTCAACAGCTGGCGGTTACCTCTAGGTGCCCACGTCCCTGGTGGTGGGAGGAGGCTTAGCACATTCCCTCTCTGCTTCCAGGTCAATCAAGGCCTGGGGTTGGGGGGGACCATGCAAAATCTGCCCCCACCTGCAAGGGAGCGCTGCGCTTAGTCACCCACCAGGTAGGCAACAGCTGTCAGTTGACTCTAAGTGCCAAGCCCCTTGCAGGGCAAGAGGAGGCTTTTTGCATGTTTTCCCCACTCCCAGGCCCCGACTGGCCTGAGGGGCAGGGGACTTCGAAGTCTCTTGCTCCCTTCCCTCTGGCGTGCGGCAGTTAGTCAACCTCCCTTGTGCTGATTGGCCTGGGGCGGGGAAGTGGCAGGACGTCCGCTGGCCTGATCAACCCACTTGGTGGGCTGCATGCAGCCCATGGAGGCCCTTTTGCCCACTTCTGCCTTAGACAGTGGGAGTATGTCTATACTGTAATTAAACACCTGCAGTGCTCCGTCTCACTTGGGCTTCTGGGGTTAGGCGTATAGGGTTGTTTAAGTGTAGGATAGACATTCCAAGGCGGGCTATGGTTTGAGTTCTGGGGCCGTTTTACTTCTCACTGTTTTGGAGTCTAAGCTGCAGCGTGAGCCTGAACAGCTATACTGCAGTTAAGAGCCCCTTAGCCTGAGTCAGCGGGCACAGGCCATGCACAGGTTTTTGAGTCAGGGCTAACTACATCCTAATTGGACTAGATATAGAAGTACTGGTTAGCTATCCAACAGCTAGAATACTGAGGGATAGAAGTCAAAATGGTATTTTCAATATTATAATATAATTTTATATTGTTTAAAATATTGTGATTCTCTGTGCACTTGTTATAATTTATAAATGTTCATAATTGCAAATTGAAAGAATAATCAAAATACTGAAACTTAACCACTTTCACTGCTACAAGGAGACTGGCTGCTCATGAGTTAGACATGCACCAATGGTCTGTAGGCCAAGCTATACTGTTGTTTCTGTCTTCCTGTAAGGGTAGCTTTCTGATGTTCTCTCTGCCTTTCATCACCTATTCCAATCCCCAGCATGTTTGATTAGGCTCTACACTTACCTGAAGAGTGGGAGAAGTGGAGTGTTCAGTTTGCAGCAACAGTAAAACAGTACGGACTTCCTGTTTAATTTCCTCCTACACCTCTGCAGCAGCTGAGGCACTTCTAGTTCTGGTTGCTTCTTGCTTTATCCTAAGGACAGTAGAAATAGGACTTATGCTCACCTGCTAGTGAAGCAAGTTCCATTATGCCTCTCCTCTTCCCTCCGCATATAATTCAAGACTGATTATACATGCAACACTGGGGACAAACGCCTACCTTCCTCAGCAGGCTGGCTGGTATTTGCTCTGAGTCTTGTCAAATTACATTGACCAGAATTCTTCCTGCAGGATCTGCCACATTTGCCAGGGGTAACATTTCTGTTGGCATCTTGCAACTTTTTAATGCCAGAGGGTTAACTTTCATATAAAACTATGCAGTTTATCCTTGCAAGGGAAAAGCTTCTTGTTTTCTATCTTGCATTTTCTTGTTAAGTGATGGAATATATCACCTAGACAGGCAAATTTTGTATACCATATCATGTCAGTGATGAAGTTAATGTATGTAGATTCCTGTGAAGTTGAGAATATTTTTAACTCCTCTCAGCTCATATAACCATGAGGGAACTTTTCCATGAACCATGAGGGAACTTTTCCATGGGAAGGATACAATATTTGTGTGTGCAAAAGTCACTGGTGATGTTTTGCTTCCATTTCCTCAAATAGTGAAAAAGGTGACATTTTAAGGACCATGATTTTGTTAAGTTCACTATCCTTAGTGTTAACACTAAAGCTCTTTTGGCAATGTTTTGGCCAAGAGAGCTTCATGTTGCAAGGAAAAGTCTCCAGCACGTCGTCTTTAACCTTGGTTACAAACCCATTTACTTTGCTAGTCTTGAAGGCAGACCCATCTCTACAAATAGTAAGACAATTTTTCCAGTGAAATTCTCCCTCCTCTAGGTAGGCCATTGTTACCCTGACTTCTTTTTTTCTTGTCATGTGAACTGGCAGTTGTTTGCAAAATAAGTTTTATGGTATCTCCATCAACGGATCTGATTTTAGTCAAGAGTTGAGCCTCACCACATATACTTGTTAATTCATCAAGCCGCAGTGCAAATTTTCATCTACATGTGATTTTGTTCCCCTCAGTGCAGTATTGGTGTCAGCTGGTGTCATTAATGTGTGTCTTACAGTATTATCTGAAAGGAGAACTTTTGCAACTTCTTTAACTGTATTTGCACGTAATAGTACTTTTAGCATTTCTTGGCATACAGGTAAAATTAACATCTCTGGATATGTCTACACAGCTGCTGTTGTTCGAAATAAGACATTATTCCGAAATAACCAATGTGCATCTACACTATAAGCCTTTATTCCAAAATAATGTTGAGCTGGAGGACTTGTTACTTGGACTCATGGTAACCGTCATTTCATGAGAAGAAAGGGAAGTTGAAGGAAGTGTTCTTCCTTCGACTTCCTGCTATATAGACAGGGCCAAAAGCCCAATTAACCTATTTTGACTTGAGCTACGCAATTGACATAGCTGAATTTGCGTAGCTTAATTTGACTTTTGTCCTGCTGTGTTGACATACCCTCTGTGATTCTCCGCAGCTTCTCGTCTTTGCTACAAGCTCAGGAAGCAAGCTGATTGGTTGCTGAGCTTGTAGCGAAGGCAGAAAAGCTCCCGCGAGTCACAAAGATGTTAATTTTACCAGCATGCTAAGAAATGCCAAGAGAAATCTTCAAAACAGTATTTATCCTTTTTGGCGAGGGATGCATGTTTATTTGTAAGATACCATGTTAACTAACTTGGCACCATTGCATGATCTGAGAGTTTCTCCTACATTAGATATTGTGGAAGAAGGCAAGATAGTTCACCTGTAAATGAAAATCCTCAGTGCAAGTAACTCTCTCTCAGTAGTATGGCTTATCACTTTGATTTTCTTATGTTTGTTAAGGTTTCATCACTGAAAATAAATGTGGAGGCACCAGAATCTTTTCTTCAAATATTTGTCCTTTTTTTGAGTCTTCGGTTCAAAATTAACTACTAACTTAATGGCTGATAGTAAAATATAGCTACTGCATGAACAGCAAGGTCATTTGAGTGCAGGGTAATATAGAGTCTGACTCACGCATGTAGATGCACAGAGCAATAGCACAAAGTGCTATTTGTTTTAAATGGAGAATTTTTTCCATTCACAAAAGACTTGTCCAAAATTCACCAGTGCACATGTTCTATTCGTTCATGCCTCACTACACACCTGTTAGCGAACACTGAAAGACTACACTCTAGATGTTAGGAGTGCATTAGTATTTTATTTGGGTAGCACTAAACTGTTAAGATTATCCTTATAATTTGTAGCAGTTGCACACAGAATGAAGGTACTTAGTCACTTTTCAAAGACTCTCATCATAGATCTCTTCTTCCATACACTTGTTCTACAACACAGCCAGTGTAACTCCTCTAAACAGGGTGATCATTCATTCAGATAGATCTCATGCAGTGTCTGCAACTCTTCTAGCTCAGGTATCTATTCTATACTTTGGTAGAGTTTCAGTTTGGTCTTCTGTGTATAACTTTTCCCCACATTATGGCATCTCTGTTTCAAGAAGGACTGCTAAGCTGGGATGGGGTTTATGTTTTGAGGAAGGGAAAGAGTATTTGGATACAGACTGGCTAACCTAGTGAGGAGGGCTTTCAACTAGATTTGACAGGGGCACATGACCAAATCTCACAGGTAAGTGAAAAACATGGAGATCTTGGAGATAGGTCAGAAATGGGAGGGTGAAATAACAGAAATAAAGGCGGGATAAGGCAGAACTTGGGGGCAAAATCAAATCAGTATCTTAGATGCCTATATATGAATGCTAGGAGTATGAGTAATAAGGAGGAAGAATTTGAAGTGTTAATAAATCAACACAACTGTGCCATAGTTGGTATCACAGAGACTTGGTGGGACAATATGCACAATAGGAATATTGGTATAAACAGGTACAGTTTGCTTAGGAAGGGATAGGGTTGCCAGGTATCTAGTATTGGCCCGGACAGTCTGATATTTGCGGCCTCTGTCTGGTTTAAAAAAATAACAACCCAGAAAATACTGGACATGTAAAATGTCCGGTATTTTCTGTTTTTCTCAGACGGAAGGCTGCATGGGACATTCTTCCCCTGCCACGTTGAGCCGGGCGGGGAAAGTGGGGAGCATGGGGATTTAAAGGTACAGTGACTTTTTTATGCAGTTGTGGGATTTTTTTTTTCCCAACCAATTTTTTTCTTGCCATGTTCGGTATTTTTTGTGAAAGTATCTGGCAACTCTAGGCAGGGAAAAAAAGGAGGAGGTGTTGCCTTATATATTAAAAATGTATACACTTGGACTGAAGTTGAGATGGACATAGGCTCCTGGAGAGTCTTCAGGTTAGGTTAAAAGGGGTAATAAACAAGGGAGATGTTATAATAGGGGTCTACTTCTGACCACCTACCCAGGAAGAAATGGATGAGGCTTTTTTTTTTTAAACAACGAAAAAATCCTCCAATGGGCAGTATTTGATGGTGATGGGGGACTTCAGCTATCCAGACACAAGTTGGGGAAACTAACACAGCAGGGTATGGATTATGCAATAAGTTCTTAGACTGCATTGGAGACAATTTCTTATTTTAGAAGATTGAGAAAGCTACTCAGGGGGAAGTTGTTCTAGATTTGATTTTTAACCGATAGGGAGGAGCTGGTTGAAAAATTTGCAAGTGGAAGGCAGCTTGGGTGAAAGTGATCATGAAATCATAGAAGAATGGTAGAAGGGAGAACAGCAAAATAGAGACAGTGGATTTTAGGAAGGCAGATTTTAGTAAACTCAGAGAGCTGGTAGGTAAGGTCTTGTCGGAAGCAAGACTAAGGGGAAAAACAACTGAAGAGAGTTGGCAGTTTTTCAAAGGAGCATTATTAAGGTCCCACAAGCAAACTGTTCCACTGTATGGGAAAGACCTAAAGTATGGCAAGAGACCATGTTGGCTTAGATCTTACATGATCTAAAAATCAAAAAGGAGTAGTATAAATAGTGGAAACGAAGTCAAATGATAAAGAATAAGCAAATAACGCAAGTGTGCAGAGGCAGGAATAGAAAGGCAAAGGCACAAAACAAACTAAGTCTAGCTAGAAACATAACGGTTAACAAGAAAATGTTCTTCTAATATATTAGAAGACCAAGAACAGAGTAGGCTCATTGCTCGGTGAAGAGGGAGAAACAACAACAGGAAACTTGGAAATGGAAGAGGTGTTTAACGACTTCTTTGTGTTGGTTTCACCAAGAAGTTTGGTGATGGTATGCTTAACATAGTGCATGCTGGTGGAAATGGGGTAGGTTTAGAAGTTAAAGTAAAAAAAAGTTCAAAAATTACTATAAAAGGTTAGATGTCTTGAAGTCACTGGGGCCTAATGAAATGCATCCTAGAATACTCAGGGAGCTGATAGAGGAGGTATCTGAGCCTTTACCTATCATCTTTGAAAAGTCATGGAAGTCAGGAGAGATATCAGAAGACTGGAAAGGGACAAATATAGTGCCCATCTGTAAAAAGATAAATAAGCACAACCCAGGAAACTACAGACTAGTCAGTTTAACTTCTGTGCCAGGGAAGATAATGGAGGAAATAATTAAGAAATCCATCTGCAAACATCTAGAAGATAATAGATCAGCATGGATTTGTAAAGAACAAATCGTGTCAAACCAATCTGATAAGCTTTCTTTGATAGAAAAACAGGTATTGTGGACAAGGGAGAAGTGGATGTGGTATACCTCACATGACTTGGTTATCAATAAACTAGGGAAATTCAACTTAAATGGGGCTACTATAAGGTGTGTGCATATCTGGCTGGATAGCCATTCTCAGAAAGTAGTTATTAATGGTTCTCAGTCTTTTTGGATGGATATGGTGTTCTACAGGGGTCTATATTGAAATTGGTTCTGTTCAAGATCTTCATCAACCATTTAGATATTGGCATAGAGAGTACGCTTATTAAGTTTGCAGATGATACTAAGCTGCAAGTGCTCTGGAGGATAGGGTCATAATTCAAAATGATCTGGAGAAATGGTCTGAGAGAAATAGGATTAAGTTTAATAAGGACAAATGCAAAGTACTCCACTTAGGAAGGAAAAATCCATTTCACACTTACAGAAAGGGAAGTGATTGTGTAGGAAGAGATATTGCAGAAAGGTATCCAGGGGTCATAGTGGACCCACAAGCTAAATATGAGTCGGCAGTGTTGCAAAAATGCATCTGGGATGCATTACCAGGAGTGTTGTGAGCAAGACATGAGAAGTCATTCTCCCATTGTACCCTAAGTGGGAGCTGAACACTGACTGGAGAAAACATCTGGAAGGTTATCTAGGTGGATTTGAAAACCATAGGATGGATGAACTAAATGGGCAGGTGTTTAGTTTTCATCTGATAATTATCTCAAAGTGAGCAGCAGGGGCATTCAATGCAGTGAGAGTTACATTGCTAAATCTCGATTCAAGATGGTAAACTCGCAGTGAATGTGAATCCTGTTACAGATGCATGTTCTGATGTCCCCTCCGCAGCTTGCTTCTAAATAGCTAAACAAAAGGGGTACTTTTCCATAGTTACCCTAACATTAGTACTTTCCTGAACATCCAACATTAATGAAACACTCCCAGCTTAGATGTATGATGTTGGCTTTTTTAGGAATATCATTTTTTTTGAAATGCTGCAAGCCAGGGCACTTTTCCTGGACTGCCATATTCATCTTGATGTGGTTGCAATGACCAGCCCACCATTTGCCTTTGTGGCTCATAGAGCAATACACTGCACATCTAACAGAAGCAAGGAAAGATTTTGCTATTGTCTAAGCAGCTGCAGAATGACTATAGAATGGTCATTTCATAGATCGAGAGGAAGCTGGAGATACCTCAAGACTGAGTTGATCTCACTGAGCAAAATATTCCTATCAGCACTCCGTTCTGTTTTGCATAATACTTGCAAGTGGACAGACAAGTGATTGCTCCAGTTGATTTTGGGGCACTGCTATAATAACCCCCCTATTGCCCTCTTAATTTATTCTTTCAGAGGTAAAAGTCTCCAAGGTTGTTAAGGACATCGATATAACCGTCCGATAAAATGACAGGCAGTATTCTTTTCAAAATATATTTTTATTGATGTAACTAGTAACCGCTACTATAATATGATCTAAAAATCCTAAACAAGCTACAAAATCCCAGACACACACACACCTTATTGCAAGTAAAAGAGCACTTAAACTACAGTAGCATATAATTTAAATGATTCTAAGTAAAGCAATTTGTTGCAAGTGGTCAATGTACAACAAATTGTTGACAGCAGATTTGAAATTGCTTTTAAGTTTATATAGATGTTTGTGTATTCTAAATGCAATATATTTCAGACATATACACATTAAATACTATACAGTAGGATGTCATCCTCATGGTTGTCTTTCTCTGAGCCTTCTTTTGAACCTTTAGTCATACACTCAGGGTACATTTACACTACAGAGAATGATCGAAGCTGTTGCTGTCTATCTTCCAGGATTTGAATTAGCGGGTCTAGTTAAGAGTGTTCTCACTTTGACTTCCTGCAGAGAGAACAGCACCAAAAGTTGAATTAAGGTACTTTAACTTCAGCTACACAATTAATGTAGCTGAAGTTGCGTGTCTTAATTCAATCTTGTCCTATAGTGTAGACCTACCCCTTGGTGTCCCACATTTCAATGAAAGTTGCTTTGCTGGTCCCTATTACGTTAAACAGAAGGCTAAATTAGGAACATTGTCAGATCCATGATATATTACTTTCTGTAAAGAAAAGATCTCTGTTCATCCCCATCCAAACTTTATCCCTTAAGTAATTTCAGTGTTTCACAGGAGTCAAACCATCCACTTGCTGACTTCTTTTCTTCTGAAACCTTATGTCTTTGAGAGGTGGCTTAATTCTCTATATGTCTGAAGAGCATTGGCCTTTCACTTGGAACGATACCCTAACTTTGTTACCACAGCAGAAATCACAAATGTAGTTTAACAGACACTGTTTACTAAAAATCTCCAGAGTCGAACTAATAGTGTGCATGCATGGAATACAGATAGCGACCACACATCTTGTAGCTTCTTCCCTTGCAGTAAAATAACTTATTCTATATCATCAAAACTTAAAACTGAGTTTGAATGTGCACAAAGATATGCCTATAGAAGGCAAGTTGTACTTGCCGAACATTGTTGTGTAGACCAACTTTTTACCTTTTCGTTCTTGGACACCTTGACCAGAAGGTAGAGTGCAGAAGGATCTTCCACTCACCTCAGGTCTTGAAGATAAGGTAACAGCTTCCCACCTATGTCCCCACCAAACTCTGCTTCCCTACTTTCCCATACCACAGAAGCCTACAGGCAGGAAGGAAGGGGAGCTAGAGGTGTGAAGCCATGCTGGCAGCAGCTAATAGCTTCCACTTCTCCTTTATTCAGGTTGCCCTGTGAGATATCCATCTTCTCCAAATCACAGTGTGTGATAGGGAGCTGATGCTGACTGAATGTGGCCAGAAATCTGTACCTTATGTTGCAATGCTTTGTGCTTCAACAATGCAAGATCACTTACTGTTGGCTTGGTGTGGGAAGGTGTCCTACTGTGGAGGACAGAATAAGGCAGCATCCCCAGAAACCTTGTGAGAAGGATCAGAGAGTTCCTATCTAAGAGCTTCCTGGAGATAAGCAGGGAGGATTCCTGCTCCATCTCCACACATGTTAACAAGGTATTCCAAGCTTCCCATGCTGTGTAAGCACAGAGTATGCCACAAATCGCACCTGATTGCCTTAATCTGCTTGTAGCAAGAAAAAAAAGTTGTGAATTCACCAGAAGTGTCTTCCCCAGGTTTGACTATGATTACCTGGGAGGGAGAGGATTGTCTCCCAAAGGGATGAGAAGTTCTTGGCTCTCACTGCTCACTGGCTGGCCATTCTCGTCATCTTCCTCTTCCTTCCCCTTCACCACCACGCTGTTCTCCATGCTACTGCCCTGAGTGTCTTGGGTGGATTCCACTGTCTGGCTTAGGAAGCTGGTTGTGTCCCTCAAGGGTAGTATGCATCTAGTCATAGAAGTGAAATGTTTGTGGTGATGCACCAGACTCTCCCCTTGCCTGGATGAAGTCCAAGATCTCTTGCACACTCTGTGCTTGTCTGTGCCACTGGGAACTGGAGCTTATAGAACTTGACATGGCCACATGTGCTGCTCAGGTGTGCTGCCTACTCTGAGATATGCTCCCAACACTGGCCATACAGGAAATGAAATTTAAACTTTCTTGGGGCTTTTCCTGTCCCCTACTGGACCATTTACGTTAAAAGACACTCAACAAGCTTAACCAGGATTTGGGGGGGAAAGGATGGAAACTTTAGTTCTCCCCCAGCTAAGACAAAAAGGCAAAAAAGAAACTGTGTTTAAAAGTCAGGTTTTTAGCTGGGAGGAATTAAAGTTTCCATTGGTCCAGTAGGGAGAGAGTCAGGTAACAATGTTAACTTGTCTCACTATTAGCCCTCTCTGAAGTATTATGCACACCTAAGATAAGTAGACTAGTCTTGTTGGGATGAGGCTGTTTTTCAACATTAACAGAATCTCTCAAGCCAACACACATGTAGCAATACAAACTGAAGGTCACAATGAAGGTTACAGTCAAAAGTGGTATTCACAGTACAAAATGGAATTCATAATTTGAGAGAGACTTTTATGCCCTTTCTGTCACAGAAATGGTAAGTTGCATGGTTAAATAGCTGATTTCATATTTCTGAAATAGATTAATTATCAGTGTGTATGTGCTCATGACTTTCAGGCGCTCCCTATAAAGGGAAAGGCACTACTGCTGACACATTATTGTTTTAGCTATGATGGTATAAATAAGAGCAACTTCATTAAAATTATTTACCCTCATGGTAAATCTAGCAGGTAAGTATCAGGCCTTCCATTTTCTAAGTCCTCTTTTTAGGAGTAAGCATCTTTTCCATCTTTTTGGCCTATTAATGAGGCTCTTGAGCTAGTACTAGACTACTCTGGATGCTTACAAACATTACTGCTTTATTATGGCATGAAGAATTACTCCTAAAACTGACTTTTTGAAAAAGTAAAACACTTTAACTACCATACTTATGTTTCTTACACAAGTACACACTAAGAATTGTTTTTGAAGACTGTATGACTACTACATAAAACATTGGCTTTTGAAATAAAATAATTAATTTTACAAATTTAATCCTAATAATTGTTGATGGCTTTGTGATGAGAATAAGGAGCTTTTGAACTAGAGCGGTACTTTTGGGGATAAGGAGGATGGAAAGGCAAATACTATACTACATAGTAAATATCAGCTAAGTAAGCTAGTGTTCCAAGCCAAAATGAGTGGGTGAACCAGTGTTTTCATAAGTTATTGATTTAATGTTGGTGAAAGCTTCACTGTTGTGAAAAAATTACTGAGTTTGTGCAGTTTTATTGTGATAGATCTATTATCCAGCTATTAGAAGATAAATGACCGATCTTTCCCAGTTTCCATGCCTCCAGAAAATTGAAATAAGAGGGGGAATATCATTTGGGCTGTATGATTAGGGCAGGTGGGATGGCCATTAATTTTAAGAGAAAGGAATCTTGGCAGGCATAGGCCAACTTGCAATATATTATCAATCAAACCTCGATGCATTTCTTGTGATGACCCAGCACTCTCAGGTTTTTGCAGCGTTAATTAGAATTCATGACAAAATAGATGCAAGGAAACATTTTGTACCCTTCATAATTTTATAGAAAATTTATTGTTATTAGAGGAACCATTTGCTTAGTGTGATTTTTTTCATTACCAGCTTGTCAACTAGCATAGATAATCTGGAGAAAATATGAACTCCATAGATTGGGTGTCACTTTTGTTGATGGTTCATGTAGTTTACCTTGGAGCGCAGCTAATGGCTGAAGTTCATAGCAACAGCACAGAAAAACGTGGCAACCAGTGAAAGACAAATGAACCATGTTTATTGCTTTAATATAAAAAATACATAAATGGAAAGATGCATTTGAATTTGATGAGCTCATTGCTAGTTTTGTTGGAGTGATTTATTTTTTTCCTTGTACATAAAAACGCTATTGATACAGTGAGATGGAAATTAACTGACTGATTTTTGGAAACCAATATTTTTTGGTTTTAAATTCTGAGTGGATCATTTTGATTTAATTCTAAATGTTTTTATAGACTATTGATGCTTTAATAAACAAAGATTATCAGCTGTGTCTCTGATGTTTAGATATACGGTAGGATCATACTTTAGGGCAAATGGGTAGAGCTACCTAGAGAATGGTCCTTTTTATTAAGGAAAGTTTAGAAAACTCTTGAATATCTTTTCTTTTTCTACCTCTAAATTTAGAATGTGTCTAAATCATTGATTCCCAAAGTCGGCTATTGTGGCCACATACGGCCACAAGGGGCTTTACCTCTGGCCACAGCCTCCTGGGCAGTAATGTGGGGGCATAAATCAGTGCACCTCGCCTGGGCTGCTAGCAATAGCTGGGCCTTTTCCCTATCTGGACAGACAGAAAACCTGGAGAAGTAGGTAACGTGAGAATTCTCCACCTTCGCTGGGAGGGTGGAGTTAGCTTTACGGTTGCAGGTGGCAACCTCCAGCCATAGGGCTTTAGACTCAATTTCTTGGTGGCATGGTGGCAGGCTTGGCCCAAAATTCACTTATCACATAACTGGCTCCTGCTGCCTCCACCGCTGCCTCTCACCTTAGGCTGCTTCCATACCCACCTTTCCCTCTAAGACTTGATTTGACCTATGGTTGCTGGAGCTGAGTAAGTCTGTTTAAAAAGTGATATTTGTATATTTGTTAGAATAACTTTTCACAGTGGACTGAGTAGCCTTATTTGTGTTTCTATTTTGTTTAGATCAAGTCAATAGAGATAACTGTAAATTAATAGTGAGTTGGCAAAGAAAAATCCCACATTAAATATTGATAATTTGGACATGTATATATGTATATTAGGGATGTAAAATCCTGTTTAATTAGTTAACCGCTTAAACTTTAAGTTTAACCAATTAACTGATTAAAAGGGCGCAGACTGGAGGGGCCCCTGTGCTGCTGGCAGGAGCTGCTGCAGCGAGGCTGCTTCCAGCCTTGTGCTGGTTTGCTGCCTCACAGTCCACATGGGCTGGGAGTTGGCAGCCTTGTGCTGGATCTTAAGTGGCAACTTGGGGTTGGAGGTTTGCCAGCCTGGGCTGGGATCTGGCAGCCTTCCCCCACTTCCGGCCCTGCAGGAAGCTGCCAACTTGCAGCCTGAATGGGCCAGTGCCTTGTTCCGGGTAACCATTAACCATTACCCAATAAGCATCACTCATCATTCAGTTATTCATTCACATTCCTAATGTATGCATGTATATGTCTTTTTCCTAGAATACTTAATTTCTTTAGGAAAAAGTCACAGTGGCTACAGCAGGAGTAGGTAGGTGGCTGCACTCTGAGGCTACCAAAAACCTTTTGTGAGGAAAAATCTGTTCTGAATCCTCTATTCTTGTCCCTTGTATTAAAACCTTGCTTTCGGAAAATGGAGAGAATTTAAAAAAAACCAAGTTAATCTAATATTTTCTTAGAAGTAGTGTGCTCATTGTGGTAAATGCTATACCACCAGCTGAAATAATTGGATCCCAAGCTGTAAAGGTGGTGAAAATATCTGCTGACCGTGGCACATTGTTCGCATTTGATGGTACGCCAAGAAGTTCTTATAGTGCTTTAACCCTTTCCCCCCAAAAAGACCTGTATTCCTGTTGTACAGAAATCACAAACATGAATGGGTGCCTGGCACCAACTTTTTTTTTCCTCCCCTCCTCTCTAGAGTGAGTTGCATCTCTACACCTCCCTCTCTCTTCTGGAGCATCTTGAGTGCTGTCAACGACTGTTTTACAGTGGGGCAGGAAGTGCTGGGAGGGAGGAAGAGGAGGAAGAGGAGGAGGAGAAGTTCATCAGGGCCGCTGGAGGGTGAGAAGCATTGGAGAGAGGTGGAGCTTGGCTGCTGTTGGGTGCTGAGCACCCTCTAACCTAGCCTGAGAGCACCCACCGGATTGGCCCCTATGTAACTAAAATATATGCTGATAACTATAGATATAAGTTTTGTATTTTAAATGCACGGAACATAAATGTTCCAATTAAATATTTCTTTGCATCGACTAGAACAAAAATGCATGTTTCAAAACCATTACTTTTAAAAGGTAAAAATTGCACTGATCATTATATTAGATACTGTAAAAGGCCCTGAGTTCTCGGAACACATTAGCTTTCAGTAAAGTGAAAGGGAGTTGATAGGAAATTAGCCCTTCTGCAGATCCATGTGCTTATTTCGGTGCCTAATTATTAATTTAGGATATTCACTTCAGGTACCATTCTTAAAAATTTTGTCCAACATTTGAAAGAAACCTCTGTATTTAAACATCTAAATCTTCAAGATTTTGTTGCCATCTAAAATCAAACCAAGTGTAGTATTTGACTATGCTAGGATGCATCCTAGTAGTGTTTAATACCAGTGTAACACAAGGTTATTTACTTGTCCTAACTACCAAATAATAGAAATGTGTTTAATTACATGAATAATTGCCTAATTTTTTGTCTATTACATTTATGGAAGAATAAACCTTAATGTAACAACATTTAAATAGTGAAAATGTAAAATTACTTTTTTATATGTGATGCAACAGAAAATAGAAAATTGTGTAAATATAATGCATGTTTATTTAGTTCTTACAAATAATCAATTCTGTGCCCTCTGGAATGCATTGAGTATCCAGTAAGTACTGACACATGAGAAGGGTTTGGGACAATAAATGCAACTTCACGTTTAGACTTATTGGTAATTCATAACATTCCCAAAGGACCTGAAACTTGTTTTGCATAATAGCAAGACTATATTCTGAGATGTTTTCTTTCAGTTGTAATGTTGGGTGCATACTAATAAACCAAACATAGAAGAAAAATATCTAACATATGAATATCATTGTATTTAGTATTTCTCAAGAAGTGACATTTCAGTAAACTATATTTCTATTTAATTGCTTACTTTAAGCCATTGGGGAAATTTTAGAAGTTGAAATACAGATTCCCAGACCTCAGATGAATTACATTAATTTGCTGCCAATAAGCTGGATTGCATGAATGCTAACGGCATACATATCAGTTGCTTCATATGGAAGTTTTATCATGATGTTTTGCTTAACATGTTCCTTGACATACAACAAATCTTAATGGAGACAATTAGGAAGTGAAGAATAGTATTCTTGACACATTGACAAGTGCTTGTGGCACGTGTACCTGATTTATTGGAGGCAACTTAAGTGTACACTGCATGGTATTGCAGTTCTTTTTTATTATTATTATTATTGATGGTGATTATACCAATAGCTTTTTAGTTTCTTTAGCAGAAACTAGAGGTGTCCAAAGTCACAAACTAACGTTGTTACAAATTTATTTAATTAGGAGCTTAGAATTCCTGTTTAAAATTTCAGAAATTATGTTTTGGAATACATATGTTTATCTTTGCATTTTGGTGTCTTTCTTAAAGTGACTTACCGCCACTATTTCAAGAAGGATCCTGCATGCAAGTTTTCTTCTCTTAGCACTTCAGAAAACCCATCTGAAAATCCATATGTTTGCAGATAATAGGTCTCTAGAATCTTTAGTTTTTTCATTAAACCAAAACTACTTTTAAGAAAGGGGAGAAAAACCTATGGCAAAGACATTTTATCTTATGTGCACATCCTGAAAATAAAAAAATTGTGTTCCAAAAATATTCTGACTATTGTGGTGGTATAAATATTCAATTTGTGCATCTTTGAAACCCGGGGGGAGGAGGAATAACTTGTAGAAGAGTCTGGATGTATCCTCTGAAGAAATAGCTGAAAATATCTAACATATTTAAATGGCATTATTACATTTGCTCTTTAGAAGTAATTTTATGAATCCCAGAGATAGGTTGCATCTGGCAGTAATTGTTTAGCAGTCAAGAGGGGATGTTGGCCACTGTTTGGGGTGATTTCTCTGACCATATTCTTGCTCCGCTTGGTCATCAAAGATTAATAAGAGGCTTTCATAAGGCCCTGCTAGCACATCACTCTTTTGTACTTGTACTTACTTTTAACTTGCACATAATGTGAAGAAGTCTTACATGAGAGACTTTCATTATGAAACCAACTGCCTGCTCCCCAACAAACAAACTGATTCTGTTTGCGTTATATCTTCAGTGTTAGGGGTTGAGATTAAACATGAAATAGAATGTCTTGATTTTGTTTGAAAAAGAGGGCTATTTTGGCATATTTACTGATTATTGCAATTATTCCAAATCTGTTTTAAAGTAAGATTCCACTTTTGTGAGTAGTGGGGGGAGGTGGGGTTTTTTTTGGGCTATTATCTTTTTGCATAATGGACATGCTCACATATGGATCATCTATAGAGACAATCAATGACTTTTTTTCCTTTTTTACAACTTTATTTTCTAGCTAGTGGCTGGAAGTGTGGTGATGGCATTTGAGGAAGTATGCCCGGATAGAATAGATCTGATTCACAAGAACTATCGAAAGCTGTGTAACTTGTTGGTTGATGTGGAAGAGTGGGGGCAAATTGTTATTATCCACATGCTAACTCGATATGCACGTACACAATTTGAGAGCCCTTGGAAGGAGGTAAGTTTATTTTTTTGTTTTTAACAATCTAATAACAGAAATACTTCAAGTTGTGTTGTCATTTATGAAAAAGTATAGTTTCACCTTCATGAAGAGGATACTAGTTGTAGAACTGACTTAACTTTTTTAAAGACTTTTTAAATAAAAATAACTGAGGATTTTTATGGTAGCCGTGAGGAATTCTCCTTCCAAGCTGTAACCACTTGCCTTCCTCCTATACTCAGGGTATTGCTCAGTGGTTGGGTTGTTGGGTGTTTCCAATGGTGCAGCATTTTGCTGACAGCTGTGGGATTGATTATAATAGCTCTACTCTATACTTTATGGAAATTGTGGTATTAGGATTTAGAAAACCTTTAGCTTTTCATTGTTTAGCTTTCATTGTTAGTCATAGCCTTCGTTGTTTGAGTTCTTCCCCTATCTTATGCAGAGTCCTTTTAGCTTTTTAATACTGTATGTAAACATCACAGTACATTGAACAGTGTCTACATTTTGACACACAGTATATGCTATGCTGATGACTTACATACATACATGCCTATGTTATGAAATGAAGTAAAACAGATGTTAGTGAAGCGCAATAATTTTAGGTGATGTTTAAAGCTTTTTATGCAAACTTAAACCTGGAGTGCTGTTAGCACGTAATTTTTTTTTCTTCGTATTGGACTTTGCTCTTACATTAAAAAAGAGGGTATCTATATTTCATTGCTATTTAAAAACAGAGCAAAGTGCTCCAGCAATTAATGACACCCACTTGAAGTGGACTTCAGGTGGATGTGTTGCCTATCAGCAGCGGGGGAAGGCTCAAGCTCTTTAAATAGAAACAGTGGAAAGGGCTCTGAGGCGTGGGGAGCTGCGAGCCCCCTCAGCTGTTTCTATTTAAATGGCTGGCCTCTTCCCCATGCCTGTCAAGCAACGTGTTGCCTAGCAGCTGTGGGGATCAGGAGACCCCTTTAAATAGAAACAACTGAGAGGGCTCCCAGCTCCCCTAGCACCTTGTGGGAGACACAAGCCCTTTCTATTTAAAGGGTTCTCCTGACAGGCACAGGGAAGGCAACAAGCCTTTTAAATAGAAGCACTTAAAAGGGCTTGAGTTTCTGACTCCCTAGCAATTGCATTAGAGGTTGGGAGAGTTGCAAGCCCTTTAAGTGTTTCTATTTAATGGGCTGGCACCTTCTCAGCACCTGCTAGGCAAGCTTAGTGATTTGGGGAACATGAGCTCTTTAAATAGAAACAGCTGAAAGGGATCGCAGCTCCTCACGCCTCTAGCACATTGCTGGAGACACAGGATCCCTTTGAATACCCAATAACCAACCTATTTTTTATAACTGGCTTTGATAAAAATATCTAGATGCCATTTTTATAGTCAAGTGGGGGGGATCTTTTGTAATTCATAAACCTAACTGAATATACTTAAAAAAACAACAACAAATAGTCTGGTAGCACTTTAAAGACTAACAAAACATGTAGATGGTATCATGAGCTTTTGTGGGCACAGCCCACTTCTTCAGATGATGGGAGTGTTGGATGTCCAGAACCAAAAATAAATGGGGGAAGGAGGAGGTGGAGAGAGAAGGAAAAAGTGGAGGGGAGCAAGGAGGAAGAGGCAGTGGGTAGATAAGTTTGAGAGAAAGCTGAGCCAATCTGTAACAGGAAAAATTGAAAAACAGGTAGTCTATTAGCACCTTAAAGACTAGATAGTTAAAAGAGGCTGATAGTACTCTTCCTCTCCAAGTGCAAACTCATGGTTCCTAACAACAGATTCTATCCAGACATCAAGACCATTAGTACCTTCATTGTTTGTTTGGTTGATAATGTCCCAGCCATTCAATATCGCCATTTAAACCATCTGCATAAGAATTAAACTTGTGAATGAAGTGGAGTTCCAATTCTTCTCTGTGTAGTTGGCTGATGGAATTGGTCTGTAACAAAACAGCAACTCAGAGATCCCTTTATGAATGTCCAGGCAGGTTAAAGTGTTCCCCAACAGGTTTTTGTGTGTTCCCTTTTCGGATACCTGATTTGTGTCCATTAATTCTTTCCCGTAGGGACTGTCCAGTTTGTCCAATATATATTGCACTGTGGGTGGGAGGAAAATCAGGGACTTTAATACTATTTCATGGAATCATAGGTCTGGAAGGGGCCTCAAAGTCATTTAGTTTAGTCCCCTACACTCATGGCAAGACTGAGTATTAATTTTCAGTGCCCTATGTTTAGTGTTAGTGTTGTAGTTATTACAAATGTTACAAGTATTCTCAAAATGTTAGTGTTGTTACAAATTTTACAAGTGTTGCCTTCCATGATAATCTTTGGATAATGTTGTATGCAGTTAATTATTATTACGTTTTAATTACTTTGTTGTGTAAAAAACATATTGGCATCTTTTCACAGCACATGGCCCTGCTCCTTCCGCCCAAGGCCCCGCCCATTCCGGGTTGGCCCGTGGACACTTCTGAACTTTGTGAAATGGCCCCCTTTCAAAAATTTTTGCCCACTCCTGGTCTAGATATAAATATTTGTGTTAGAGTTCTGATAATATACCTAAATACACAAATGTAGGCAACTTAGATAATTCAGTCATGAATATTAATGTATTTGACTACCAGTTCTTTTAAATTTGTGGTTTGGTAATTTGACCGGAGAGAGAGAGAAGCGACACCATTGACCTGAATCTCACACGTGACTTATAGCTAAGGTTTCATTCTTTTGTAGGTATTGGGAAATAAAATGCCATTGTATATAAGATACTGTGCCATCTAGCACAGATATGTTTCCTTCTATTTGTCTCATCAGAATATGACACACACAAAGGTATAGAAAGGGGCTGTGTAAGCTCTTTGGAGCAGGGACTTATCTTTTTGCTCTGTGTTTATACATAGGGTTCTAATCCATGATTGGGTGTTATGATAATACAAATAATAAAAATTCTGCTGAATGCTAACGTTATGTTGTGTAGCATGCTTTACCTGCAACTTTAATTGCGTAAACAATCAAAATAGTTTTAGAAGAATGAAATTGCATATAAAAATAAAACAATTTGAGTATCAAGTTAAACGTACTAAAACATGGACATGGAGCACAGCCAGAGTCTCATCCCTAACCATTTTATCCATTGCAACTGCCTAGGATTTTGTAAGTTATGGTATGAAATAACTGTTATTCAGAAGTCTACTGATACACTGTAGAAGTCCTAACAGTACTATTTCATATCTTTTAGATGATCAGTTTTTAACCATATTTAGCAGGCTGATAGGTCTGACTGCAACTGCTTTGCTGGTAGGGAGAAAAGGTCAGGAGTACGTGATAACTGAGGGAAGCTAGCATTGCACATTTGACTATTCTTCCCTTATAAGCCACCTGCAGAGCCCCATGCCTAAGAGCAGTTAAACGTATGCATCTCTCTGCCTTTCCCATCATCAGGTAAGGATGGCTTCTTAGATGAGAAGGTGAGATATATGGTCCCTTTTCTCATGGATGATGGTTCTGTCTCTGGTGGTGCTCTGAGCGCTGCCTCTATTTGTGAGAGTCATTTAAAATCTCGAAGTGTAAAATGAGAGCTTTTCTTTAAATTTACACTCTCCACCCTTTCAATATTGAAAAGCTGAGGTAGGAGTGAGAGAAACATTTCAGTGTGACCATAAAAAGACATAACAAGGGTAGGGGAATTGCTCCATGGTCCTGGTCCTGACTAAGCTAAGAAACATATGTCTTAAAAATAATCAGATTAGTGAGGATGAGTAGACATTTTTTTTTCTACACCTTCTTCGAGGGTCCCATTCTTTTAAAAACACACTTAGGTTTGTTAGTGCCACGGTGCACACAGCCTGGAGATCTTTGGTTGCAGATTTGCTATTGCGCAATCGCTCTGATAGACAGTTAGGCTCGCACTGGTGGCCATTCCCTCAGTTCGTTCTCAAACACCGCCAGCATTGGTCGCAATAGCAACAATCTCCCTAAAAGATTTTTAGTACCAGGAAAAAAAGAAAAGACTAGTATAGGATTCACAGAGGAAAAGCTGCAGAATATAAGACAAGCGGGGCGCCAGTGCCGCTGCCCCGTCCCACTTCTGGATTTAAGAGGTTTACAGGGTGTGGCATATTTAAATCAGCAGCAGATGGGCATGACAGTGTAACCACTGCCTAGGGCAGGGCCACCCGATAAGCCATTGCCCTCACTGTCAAAAACTCACCTCTAGGTCTAAAAGGGCGAGAGACCTACAGCTCAGAATTCTTTTTATGGATAATGCTGTGGCTGACCCACAGCCTGAGTCAACTATTTATTCCTTTGCTTTTGAGGTCTTATCAAAGACAAATGCAAAGTGCTCCACTTAGGAAGGAACAATCAGTTTCATACATA
>JANRFK010004149.1:40095883-40108341 GCA_030068395.1 Apalone spinifera
ATCATACTGTATGTATAGTTGGGGTTATTTTTCCCAATGTGCATTACTTTACATGAATTCTTAGTGGTTAGTTGACTATTCAATAGCCCCTGAGGGCGGGGCCAGCAGCCAGTGCAATCCAGCCCCAAGCCCGGGGAGCCCCCTGCCACTCCGTGCTGCTGCTCCTCTATCAGAGGCAACAGTGCAGAGTGCCAGACGGGAGCTGGTCTGCGAAATAAGCCAGTTTAAAAACCAACTCCCCTCGTGGATCGTCTGTCTGCTGTTCCATGCTGCTGTCTCTGATACAGGGGCAGCAAGGGGGGGGGGGGGGGGGGGGAGGGAGAAATGCAAGTAGTCAAGAAGATTAACCAATAAGCCTAGGCTTATCAGTTAATAGTCTACTTAACTACTCATTCACATCTCTAATTCTTGGAGCATTTCATAAAAAGGCTAAAAAGGGAAGAAGAGAGCAGCGTAGGCTGGGCTGGTGCTTTCTGCAATTATCTTTGGCTACAAACGATGAATCGGAGCCAATGGGAGCTGCGAGGCTCTGTGGCCACAGTGCCAGTAAAGAAACACACCAGTGTGGCCAGTTAGCAGCTTTTTCAAAGTGATTTTGTGGACCGCTTTGAGAAACACTGATATAGAAGCTTGATTCTGTGTTCCTCAAGGACAAAGTGATGCTCAGGATACCAGAATACTTTCTTCCTATGGTAAACTCCTTCCACACTTCCCAGGAAGTTGTACCTTCTTTGTTCTATCCAAAACTACAACGTCCAGAGAAAAAGATGTGGAACATTTGTGACTGAATGAACCCCTATAATCTCACCATTGTAATGATTTTTGTACAAAATATGCCTTTCTGAGGTGTTGGAAAACTAATAACTTGGTCATCAATGATACCATGAAATGCATGTAATAACACATGTAAGGTTATGAACATAAACTGAAATGGTCTGAAAAGTGATTACGAGATGAATCTAAATAAACAATTTCTCAGAGACCAAGGACCAGCTGATGCCACTAGCCAAGTGTTATTGAAACTGATGGGCAATAACCCGTCAAGTGGCCATTCTTTGGCAACAAAGGGGGGCTGCATTTTAGCAAAGAGTATAGAACCTTCTTTAACCACCAACTCCTTGTCTCCATTTTCACAGCAGGAACATACTTTTATCTGTGGGTAACCCTAATGGAAAATGCATTTCAAAGGGTTAACAGTTATACCCTGTGTTGTTGCTCCCTATCCACTGCTATCTCTTTAACTAGAAAAGATAAAAGAAACAGTCTTTAGACTTGGGGAGCAATTACTGGCCTGAGAATATGGTCACCAATGTTACTGGGAACATGGTAATGGTCTTTCACTTGGAACTCAGTCTAGTTGGTTAAACTGTAGTACTAGGAAGTGTTTTATCTTTTTCTATTGTGACCATTTCTGTCTTCAATGCCTTATACTTGAACTGACTTAAAATCTCTTTGTAGTTCAACTAATTTTATTCTTTAATCAGAACTAATATGGTGTTGTGAATTGTGTGGGTAACACCATTTAAGGTAGAAAACTATTGTGTATTGATCCCCTTAGGGGCAACAGATAGAATATATATGAACTGTCTAGAGAGCTGGACAATGCAGAATGCACATTTTTTGGGAAAATCTGGTACAGAGTAGTTTAGGGGTCTGTTTGAAAGTAGCTACAGCAGCAAAGTATTGGGAGACACCCAAATTTGCAGGGCAGGGTCACATAGCCCCCCTCACTACTTTGGATTGCACCACAGAATGCCAAAGCCTTAATTTTTAGAAGTGCTGTAAAATCTGTTTCAAGCTGTGATGTAGTGGGGGTTCTGTCGTCTTTTGTGATCCTGTGCTGCTCTGCAGGGACTCTGGGAGTGTCAGTGTCTGTGGAGGGCCCAGCGGGGGGTGGGGTGGGGGGGTCTCTTGAGCCAAGACATGTAGACGGTGGCCCAGAAGCTTCACACCTGGCCAGGGGAAGGAGTTTGAACAAAGGAAGGGGTGTGGCTGCCTGCGGGGAGTGAGTGACTGGTGGCTGGGAGAAGGGGTAGTCTGGGTGAGGAAGATGAGCAAGGCAGACTAAAGCTAGGACAGGAGGGTTCAGGGGCCCTTGAACCCCTACCTCCCCCCCAGGAGGGATAAGGCTGTCCGCTCTCAGGCTTCGTCTACAGTGCAAGATCTTCCAGCAAAAAATATGCTAATGCGGACTCATTTGCATGAGTCGTGATCTCATTAGGATATTTTCTACCATTTCTTTTTGCGCAAGGGGTTTTTGCGCAAAAAGAAGCAGTGTGGACGTGGTGGTGTGTTGTTGGTTTTGTGTGTGTGTGTGTTTTTTCCCACAAAAACTCCAGAAGATCTCGCAGTGTACACATAGCCTCAGTGTATCCTGCTACCATCGCCTGCGTCCCTGAGAATCAAAAAAACCTCCTATTCTACTGGCTGACTGAGAGTCATATCTGGCTGTGGACAGGGGTGCAGGGTCAGGAGCTCCCTGACATGTCGTCACACAAGCATACCACATTCATGAAGCAATTAGGCTTTTTATTTACTGTATAACCTATGTTACAAACTGATTGGTTGACCATGTACCTCAATTGGAACGGGAAGAAGGCAATGGGAAAGCTTCAGACACTGCCCCGCCCTCACTCCCCAAAAGCAAAATACAGTACAGTACTGTGTTAAACATAAACTAATAAAAACAAAAAGCAACATTTTTCTTCTGCACATTAGTTTCAAAACTATATTAAGTTGTGTTCAGTTGTAAACTTTTAAAAGATCCACAGTATTTTGTTCAGAGTTACAAACATTTCAGTTATGAACAACTTCTTTTCCTGAGATGTTCCTAACTCTGTGATTCTACTGTATGTCTTTCCATGAAAAATGCTAGGGATTTAGAACTTCCAAGTTCTCCAGTGCTAGGTGGATCAAAGTCCACTCCACAGGATACTTAGCAACCTAATGTGTGGAATAAGTGTGTTCACCTTGAAAATTTACAAACTGGCCAGTTGGTCTAGAGCTAACCCTTTCATTCAGCACTACAAGGTGGACTTTCTGCTTTCTTATGGATTCTGTCTTTAGTAGGAAGGTGCAGCAGGTGGTGAACAGTAAAAATAGAGATGTAAAATGAGGGCAGGGAGTAAGTTTTTCTTACTGAGCTCTTGTTTCATAATCTGCTGTAAATCTGCTCATTGCTTGCTCCTTCCTAGATGTCCAGAATTATGGGAGATGCTGGCCTGCAGAAAGGAAAACTTCATAATTTCCTTTCTGCAAGCGATCTCTATCACAGTTCTACCCACTGTAGGTGGTTCATGAGCCTCTGGTCAGATATTAAGTGGAATTTTTACCATTGGACTGACTGTCTTGGTTTAATGTGCATATTTATTTGATCTCTTGAATACATGTTAAAAAACTGTTTATACAGGTTTTATAGATAAACTTATCTGTTGGCAGATGGAAGTGAAGGGGATGTGATGAAAGCAATAGGCACTTGTGTAGTTTGGAGAAGGCTATTTAGCAGATAGAGGATAATGCATATACCCAAAACACAGTTGATAATGCCTATACACCAGGGGTGGGAAATCTCAAGCCCGGGGGCCAAATGCGGCTCCTGTCCAGCCTGGATTTGGCCCTCGTGGCTTTGATCTCGTGGCCCACTGGGGAGCCGGGCTGGTGCACAAAGCCTCCTGCGGGGCTGGAGCACACAAAATCTACTAGTCTAGGCCCCCATGGATCAGCAGTCCCGACCCAAAAAAGTTGTCCCTTACCTATACAAAGATACAGTTATTATTTTAATTTTTTTTCACATTTTCACATAGTCTGATTTTTTATGACAACCATAATATTTTGACAAATTGCTCACTTGAGTGAAATTTGACTTGTGACTCTAGGTTTACTACTATTTACCTTTATTAAGCTCTTTACCTCTTAGTTTAAGATTAGAAAAATAAAAATATAAAAAACCCTTGTTTGTCAAGTACAGTCATTTGATTTTTTTTAAGAAGTGGATTGTCTAGAATACCAATTTTTCATTTTAGATTGAAATAAAATTGTTTTTCAATAAAACTTGTTGACTGAAAATTGCTTATAATAAACAAAATGCTAGTTAAAGAGGTGTTTAGGATCTAAGGCACCTGATTCTGAATGCTTATTAGAGGTGTGTGTGTGTGTGTATATGTGGTAAATAGTTTTCATTACCCTCTGGTGCTGGTCTACACTACAGGTAAACATAAGGCAGCTTATGCTGACCTAATTATGTCAGTGTCTACACTACAGCTCTCCTCCTGCCAATGTAAGTGATCTATTGCACAACATAATTATTTCATCTCCATGAAAGATGTAAGGTGTATGTCAGTGTAGTTAGAGCGATGCAGTTTGTGTAGATGCTGTGACCCTTACATCAGTTGTCTTGTCAATTTCATTGCTTCTATAGTGAAAGTGACAAAAGGCTGCTCTCTTGAAAAGCAGAACTGGATCCTGTTCCAAGCTGGAAGTGGAGTCTCAAATCTCACTCCTAGCAGTGAGCCCAGTGAGAAGCCTGAGCAGGAAGGCTTGACAATTTCATGTCTCAGTGATTTGTGAAATTGACAGGGCTGGTTAGCTCCTGGCAGGGCTCAGGAGGGCAAGAAGCTGGGGCATCTAGACCCCACTCTGCAGGGATGAGAAGCCCCATGTGGCTTCCCTCTGCTTCTGGAATGGGGAATGAGGGGGGAAGCCTCCCAGAAGTCTGTGGGCAGCCAGGCTCCTGGAAGTGAGTAGACTCTCAGCTCCCCAAGCTGTCCCTCTTTGGTTGGGAGTGCTGCTGGGGAGGCCCTGCACCAACTCAAGGAGGGTAGTGTGGACATGCACCACTTCAGTAATCATTGGATGGCTGTAAATTGACCTACCATAGGTCAACTTCGATTTGTAGTATAGGTGTACTCTATATAGTTCTATTAAAACACAAAATTTCTAAGTAGTAATTTACATTGTTTGTCATTGAGACTTAACATAGTTGTTAAACTGTACGGATAACTGCAACAGTTGATTGGATTACTTAAATGCTGCAAAATGTTATAATGTTAATATAAGAATGTAAACTAATTCTCAGGCTTCTGAATGTGCCAAGCCAAAAATGCTTCATAATGATACAGTTTAGATAAAGTTGGTTTCCACTGTCATGTGATTGAATGGAAAATTATTCTTTCTGGCTATTCAGCAATTAAATTTAAGTACCTTTCTGAAACTAGTTGATATTCATGTCTTTTGTCAATAAGTTCTCAAATGAACACCTCTTACAACAAGGCATCTTGTGTAGTGGAAGAGATTTTTAATTTAGTTTATTTGCCTCATTATAGATCAGTATTTAAGTTGTTTATATGTAAATGTATGATTTGAGGAACAATTAAGTGTTGACAAAGTAGATTGCAGTCATATCAATTGCAGTGCATTTTCCATAATTTTTCTAACTGACATCTTTGATGATAAATAGTGGATGCCAAGTCAAAGCCGATTATACAGTGCACTAGGAATTCATGGTGCTGTCAGGGAGAAGACCGATTGACTTTAAATTTACATATTAATGAGAAGATTTGTTAAGAGGGTGCTTGACTATAGAAAATAACAGCATATTTATAGGGCATGACATTTTATAAATAAAGCTGATGCAGGAAAATGGAAATTAAACCTTTTAGATTAATAAATTCAAACTGCTAAAATGCATATTTGCATTTTTGTGTTCTTAAATTTAGCTTACTTTCTGAGTAACACGGTTTTTATCTTGTTCAGTTTGGATCAACCAATCCTCAGAGACTAATACTTCAACATTTTGAATTAATTTTTTGTACCCTTAGAAAACTTAAAACTACAAATTATTTTAAAAAATTTTCTAATTGTGAGGAAAAACTTCCTTTTTTAGAACAAGATTGCTTTTAATTATGGTACAAGTCTAATATAAAAATTCCTTCATACTGAAATTTGTTTTAATGCTATATGTTTAACTTTTCTGATAGTGTAGGGTAGTAATTGTATTGATAAACATTGTGTTGGAGAATATACTTTATCTTATCAGTCACGGATGGAACATAAAATTTCAGTATCTAAGTGTAACAGCTTAAATAATATTCAGTAATCACTCCAGATGATCAACTCTATTTGCTGTGATGCTTTAAAAATAAAATCCAAGATGTTTATTTTATGGAAAATACTGATTATGCTCTTTTATATGTGGGTGTTACTGCACATTTTGTAAAATTGAGTAATATACAAATGTAAGCAGCTGTTTTTATTTTTTCTCTGAATAATAAATAGCAAATTATACTCATATTTGAGGGCATAGTAGAATTATGGGGATACTTGATATTTTGTTACGCTTATTTTCTAAAATGGGCCTAAAATTGACACTTTCTTTTTTTCTTCTTCTCCAAAAGTGTGTTCCATGGGTGTGAAAGTTCACACAAGCCTACATTATTATGCCCTTTGCATTTTTTCAGTAGCTTTCGTTTGGTTTCTCTTCATAGATTTTTAATAGGAAGTCTATGAATATAGTCTGGCTGAAACTTCTTCTTGGCATTTCTACTTTTCCTGACTGACCCATTATCTCTCAAAGACTGTCTGTAAGAAAAACTTAGATAAGGTAGGTGTCTAAGTTAGGGATGTGAAAGACTAGTCCTTTATCTGGTAAGCAAATGCTTATCGGATAGTCGACACGCTAGTTGACTAGTCACTTCTCCTCCCTTCTCTCTTCTCCTCCCTCTCCCCCCACACTATCTCTATCAGAAAGAGGCAGGTAAGCTGGGGGGGGAAGAGGAGGGAGTACTTCAAAGTGCCAGGGCAATGCCGCGTGCAGTCCAGGGTTAGCGGGGGAGTCCCCAGCTGACCCATGGCTCCACAGATTTCCCCACTGACTTGAGTCCCCTGCTGGCCCCATGCTCCCTGCAGCACTTTCGCCTTTGAAGTGCTACACTTCAAAGGTGGAGGTACCCTTACTCACTAATCAAATAGTCGATGCAAATTGCATTGACTATTCGATTAGCCAGTTTAATTGAAATTTTACATTCCTAGTCTAAGTATTTATTGGATCAATATCTGTTGGTGAAAGCAGTGTTGTCAGTTCTCATGATCTTGTCATGAGTCTCATGATAATTATTGAGTCATATTGATTTGTGGTGATTTTTGCCTTCATTCTTTAAGAAAAAGTAAGTATTTAGCCCTTTTGGCTGTGGAGGAATCTTTAAAATATGGCCCCAGTGTACCCTAATGGGGATGTGAAAGGTTAAGTGGTAAATAGCACATGCTGAGCGTGATGTTTACCAGTTAACTGTTAACCATTGGGGGCTGGAACAGCTCTCTGCCTGTCTTGGGCAGGGAGATGCTCCAGCCCCTTGGGGGGCCTGCTGCAGGTAGGGGCTGGTTGGTCATCTGGAGCAGCCTTTGTCCACGGCAGGCCCAGGTGCTCAGTAGGGAAGGGCTGCTCTAGCCAGGCTGTAGCAACCCCTGCCTGCAGCGGGTGGCTGCTCCAGCCTGACCTCAGCAGGTATGGGAACTGCTCCACAGTGCGGCTGGAGTGGCCCCTTCACTCATGTCCCCTTTAATTGGTTAACTGGTTAAACATAGTGTTTAACCAGTTAACCAATTAAATGTGATTTTTACATCCGTGCAACCTAGAGGCTCCATGAGCAGCAAGCATATAAAAACACCAAATCTATTATTTGTATAATCTCATGATTTGAAAGCCAATCTTATAATTTTTGGTGAGTCTGGCTCATGATTTTTGAACTTTTTGGAACTGGCAATGCTAAGAACGTGACAAGCTTTTGAGTTACGTAGAGCTCTTCTTGAAATCTAGACGAGGTACTCGTGGCCCACATGTATACTTTGTAGGACTCAAAGATTTTGAACGGTGTATTGGGAGAAATGGATCACTGTAGCAGTGGAATTATGTCTGCAAGTTTTGCATGTGTTGTGGGAAGATGTGGAGTCTTGAGTCAAACGCATGCCTATCACGTGTTGTACCTCATTCATGTAACTAAATGTTCCCTTAACAGCTATGTTGGTAGAGAAGAGGCAATCACTATGCTCTTGAATGTACTCTTACAGAAAAATGATATAAGGCAAAAACACTGTCACCTCTGGTTGAACACGTTTCACAAAATTATCATTTCATAGCTGATCTCTGTTCTTATGCTCAAAGGGAAGGTTCACAACATCTTCAAAAGATGAACCTGGGAGCTTAAATTTAAATTTGCTAGACCCTAAAAATGACATGCCTTAATACGAACGCTGGATTTATGGAAAGTTGGAACAATCTGTTTACAGGAATGGCCATATGGGGTTAGACGAGTGGGCCGTCTAGCCCAGCATCTTGTTTTCTAACATTGGCCAATTCAGGATGCTTCAGAGGAAATAAACAGTGCAGTTAAGTGATCCAGTCCTAGCATTTGGCAGTCAAAGGCTTATAGGCATCCTTTAGCCCTCTCACTTTTTTGTGGGGGGCGGGGGGGTAATATGATTACACCTTGAGTGGTCTCCTCTGATATGTTAAATATTTATGCTAAACAATCTATTCCCCTTAGTATTTAGCTGTGACACTAAGGATACGCCTACACTGTGCGGCTATTTCGGGATATCAGAGGTATCCCGAAATAGCTACCCCATGTCTTAACAAGCGCCTGTTATTTCAAAATATTTTTAAAATAACAGGTGTGTTATTTTGGCATCCCTGTAATTCTCGTTCCACAAGGGATAAGGATCAGAGGGGTAGCTGTGTTAGTTTGAATCTGCAAAAGCAGCGAGGAGTCCTGTGGCACCTTATAGACTAACCGAAGGGTTAAGAAACATCTCAAAATAGGGTGTTGTTTCAAAATTTAGTGCTGTGTAGATACACCAAATTTCAGAATAAGCTATTTCGAAATGGAATCGAAATAAGATATGCAATTTTCATAGTGCAAATTGCGTATTCTATTTTTAGCTTATGGTGCTGTGTAGACAAACCCTAAGTGTGTTTCCCAGGCCTTGAAGAAAAGCTCTCTGTAGCTTGAAAGCTTCTCTCTCACCAAAAGAGAAGTAAAATATTGCCTCATTCATTTTCTCTCTTATATCCTGGGATCAGAAAAGCTACAACACTGCATAGAAAAATATTGTTAGAGAGATTATCCTTAATAGATCTGGTGCCACAGATTTTGCTTCTGTTTTGTCTTTTTTCCCTATTTTTGTGTTTTAAATGTTGGAATGAGGATCACTTTTAGCTGTGCATATTACAATTCAAAATTTGTGGTGTGTATGCAAACCTTATTGATTAGGAACCAGGCATACACAAATCTATCTGACTGGGCAGGTAGTGCATATAAAATCTTTAAACTGATTTCATCCTACTGTATAGGAGGGTTCATGTACAGCTGTGCTTCTGCCTCAGCCTTACTATTCAATGAGCTCTCCAAAGAGCATTTAAAATGTAGGAAATTAACACATGAAAATAATTGATTGTGATGTGGTTGCTATATTGGCAACACAGCTGATGCAAATTCACAAATGAGAAAATGAGAAAATAAGCCACCTAGCAGTGTGTGCCCTCCACCCACAGGCATGCCTTTCCATTTACAACAACTTCCATACATCATGCCTTATTCCTTCCCTCCTAAGCCTGTCAGCCTTTTATCCTCTCTTTTAACTGACATCCTGCACACACCCCTTTACCAAAGTACTCTTTAAGCATAGCCAACTATTACACCAATCATCCATAACTGCTGGCATTTGGAGAGAAGAACAATCTACTGAAGCTCTGTGTACTAATAGTGAAAAGGGGGATTGTTAAAGTTCACCCAATCCAGCATAAAGGACACTTTTTGAATTCTTCAATTGAAGATTTCTGTAGTCTTTCAATATTAGAATAAACTGCATAAACTTTTCAAGCTCTTAAAATTAATGAGCTCAAATATATCTTGGACTTCCTCAGGGTCCTCTAAAAGCAATGTGAAAAGCCCTCAGGTTATTCTTAAATTGTACAACTAATGAATGACAACTTGACGATATGGGATAGGTATTATGCTTATAAACAGACCAGGCTTTTCTAGGTGTGGATAAGCCCATATTTTTGGGAAAGAGGTATCATAAGATTTGAAATTCAAAGATTCCTTCACTGAACAAAAACTAGATGATCAGCATGAAATCTAGCTGGTTGGGGTTTTTTTTTCATACGTATGTGATAACTTTTCCCACAAATTACTCCGAGTAAGAAATAATATCCTAATAAATGAACAATCAATCACATTCTACCTTTTTTTAATTGTTTGCTATGGGAAACAATCTTTCTAGACAGGGGAAAAATAACTATTTTATAAAACAGTCCTTTCCTATTTTTGTCAAGGAGATACTGTGATTTGAGTGGGAGAAAACATTGTCTTGGAAACTAAATGGAAGTTTGTTTGGCTTGTTTTATTGAATTTATTTATGGAAAAAATGAATGAACACATGGATATTAAGTAGGTGGTAATCAGATATCCTTTACTATCTAGTGTGTTTTTTTTAAATTACATTTCGAATTCAACTGGGAGTTGGGAATACATTTTCTCTTGGGAATGTGTTACCGGGGATCTTTTTTTCCTTTTGCATTCATCTGGAGCATTGAACAGGGAATCATCCACTTGTATCAGAGTCTTGTATCCAACATAATCTGTTTCCTGTGATAATGGTGTGGGGAATGAGTGAGGTTTGTTTACTTCATAATGTCCTTACAATAGAAGAAGAAATTCTGGGCAATGTGGTCTTTATGTATGAGTGACTATTGTGTGCACACCTTATTTCATAAATAACTATATTATTTGTTTCTTTTTATTCATTTGCTTACCAAATTAAGTGTTTCTGTTCTTGTCTCACATCCAGACTGGTGTCGAAGCACTTGTCAGTTTTATTACAAGTATATTAGGAGGAGGAGTACCGCAGTAATTTAGTAATGTTTAGGAACCCAAGTGATAGATTTTGTGCTGTGCAAAGTGGGCATTGTCCCAGAAAGCTTATTCTTTTATGATCTCAACTACCCTTTTGAGTGAGCTATTGCAGTATTGCCAATCCCAAGTGCTCCAGATTCCTGAGACTGGCTTAAAAATCATGAGGTCTTGTAAATTTTCATTTGACTTCTAATATTTGAGCGTTTAAGGTTCACTTGTCATGTTTTCAACTAGGAGAGCTAGAAACTTTTTTAAGAAAAGGGGGTAGCGATGTTAAATATTGGTTAATTGAATAGTCGAGTAATTTCATGAATTCTTACTTGTTAGCAGACTATTCTATAGTCCCTGGGTGTGGGGCCAGCAGCAGCGCAATGGGCCACGTGGGAGCTAGTCCGTGAGTGGAGCCAGTTTAAAAACCAATTCTTCTTGTGGACCAGCTGCTGTTTGTCCTGTGCTGCTGCCTCTTTCTCAGAGGTGGGGTGGCAGCAGCCCCTGTCTCTGGGGGAGAGTGCAGGGCCTGAGCTCCCGGACCCAGTGTGAACTGGAACTGAGCTTCCTAATACACTTTAAATGCAGAATCGCAGTGGGAGTAGGTCCCGCACCCGGCGTGAGCCAGAACTGAGCCGGGCTTCTGGCCAGCCTGCTAAAAAATTTAATAGTTGGGGGGAGGAGGAGGGAGACATGTGTAGTCTATAACATTAAGCTATAAGCTTTTGTTTATCGGTTAATCGATTTGTTGACTACACTATTATATCCCTAGTAGGGGGAAGAGATCACATAATCAAGTCAGATCCTTAGTAGTGGATACAAAATGTCAAATATCAGAACTCTCAAATAGTGGGAGTTGGTAACACTGTTACAGGGCATGGGTGGGAGAAGAAACCAGACTTCTAATTTATTACTGATGATTAGATCTGACAAACTTCTTGAATATATCTTATTCAAGTTAGTTGTTTACAGTATTTCTAGGTCTGCAAACGTATGCTATACATGGAATTGCAACTTCCTGTTAAAATTAAGACTGTGTGCGCATAGTCAACAGGCAAATTCTGACTTAAGTGAAGATAATGGAAAAGATAGGCTTTATGGCTTGTTTTACTCAGGGTCTTTCACTTCTCTACTCCATATCTTTACATATATGTAGCATAGGAAAAATCAAATGAATACTACATACACTGAGCTACTATTATGTAGTTATTCAAGGCATTTGAAAATAGTTAACTAACATATTATGTGATTTAAGTACGAAGAAGTATTTGTGAAGATAATTGCATAGATTGCTGTCTTTTTAAAAGAAGTGTATGAATTTAATTGTTTTTTACAAAGCAGCACGATTCTTACTTGAAAATGTAGCCTTCTGTGACCCTCTTTTGATTCAAGCAAGAGGATTCATAGTATGTGTGACTCTTTTCTACCCAGAGACCATTGCACTTCAAACATGCTCTCTTCCCATGTCCCTTGCAGACTTTGGAGTCTCCTCTCTTAGCATAGTGATGCATGGGGACTTCAACTATCCAGATATATGTTGGGAAAATAACACTGCAGGGCACA
>JANRFK010004149.1:40115153-40132901 GCA_030068395.1 Apalone spinifera
AGTATGTGATGGGTGAAGACTCCTCTCCTGGGACAGTGCAGGCGTGTCAATTACGGGTACTAGCCATCAGGGCAACAGAAGGCCCCCAGTCGTCAGCTAGCCCATTTGCTGTCTGGTTTCTGTTTATGGTAGAGTCTGAGACAGGCAGCACACCTGTGTTCCCAGGGCATCAAAGGCTGACTGCCTTTCTCTTGCTCTCTGGAGGGCGGGGGTGGTGGGAACAAGATGGGGTTCATGTCTGGCTACACAGATGTGTCCTGCATCCTTTTCTGGATCTTTTCAAATTGAACAAACAATTCAGGAAGATCAAATTCTTCATGATTTTGGTTCCTTTGAGATGCTTCCTTCCATGTCTCAGTAATATAAAGATACTGGAAATAACACAGATTCATGGTGAGCAATGACCTCTCCCAATACAAAGCACTACGCTTTAGTTGATTGGCATCCTTGCTTTGCTTTGGTCATGGTTTTTTTATTACTGGGATTATAGTTTTGTGTGTGTTTGAACAAGTGAGTTTTGTACAGTAGTTTATGCTCTGCAACAGTTGCTCTGTTCTTCACTCCCTGTCTGAGAGATACAAAGACAACTTTGATCCAGATCAACATTTTAACCCTTTAAATTCTACCAGGCATTTCACTTGCTTTCCTCAGGACAAGTTCCATATTCTCCTTTAGGCTGTGGACCTAGCAAGTTATAAGTAGTTCAGGAGAACATGAGCAACTTTATCAAAAGATAAAACTTAAAAAAACAACAAAAAGTCTAGTAGCACCTTAAAGACTAACAAAACATGTAGATGGTATCATGAGCTTTCATGGGCACAACCTGCTTCATCTTTTTGTTGTTTTTTTACATTTTTCCTGTTACAAACTAACTCGGCTACCCATCTGAAGCTTTTTATCAAAAGATGTGAGGCCTGAAGAAGGCCTAAGCCTTTGTTATTGTTTGGATGCTGCTCTGACTTTTTAGTGTAGAAAAATACTTCCAAAAATTTAAATGCATGAGAGCTCCTGCTTCACAGCAATAATTAAGTACCCTTTCTAGACTTGTGTGTTTCTGTTTACTTCAATGAAATTGCTATACTAGTTGGCACCCCGACTGACTGTCAGAGAAGACACATCAATGATTGAATTAATAAAGACTGAAATACCTTCTTACTGGTAGAGAGAGTCCATTCAGAACTGAGTTGCAATGCACTGGAAGAGATAATCCTTTCAGAATAGAGTTGAAATGAATTGGGAGCTTCTTGCGCTACAGTTGCACATCCTGTGGGTAAATGGGAGTTCAGTTTTCGGTGCTGTTTGATTTGGCACTTAAAATTTTAATTAAAAAAAAAAAAGGAGCACAGTGATGTATAGACAGAAGTAAATAAAAGTCATGACAGGTATTAGTAATGAAGGAAAGGATGTTTATCAGTTTTCTTTTTAAACAAAACACTAAAAATATTTTAGTACTTAATAAATAGTAAGAGATGAAATATGAAGGGAAACTTCTATTTTCAAGCTCCAATCAAGTTGTAAATAACAGATAAGTTTATACTGCATAATTTGACGTGTATCATCTTCCTTCTTTTCTTGGAAAGAAAAATCTGTTTTTATGGACTCTTTCAACAGTTGGGGTAGTTTGCTTGAATTAGGCTAAAAGTTATTTTTTTGTAACATTTAGAATGTTCTGAAAGTAGGTAATCCAGACTTCAGTTAGTTTTCCATTGGAGAAATCAGACATGAAGGAAAGCTATTGTAAAAATTTTTTTCCCCTCTCTTCTCTTGTTTTCTTTCTTTATATGTGTGCTACTTGGTAAGCTTTTTTGCCTGTTAAATAATTTACTTGGGAATTAAAAGATTGTTGTAATTTCATATTAATGAATAGCAAATTGGAATAAAGCATTACATGATTTTGCATATTCTATGAATTCCATTAGGTTAACATTTATTAATAGTAATGTTGCTTAATAGCAACATAAGTTGTCTGCATTATTTTAAGGTTCACATAAACATGAGAGTAGGACATGAATAGGGAAAAAAAAAGTTGTTTTGCATAGTTTACTAAAATTACTACCTGTAACCCTGAACACTGCTGTAGCAAAGTAAGCAAAACTGGAATGTCTTTTTGTTAGAATAATACAATTTAATTCTGAATAAATATGTTAGTAGGCACTGCAAAGAGAAATATGGAGGTGAAAGTGTCAGTTTTAAGTGAACATTTATTCTCAGTTTTATGTGATCACTAATTGCTGTGTTGAATGAGTTAGTACAATAGCTTCATATTCTGGGGAGCTATAATATTTGCTTATATGTAACAGTAACGTACAAGCTGTTGATGAATGTTTATATTAAGATTTTTTTTATTGAATCATTTAATACCTAGAGCCTAAAGCTTGGCCTGTAGCTATCTTAAGAAGTCATTTAGGACTGGCTTGCACACAGGGTCAAAAGCTTCTGAGGGGTAGCCGAGTTAGTCCGTAACTGGAAAAACTTAAATAATGAATAGTCTTGCAGCACCGTAAAGACTAACAAAACATGTAGATGGTATCATGAGCTTTCGTGGGCGCAACCCACTTCTTCAGATGAATGGAGTATTAAAAGTCAAGATCCAAGAATAAATAGGGGAAGGAAGGGGGGGAAATAGTGAATTAGTGTTCAAGTTGTTACAAGAAGCTGATAAGAACAATTTGTACCTTCTCTAAGTACCCATAATTTAGTTGGTTAAGTCATTAGGATGTGGAAGGTAGTGTGCTAGCCAGCCATGGAAGGTAGCCAATAGTTCATGGATTAGGGGCCCAGTCTTGTGAGGTTCCAGAGACTTCTGTATAGTTGATTTAGAGCATTCAGTCTAGAAGATATCAGAATTGCTTAGTTTTGCAGTTCTCAAACTGTGGGTTTGTGTCTCCAGAGATAACATGCTTGTTAACAGCAAAAAACGTTTTAGAATAAATATATAGGGTTTGAGGTCTGCTATTTTTCACCTCTACTGTCCCTCAGCAAATTTGTGTTCACAGAGTCAATCCCTTCCCTCTCTCTAAGAGTGCAGAGTTTCAAAAAGTTCAATGAATAGAACTAGGGATGTTAAATATTTTTTTAATTGAATAATCATGTAACCAAACCAAATCTTAGCAGTTAAACAGTTAATTGATAGTCCTTGGGGTGGGGCCAGCCGCCAGTGCGCTCCCGACCCTACTCCTGGGGAGCCCCCTGTCACCCTGTGCTGCTGCCTCTGTATCAAAGGCAGCAGCATAGGGCGGCAGGCGTAAGCCAGTCTGTGCGGGGTGATGGTCTGCTGGGGAGCTCCGCAGCAGCAGTCCCTGTCTGTGAGGGGCCTGAACTCCCTACAGACGGGCTGTGCCAGCATCCGTCTGTCCCAGGCACCTGTGCTGCTGCCTCTGATAGAAAACAGGCTTCTTGCATGTACTGGCTCCTGCCTGTCTTCCTCATCTCCGTGCTGCTGCCTCTCTATCAGAGGCAGCACAAGGGGATGAGGAGGGTGGTAGGTGGCTCCATGGGAGCTGGCTTAAATGCTGGCTCCCTATAGGTACCCGCTCCTGCCTCCTCCTCTCCCCCCCACCCCCACCTGCTACAAGTGGCAGCAAGGGGGCGGAGAATTGCATGTAGTCGTTAAGATTAAGCGATAAGCCCTGGTTAATCGTTTACACAATTATACGCTAACATCCCTAAATAGAAGATGGATAGGGTAGAATAGATCTAGACAAGGATGGAAATTCTGGAGATAAATGTGAAAAGGGAGGTGTGACAGGGTGCAGTCATAGACGACCCCTCGGGGTGCCTCCCGGGGTACTGACACAGCCACTGCCACTCTCCTTCCCGGTCTCTTGGGGCTCCTTACCTCCCAGTCCTGCTGGGCCAGCTGTGCTGGTCTCCCCCAGCCAAGACCCTGAGCTGAGATCTCATTGTCCACAATGATCCTGTTATATGTGCTTATGTGACAACAGAAGAAGGGAATGTATCATTTCTATAAAGAAGACATCAGGAAATGTGCACACAGTAGAATACTTACAAGAAGTATTAGTAAAAGCTGTAATAACCTATGGAAAAAACCCTCAAATGTCTAGTACACAGTTTAGTCACAGACAATGCTGCAAATGTATCCAAGATTAGAAGAAATTTAGAAGAGTCCTAAGCTAATAACATATGGTTGCAGTGCTCATTTGATGCACTTCTTAGCCAAAGACTTCACTGTTCCAGAAATAAGGGCTAATGTTGAAATTGTAAAATACTTCTGTAACAACCACTTCGCAATAGTTGCTCTAAAAAGTAGGAAGAATCAAGCTAACACTCCCATAAGATGTGTGAAGAGACTTAGTAGTAGACTGTTTTGAGCACTATGTCAAGAATTGGCCTAATCTCATTACAGTTTGTGAACAAAATCATAAAAAAATAGATGGCATTGTCACAGACAAAGGTCTCAACATTGGGCTTACACGAAATGATGAACGCATGCTGAGTGCCCTGATGCCTATTTCTATTGCCTTGAACAAAATGCAGGGAAATAGCTGTTTTATTACTGATGCTGTTGAAATTTGGAAGGAATTGAGTGAGATCTTAAAGAGAAATATGCAGTGACAGAGTTAAATTACAAGCATTAAAAAACATTGAATGGGACAAGCACGATCTCCAGCTCACTTTCTTGCAAATATTCTCAATACTCGGTATCAGGATCAAATCTTAACTACTGAAGGAGAGGGAGGAGTTGGGTATGACATGGGCATCCAGCGATCATCCCTCCATAATTCCAACTACAATAAACTTCAGAGCTAAGGGTGAACCGTTCAAGAAATAAATGTTTGTTGATGATGTTTTAAAGAAAGTCACATCAATGAACTGGTGGAAGTTACTTAAGCACTTGCATTTAGATCCTATTGAAGTGATAATCTCGTTTTTAATAGCAGTAGCTTCTTCTGCCAGTGTAGAAAGAATATTTTCTTCCTTGTGGACTAATGCATTCCAAATTTAGAAATTGTTTGGGACCTGAAAAAGGCAGGAAAACTTGTGTGGGGTTTTTTTGGTTTTTTTGGTTTGTTTGTTTTCAGATTATGAACAAACAGGAAAGTGAAGGGGAAGACAACTGAATTAGCTGCATTAGCCAATATTTTGTTTCTCATGTTGACTTGGCTGGCATAGTCGATGTAACTTTTGTTTTTTTTATAATATTTCATTTAACTTTTATAGTAAAAATAATTTAAACAAACCTGACTTAAAAAAAATGAACATTTAACTAAATTAAAAAATTCATATGCTTATTTTGTTAGAATATTATACGTTTGCCATTGAAGAAAAATCCAGAATACATGTTGTTTTAGTTAAACGATTTAAATGTCTGTCTGGTTATGTTCTCCTCCTAATACAGTATGGCAAGAAAATCCTCCAAATATTGATTAACCAGTTGAAATAGAGATAAGTTTTCAAAATAAATCACTGTTTAAATATGTGTCATATGTACTTATTAAAAATGGAAACCTACATATATCTCTGAGTTTTGAAGAATAGGTACTAAGGTTATAATAACCAACAAGAATGTACTTCTATGTAGAAAATCACAATTAAATGGAGTCTTCTGACTAGTTATTTAAATCAATCAGATCCACCATGGTGGGAGCTTTCAGTCCCCTGTTGAAAATGAGTGAGTGAGTAAGGGTGGGGGAGACCGAGTGATGGAGGGAGAGAGGACGGAGTGAGTAAAGGGCAATGTCTCAGAGAAGAGGCATGGCAGAGGCATTTGATTTTTCTGCAGTTGGAAAGTTGGCAACCTTAGTGGGCAGTGGGCTGAGGGCAGGAGCAAGTCTAAGCCTCATCAACCTGGGTGGGGGGGACAAGCTGTAGGTGAAGGGTTTCAGCCCTAGGCAGGGGGTTGTAACTTGAGCCTTGGGTCCTCATGCTTTAGCCTTGGGCAATGGGGTTTGGGCTTCAACCCTGGACACAAGACTAGGACAACCCTGGAGACCCCATTAAAATGGGATCATGAACTACTTTGGTGTCCTGACCCACAGTTTGATAACAGCTGCTGTCCATTAATATTGGTTCACGGAGAAATCTATGATAAATGTTAATCATTCTGCAGAGCCACCTATGTAATGCCACTTTTGAGGTCTGCCTGTGCAACCTGGGTACATTCTGGTAGTTAAACGTTAAAAGTATCCCTAGTTGTAGGGCCAAAAATGATAGGTTGGATTGAGTCTAGCCTTAAATATTGAATATGTACAGTTATAATGTGTAAACACGAAGACCTATTGTAAAATGACTTAAAAAAAACTGTGGGTCACTTTTAAAAGCTGTGAATGTTACATCTTAGAGGATCACTCCTTTGAATGCTTGTTTTAGAGGCTAGATTATCACCTCTATACTTAAGAGAGTTTCTTTTCATTCAAGCTAATAGACTACTCACGCTTTATTTGGTGTGTGTGTGGGAACTATGGCAATACAAATAATAGAAAGGAATGTTGCTATAATTCTTAACCCTGAAACTGAGACTCTTTTCAAACCATGTGCCAGAGGGATCTCAGTGTCCACCACTGTTGATAAAACTGATGCACTATATGACCCCTGATCTGTCCATTTCTTAAAAAGAAACATCTCCACCTTGATAAATGCCCAATTCCAATGGATTTTTGAAAGCTTGTTTGAGGCATGCACAAAATATAAATTGAGTGCCTTTTGTTATCATATGGCCATCAGTGTAATGCTGATAGAGAATTTGGAGAACCGTGTCAGACTATGCCTATTTAATGTAGTATTTTGTATGTAAATGTAAGATCAGGACTGACTAGTCTCAGAACTTCAGTTTTATTGTTTTGGCATAAAATATTCTTTTTTTCCTTGGTGTGAAGTTCTTTAACTTTCTTAACTGAGCACATTGAAAAAAGGAAAAAAAAAAACCCCTACTACTAAAATGTTTACGGAGTGGGATTGGGTAGCAGTGAATGTTATAACACATGTGCAATAGTGGCTTCTAAAAGGTGGGTCTTGCCTATTTATTTGGAATTAATAGTGAAAAGCTCTTGCATAAATAAAAGCAGCTGATGTAAATTTAGCTTTGGCTTTCACTGTAAACTTCAATTTTTACAATTAAACTGTTTATTGTATTAATAATGTCTCCATTTGTATCCACTTTATAATTTTTTTAAGAGTCCTATGATTAAAATAATTTATTACTACAACAAGTGAGGGATAGCTATTTTGTTTGCCAAGGTAATACTTGCTGTCAATTTAGTGTGGTTTAAATAGCTGTTTCCTGTCCAAGATAGGATTCATAATACAGATGAAAACTAGTTCTTAAGAATGATTGAGTAGACAATGTGGGTGTCTTTTCTGTATGTGAGTATAAGTCCTTATTAAAAAAAAAAAAAGCACATGACTCATTTTGCTTAGTCTTGTAATCTTTAAAAGTAAGGAAGGAAATTGCTTAATTGAAATACCTTTTACTATGTCTGAATTGCGAAATGTGTTTGGAAAAGAAAACCTAACTGTAAAGAGAGGGCGAGATCCTTATCTGGTATAAATTGGCCTACTTCTGTTTACTTCAGTGGAAGTACATGGATTTAGACCCCATATTGGGAGCTGGCCTAATACTTTAAAATGTAATGCTTGTGGTTTCCAACTTAACTATTATAATTTATTATTAAAAAAAAGCCCTGTTTTGGCACATTCATAATATTTACTCAAAGATATGTAAAAACTATTTTCCTTCAGTACAGGTAAAAATCATACCAAGAGTAAGATGATAATTAAACAGAGTCTTCAGATATTTTTCTTGTATCTGAGCCTTCTGAAGTATAGCGAGGGCTTTTGGCATCTCAGGGCCTTTAATGAATTCTTGCAATTTTCCTGATCAGATAGTATCCTTCTGATAGGAAGTTAAGACTCAGAGAGTAAATAACTTGACCTACAGTTCACAAAAATCTGTGGCAGAGACTGGAATGTCAATCATATCTTCCTAGTCCTACTGTTGAGCATGAAACCAGCTTTCCTCTGACTGTACTTGTCTGTGTTTGTGTGTAGGTAAATTATTGAGACCACCTTTTGCTACTTTATGTAGCATCAATGCCTCATAACTTTAAATACCTTAATGTTCAAATAGCTAAAGTTCAATTTCAGAAATGTCAACAATTCATAGACTTCAAGTCCAAAAGTGATCATATGATCTTCTAGTCTAATCATCTATATAACATCAGCCATAGAATTTCTAAATATACTTCATTTTAGAGTGTGTTGTTGAGATAATACGGTCTTACTTTCTGAACTAGGTGGACTGACAAAAATAGGGGAAAGGATATTAGAAAAGCTCTACTATAAAATAATTCACTTTCATTTTAAGTTGTTTTTTATAAATGCTTTTTTATAAAATTGGTTGTTTCAAGTCTTTGATGTAAATATTTTCATTTAGGATGGTGTTTTGGAAGAGTACAATGAGAAGGATTTCTATGAGTCTGATGAAGAGCAGAAAGAAAAAGATCAGAAAGTGAAGAAACCCTATGCTATGGATCCAGACCATAGATTGCTGATACGAAATACAAAGCCCTTGCTGCAAAGCCGGAATGCTGCTGTATGACAAATACCTTTGTTTCAAACTGCTAAGTGTCCACCCTTCTAAAATACTTTAACTGAGGTGTTTTTTTTTTTAATATTTGGGAGTAGGATATTCCTTCGCCCCAATATGCATAGGAAATACCCTGTAAAATTGTGTACCTAAACAATAGTTCTGCTGTAGCCAACTGAAAGTAATCAGTTTTCAATTGCGTGCCCTTAAAAGTGGGAAAGTAATTGAATCTAATACCTGAAGTACCTGCTATGTGCTCCCTACTTACTCTTAATATTAAGAGTAAGAGGAGAATTAGGCAATCCAGTATCTGCTGCCAAAGCACTTCAGATCATTTAACTTGTGAGTTTTCAGAAATTTTGGTGAGATTATCAACATCTTAACATGGTTTAAGTCTTTTAATGAAAACTGTAGGTGCTCCTGATTTATTAGATGTCACTTTTCTTTGTGGTGGAAATTTTCAGAGGAGCCTGGAAAAGATAAGCACTCTTTGAAAATCTCAGCCTGAGTCCTAGCTTCAGTTTCCCAGCAGAATTGAGGCGGCTAACACACCTTCTGGACAGTTCATTCAGCACGTCTCTGAGAGCTGGATTAAGTGATCTGACTCTTCATAGAAGCACAAATCTTTAAGGCAGGGGTAGACAGTAAAACTGTGGTGGTTCATCAGGATTAGCATCTGGTGGGCCACTTCCACTATATTTACCTGCGCCGCCTCAGGTATGGGCTATTGGAGTTTCTATTGGTTGGGGACAGTGATCCACAGCCAACAGGAGCTGCAATCACCCATGCCCGCCAAAGTGCAGATAAATATAGTGGTGGCGGCCCGCCATGGGCTAACCCTTGGAAATCAGAGCCATCCCACAGGCTAGTATTTGTCCACATCTGCTTTAAGGACAAAATTAAAAATTATGATTATCTAGTCTGACCTTCTATATAACACAGACCATGGAATTTTACCCATTCCTCTCAGACCATAATTTCTGAACGTATCTTTAAAAAGATCAAGTTTTGATTTACTGACTTCAGGTGATGGAGAGTCTACCATATCAGTAGGTAAATTATTCCATTAGCTAATTAAGTTTACTTAGCTCTAGTCTAAATATTTTGAATGTAAGCTTCAGCAATTGGATTTCTGTCTAGATAAGTCATAGACTACATTTTAGGTTTGGAGAGCTATCCATTAGCCAATTTTTAGACCATTAATATGTACTCCATTGGTGTTGTATACTGTTTATCATTGAATCAAAATGTACTGTGGCATTGTCAGTCAAATGCGTTACTGAAATCTGTTATGTCAACATAATTATGTTTATCAACTTAATTTGTTATTGCATCAGAAATAATTAAGTTTAAGAGCATAAAATTGTGATTGGTCTGAAAGGGACTTCAAAAAGTCATTTAGTCGATCCCATGCTCTGAGATAGGACAATGAATACCTACAACATACTTGAAAAGTCTTTTTGTAGAACCTGTTCTTAAAAACCTCCAGTGACAAGTATTCCACAACCTACGTTGGGAATCTATTCCAATGCTTAACTCTCTATATAAAGTTAGGTTTTTTTCTTAATATGTAATCTAAATGTCTTTTGTGGTAGATCATTTCTTGTCCTACCTCCAGTGGACTTGGAGAACAGTAGAATAGCTTCATCTTTACAACAGACATAAATATATTTGAAAACTGTTAGGAGTTGCTTCCTAAGTCATTTCCTCTCAAGACTAAACCCACCCAGTTTTTTAAATCTTTCTTCACAGTTGAGATATTTTAAACCTTCTGTCACTTTTTGTTGCTCTCCTCTGGGATTTCCCCAGTCTGTCCATTTTTAAAAAAAGTATGATACCCAGAACTTGACACAGTACTCTGAGGTCTCATCAATGCTAAGCATACTGGAACAGTTACCTTCTGTTTCTTACATGTGGCATTCCTGATACTTCATCCCAGAATATTAGCCTTTTTCCAACAGCATCACATGTTCAATTTGTGGTGGTCTTTCTTTTCTTTCCAAACTGCATCTATTATAATCTATTTCATGGCTTAGTTCAGAATATTAGGCTGCCCCGCATGCAGTAAACTAGAGTCATCCCATACACCTTTTTAATGTTAGTACATTTTCCAGGAGGAGGACCTATTAAGGTTTTAAAAAACAATTATAGTGTCTTTTACCTTTTGTTACTTTGATACGTGTATAACCCTACAGGTTTCGTTTTGTTGTTTTTAGGTCCTTAAGTCATTTTAATGCAAATGCCTTTGGATGGATGGCTATGGTAACCAGAAAAGGTTTTTGCTTATGGCATTACTGGTTAAACTAACTAATGAACAGCTATTATTGAAATTAGATTTAATACAAATAAAAAGCAAAAATATTTATATAGGTTTAAAGGGAATTTTTCATTAATATGTACGGATAAGGCTGTAAATTCTGGTTTGTTAAAAATATCAGTTTGATTAGAACTTTAGTTGCATCTGATATTTATTACTGGAAGGAATGTAAGTTATTCATTAGTTTAGAAATCAGAAATGAAAACATATACTTTTGAATCTGCCTCTTCATATCAAAGAACATATGCAAAAAAGGCAATTTAAAACTTTGTACTAGGCAATGAGTGTGTAATTTTGCAGCTTGAAAGTAGAGGATGATATATATTGTGTAATTACTTCAAGGTAGCAAATTGTTCTGAATGTTAACATTTGTATTTTCTAGGTGGTGATGGCAGTTGCTCAACTTTACTGGCACTTGGCACCAAAGTCTGAGGCTGGCATTGTTTCTAAATCCTTAGTGCGCTTACTTCGTAGCAGTAGGTGGGTCAGGCTCTTTTGTTGAGCATCAAACAACTTGCTGTACAGTTTGCCTTTCAGTTTTAAATTATATATAACTCATAAACTTCAGCTTATAATGTTGGGTGTAAACTGGAACTTGTAAAAGTCTGCCAAAACAGTTCTGGTCTTAGAATAAACTGTGATTTATACCACTAAACAATATTTTTCCAGGCCTCCTCATGTATAGTATGTGTTCCCTAGCTTACACAGATTTCTTTTTCAGGTCACCCATATTTCCTCTTATATCATGGGACTAGCACAACTACAACAGTATAGCATTATTTTAAAAAGAGAAATATTGTTTCTCAGTGTAATGATGCAGGCTTTTTTTACATGTCTTTCCTAAAACTTAAAAAAAAAAAAAAGTGTTAAGGATTTATTTAGAGTTTTGAAGCTTGTATTGCAAGACACATAACAAAACAAAAACTCAAAAAGGTCCTATATATTTTAAAATATGAAGCTAAAAAGAAAATGTTTACCTGTCTTCAATACAAAAACAGCTGTGTTAGACAACAATTTGGTTTCATCTAGTAGTCATGCTGCAAATATGGGATGGACAAAACTCGGAAACTAACGTGTTTTAAAGGAGTTATCTAAGATAATCTTCTAAACAGTTAGTAGTTAAGCAGCATACACTCCACTCCCAAGCATTTGTCAGAAGGCTGTATGCATGTTCCTGTAAACTGTAGCCCACAACAGAAATACAAGTATTTGTCTAGCAAAAATATGTAACATACAATGTGTAAAGAATTGACTATGAATATCTTGGTTTAGAAGCTCAAAAGATGTGGACAAAATAATACATTTGGATGCTAATCTGAACCAGGAATTCAGGTCTCCATTGGAATATAATAGGGGCCATCACTCGAAGTAGCAGTCTAGGATTTATTCAAACGCTTCCATGTATTGGTTTCTCTATCTCTTAGTGGTTGCTGCTACCATCGCCTACCTAAGAGGGGAGGTGTCAAAGGAGTTATTTAATGCTTATGAAGAGATTAAAATATTACAATGTATTACAATTTCCAGTGGGTTAAAGTAAGCCTAAATTAAACTACTCTCTCTCCTCAATTGAATTGATCAAATAAAAGATAGCACTTCACCCTCCTTATTTGCATTTTAAAAATGACAGTCCGAATTTTGTGCTGCATCTTGCTATATAAAAGTCTCAAGTGACATGTGATAGCTTCACACCTCAAGTTTTTCTTATAAAATGTTCAAGTATGCCAAAGAAATAAGTCAAATATACATGGTAGCTTATATGTGTAGAAAGCATATCCATACATATTTATAGAAAATTCAGCTAAAAACCCTTCAACAGTACATGTAAGTGAACTTTTTAGATCTAATTTTTTTGTTGGTTTTGTTTTGTTTTGTGTTTTAAATGTGTTCTCCAAAAATATTGACAAATATATTTAACAGGACTCTTGTCTTTGATTTCTAGGGAAGTGCAGTATATTGTCCTGCAGAATATTGCAACTATGTCAATTCAAAGAAAGGTATACTTTGCTTAGCATTTTCTAAATTTTACTTTAAATGAAGAACAGGCACAACTACTACTTCAATGGCTTTTATTTTTCAGGGAATGTTTGAACCTTACATGAAGAGTTTCTACGTTAGGTCAACTGATCCAACGATGATCAAAACATCAAAGGTGTGTTCTGTAATACATAATGTACATCCCACATATGCCCTTTGTTTTTAGTTAGTATTTATAACAGGAAAGTAACATGCTCTTTGACTACTGTGGAAATCATGTTTCTCTGAACTATTTTGCTTTTTCAGTGTAATTTCTACTGATGGTATTTAGGATAGGCAAGAAGGTGACTTCCAAGTACATGTAGCTAACTGAATATGCTGAGGGGAGATGATGTATAAGGCAGAAATGTCTCTCTTTCTATCTGAAGAGGTGTCTGCTTGGAGTTACTTGGATATAACTGGCAGATATGCTTTGCTTTTCAAGATCTCAGTGTTTTACTATGATGGAAAAAGATTGTTATTCACATGTAATTTCATTGTGAGAGAGAGAGTTGGGAATAGGACTCAAATTTAGGATACATAGAGTATATAGTGATATAATTTCTTTTCTTGTGTACATACTGTATGTGTAGAGATGTGCCTAGTGTGACCCGGAACTCTTAAGCGCACAGCTTATAAGGAACACTGCTTGTGTGGCTACTCAGGAGAGATTCACATGCTATCCAGCTAATAAGCAGAGTGCCCCCAGATAGGTTTTCTGTTTTTGCTGGTGGTGCACATTCGCACATGCTTCGGTGTACATAAAACTTTATTCTGCACATGGATGGATAAAATTAGAGGGAACATTGCTCTTGAGTTCCATTTGTAGATCTGAAATCTATCCCTTGAGCTTCAGGACAGTTACTTAAGTTTGCTATTTTAGTTTTTCTAATTTTAAAATAAATAAGTAAATAAAATAATTGTAACTGGATTGCTAAATATTTTTCTCCTTTTCTTATGTTTTTGTCATCTTTTCATCAGCAGGGGTTTTACTAAGGCTCAGAGGTTTGAGAGAATGGCAGATGTTTTTGTTTTTTTTTTTTAATTTTAGTTCTGTTGTAGGTGGTCGGAGAATTCCTAATTTTAGGGGGACAGACTAGAGAACAACCCTAATATAAGTTTATTGCTTACTTTGAAGCTGTAAATTCAGTATTTATGGTGGAAGCTAGCTTTTGTTTAAACTGGTAAATAGAGAACTTAAGGCTTCTCTAACCCACTCCTGTGTTAAAATGGAATATGAAAATGCTTTGCAGCCTCATTTTAGAACAGACTGCTCTGTGTGGTGGAAAATGAGAGGGGTCAGGGACATTTACATACAAAATCAAATCACACTCAGGAGACAAAGGTGAAGTAGGAGATGGCTGCCAGGGTGGGAATAACTGTATAAGGCTATGTCTATACTACAAGTTGTCTCTGCAAAAAATATGCTAATGAGGGACTAATTTTCAAGAGTCGCAATCTCATTTGCATATTTTCTGCTGATCTGTTTTTGCGCTGGGGTTTTTGCGCAAAAACAAGCAGTGTGGACGTTTTCTTTTTGCATCCTTCATTAGCATATTTTTTGCTGAGAAAACTCGTAGTATAGATGTAGCCTAAGCATTTAAAAAGGAAAAGTGGGCTAACTCTGCAGGTCTCATGTGTTTGGTATGACATATGATATTTCAGCAAACTGCTACATAAGAACAAGAGAATTGAGTGCAGCAGGAGGAAATGTGGTGAAAGAAAAACTCTAATTTTTAATATATATTTATATAAATATTTGGGGAGTAAATGTTACTGTATACTTTCTGGAAAGTACATTTTATTATTGGGACTGCTGGAACATACGTGTCCTGTATTATTCCTAATATTTAAGTCATATTTTTAATTAATAGCTTACATTAAAACAAAAAATAAGACATCTTTCCTTTGTTTCACTGCATTTGGGTGGATAGCTGACATTCTGCTCTGAGTTGACATTATTTTCAAGTTTTATGAAGATTGAACAAATGCTAACCATTATTATTTAATGTTTCAGAAAGTTTAATTAGTGCTGAATTGTTTTACATATTACTGAAAAACCCCCTCTGTTCAAAAAGGACTCCTAAAAGTCAAGTGCTCAAGTATGCAGAACTGTCGACTTCCCGCTTTAAATTGGGGACATCTGCAGTTTCTTACTCTGTTTAGAATTGGACAGTTAATAAACACTCTTCTAAATCCAGATTGTTACTGAGTTCTAGTCTACTCTATTGTGGGTCATCGATCTCAGGTATGCAACTTCAGCTGCATGAATAATGTATCTAAAGTTGACATACTTGGATCTACATACAGCAGTGAAGACACTGTGGTAAGTCAATTGCTGATGTTCTCCCATAGACTCCCTTTCTCTTCTCGTTCTGGTGGACTATAGCAGTCAACAGAAGAACACTGCCCGTTGATCTGTCGGGTAGTGAAGACATACCTTGAGTTCATATTAGCAGCTGTTTCTTGTTAAGTGTCCTTTCTGGCTATGTTTGCATTGAAGGTGTCTAAAATAGGGAACTTCCTGCTTCAGTGTTGATACTGCCTTGAAGCATGACATTTTTGATACTGTACAGAAGTGTAATATATCCATAGTGATTTTATCTTTCTCCTCACCAGAAATTAGGGAGACTCTCTTTTTGAGGATGAGTTGTCATTTGTCAAAACAGAATTTGATGAATACTATGAATGCATCTATTTCCCTGAAATGAGGACTCTTGATCATAGCTGCTTTGAGGATGAGTTAGGGAAATTTCATTCATTGCTCTCTGGCACCTTATCTCTTCATGTTTCTATTTTTCTTTGTTTAGTCTATATCGTATTGAAAAACACCTCACCAGCAGCATTTCCAATTCAATTGTGATACAGTGGCTCTGTGTATAGCTACAGCTAGTAGGAAATGCAGAGCAGAACCCTGCTGTTTTGCTTTGAAAGCACATTCCTTAAGTTCTGGTGAATGTTAACATTTCAGTGTACTTCAGATTTCTGCCTACAAAGTGTTCTATTAAGTTTTAAGTAATACTTGTAGATAAAATACTTTATACATTCAATTTTGTAATAAATGTGTTCTACTTATTGTAATCATACCTTTTCTCTCCTCCAGCTTGAAATTTTGACAAATTTAGCAAATGAGACCAACATATCAACACTACTTCGAGAATTTCAGGTCTGAACAATTCAAGAGTATTTTTCTTGCATAAATTGCATTGTTACATATTACATGCATTCTAAACTTGTAGATGAACTTGGAAATTTTTAAATAGTACTTTTGTTGTTCTATAAGGTTCTCTTTGAATGAAACTGAGACAGTATGATACAGCTTTTCTCGGATTTAGCAATGCATTACTTTTAACTATTCTGCTTTGTATATTGTAGCATACTGGTATCAATTGTAGAGAGGTAAAAATGTAGGGAATGAAACTCAATTGTTTTAAAACAAATCCTGCCCATCTAATTCCACTGTTCAACTGAGTTGGGAAGATAATGTTTTAGCTTCAACAATATTTGGTCACTGTCACAGGCTGCTAATGCCTCTTCTTTAAATAATTGAAATAAAGTATAATATTATCTGAGTTTTTCCTATTGCTCTATGCATCTTTGCCAGATGTGGGATCTTTAGTGTCAACAGTGTGTGTCCTTTCCTTCTTCTCTTCTGGCAGCCGTTTTCATTTCTCCAGTTCTCAAGCTGGGATTCCCCAAAAGAAACCAGTTCTTTTTTTCAGGCAGGGTGGTTTACAGATGTAGCTAATTAAATGGACTTGAAACTTCCTTGAAGACAGCTCCCTCAGCCTTGCACTCAAACTAATTTTTGCTTTTGGATAATTGCCCTCCACCACAGAGCCTTGCCTGGAGTCAGATCTCGGTTATCAGCAATGACAACAGCTGGCCAGACAATGTGTTTTTAAAACAAGGGCAAAATAAAATATATACAAAATAATAATTTCTGATGTGTAATGTAGCTTTGTAAGTTAATTTTTTCTCTACATTTAGTATAGATAGTAATGTAAGTTTCCAGTTAATAAGACCAGTGTGTTGACTAATGGAAATCCTGTTTCCTCCAGACCTATGTGAAAAGCCAAGATAAACAGTTTGCTGCAGCTACTATTCAGGCTATAGGTAGATGTGCAACCAACATCTCAGAAGTGACTGACACATGCCTTAATGGCCTAGTGTGTTTGCTGTCCAACAGAGATGGTAAGCCAACTTCTGTTTGTGGTTTGAGTGACTGATAGCTTGAGTCATTTTATTGTATTGATCCATAATAGCAAAAGATTAAAAAATTACGTTGAATGGTGATTTCTGTTTGCAATCAATCGGGTGGGCAATGGAGTAACAAACTCAGCTAGACAAATAATAATATTGCTTGATTTATCCTGGGGTTTGGAAACCATGCATTATTCATTGTGCAGGTACATAGACACCTGTAACTCCAGAATGCAGTAATTAAAAATGTACAGTGTTTTTCACAGAGAATAGGAGTTTAATATTTTGTCTAATAATAGTATGTTCAATTGCATTAAAACAGTTAGCCTGCAGAGGGTGCTAAAAGCAGGGGAATAGCATTCTCTGTATATAAATGGTGAGATCAAAAAACATTAAATAGTTTTAGAATAGGCAGCTCTGAACTTGGCTTGGCTTTGTAATTTTAGCTTCCTATTAATTTTATACATAAAACAGAACTGTACAAATTGGTTAAGAGCATAAGGAGTGGATATAGACCAAATAGAAAACTATAGCAAAACAACACAAATATGTCTTTGACAAAGGCACTGGTAGTTAATGCAGTTACATTATAATCATGGAGAAGGAAACTGAGGTTATAGATAATGTAGAATCTAATGAAATAAAAATATTAAATGAATCAACATGTTCG
>JANRFK010004149.1:40142309-40156758 GCA_030068395.1 Apalone spinifera
GCAAACTTAATAAGCGTACTTTCTATGCCAATATCTAAATCGTTGATGAAAATAGTGAACAGAGCTGGTCCCAAAACAGACCCCTCTGGAACCCCACTTGTTATACCTTTCCAGCAGGATTGTGAACCATTAATAACTACTCTCTGAGAACAGTTATCCAGCCAGTCATGCACCCACCTTAGAGTAGCCCCATCTAAGTTGAATTAGCCTAGTTTATTGATAAGAATATCATGTGAGTCCATATTAAATGCCTTACTGAAGTCTAGGTATACCACATCCACAGCTTCTTCCTTATCCACAAGACTCGTTATCCTATCAAAGAAAGCTATCAGATTGGTTTGACATGATTTGTTCTTTACAAATCCATGCTGGCTGTTCCCTATCACCTTGCACATTCCAAGTGTTTACAGATGATTTCCTTAATTACTTGCTCCATTATCTTCCCTGGCACAGAAGTTAAACTCACTGGTCTGTAGTTTCCTGGGTGGTTCTTATTTCCCTTTTTTATAAATGGGCACTATATTTGCCCTTTTCCGGTTTTCTGGAATCTCTCCTGTCTCCCATGATTTTCCAAAGATGATAGCTAGAGGCTCAGAATGCTCCTCTATCAGCTCCTTATCTGTATTAACTGAAGGTGTGAATTTAAAGTACATTGTACTTACAATGCATTAAAACCCTTATTTGGACCATCTCAGTCAGAATGAAAGTGGCCTAGATAATTCAACCCACATTAGATTCACACTTTTTAGTTAATTTGTATTAACTTCCTCCCCAGGAAGAAAAGTCTTGATTTTTTTTCTATCTAATTATATCATTTTAAACCTGATTCAAGAAATTTAGTTTGGAGAAATGACCCAGTTGTCAAATGTAAGATGATACACAAAGCTGCATTCTAAAATATAAGCTCTTCAGAGTGTCAGGAAATATCCATGGATAGCTACAGCTGTAATTTTTAAAACAAAAATTTGCCAAATAGAGCTTTCCTGATTTCCAGATGACCATGATGATTTTTAAGGGATTTTTTCCTCCAAATGTTCTTCTTTTGCACATCTTTCCCTTTCTTTTTGATTTACTGACATACGCTGGAAATGAATGGTCCGTGTGTTCGGTTAACTGTTCAAATACAAGGATGTTGTGATCTGTTTGAGGAAATATTTGTTTGCCATTCAGCAGTGATTGTTTCAAAAAGTACATATATGAAGAAAACTACTTGTCAATTTTTCTCTAGTGGATATGAAAATTAGAACTATAATGAATCTCTGTGACATTAATCAGTCTGTTTGTTTATGCTTTGGTTTCAACTTGACCATGTTTGACTTTCCTTCATCTTGCCATACATGAGTTTATTCTTGCATAGAAGCCTGCCTCTGAACCAATAAGGGTTTTTCAGCTTCAAAATTTGCATATTTCATACAAGTTGATCAGGCTGCAAATGTTACTTGTTACAGTAGCTAAGCATTCCTGTGCATAGCTTAGACATAAATCTTCAAATAGCTTGCCTATTTAAGATCCTCATTTGAATGTACTAGAGATAAGATTATTAATTTGGGAGATGAGATACAGGGTGGATTAGGATGTGGTAGTGCAAATGTTCAGTGGCCTGTTTATTTTCACTATTGAATTAGCTGGCAATTTGCTGAGCTAACTTTTTTTAGAGTCCTTAGATACCGCAATTTAATGGTGGAATAGGTATTTGTGCTTCTGTAATGACTTATTTAAAAATAAAAATAGTAAGTACAGACACATTAAATCCCATTTAAAAGGAATCATCAGGTGTGTATAATGGACTTGATTTTGTTCTCTTAACACAATCCTTCCCCTTTCATAACTTGTTTGTTAGAGCAGGACCTGTCTTCAGATTTATAACATGATCTGCACATTTATGTTACTATTATAAATTAGTTCTGCAGTTAAACTTGTTAGCTCATTTACCGCTGTTGAACAGTTGACAATTTGGTGCACGTGATTTCTATTCCATATGCATAAACACTTCTAAAATAAATTGTAACTTTGTTTTTGTCTTTGTCAGAGATAGTAGTTGCTGAAAGTGTAGTTGTCATTAAGAAACTACTACAAACACAACCTGCGCACCATGGTGAAATTATTAAACATATGGCAAAGCTCTTGGACACTATTACTGTGAGTATTTATGCATACTTCTGTATTTTCTTTGCTAACAAATTAAAATTGTAATATTAGTGGTGAACATGGACTAGAAATGGAAATAGATATGTAAGAGAAATGGAACATAAAATGCATATTACTGGAGGAGTAAGGATGCAAAATAGCCTAAATAAAGCACTTGCAAAGACAGGCTTATTAAAGTAGAATTGCATTGATCAAAGTACATATTATTATCACAAGTATCTGTGGTATTTGAGTCTTGGTGACAATTTCAAATAGCATTATTATTTTGCAGAGGAGAGCTCTTTCCCTTGGTTTTTCCTCTGTTCATTGGCTTCCAGTTGAATATTGGATCAAAATCAATGTTAATTATGCTAATGTTGAAGTCCTGTAAAGAACAAAGGGACCAAGTTACCAAAGGGATTACATCACTTAGTAATTGTGACTTCCCAGCAGAGCAGATGTCTGCTGGAACTCTTTACCTCAAGTGAGGCTTGCATGTGCACAAGATGGAGTCTAGGAATCTAGACCAGGGCCCCTGGGAAGGCCAAGAGGGTTGTCCAATATGGACCGCAAGCCCTGCCCCTTCCCACCAGTACCCTGCCTTCCCCATGGCACTCTGTCCCCAAGGATGCATCTTTGGGGATCGTTGGGGCAGGGAGATGGAGGAGGGCTGGAACAGCAGCCTCTAGTCCCTGTAATGAAGAGGAGCACTGTGGAGCGAGTATACTTGACCAGAGAAGCACGGGGGGGCCCAACTGGTGATCCCTGAAGCTGCATTCTTGGGGTTGGGGTACCATGGGGAGAGGGAACAAGATGATGATGGGAATGGGCGGGAATTGGGGGCCAGTAGTAGACAGGACCACACCACCCTCCTGGCCCACTGGGAGTCCAGGCTGGATTGCACAATCGATCTGGACAGTGCTGACCCCCGGGTTGGGAGTTTGGGACCTTGATCCACAAGTATCTCCCAGAAAGTGTACAGCCATGGAAACCAGTTGGACATAGCGCCCACTTCTTGCTCTTTTGGCTTTCAGTCTATTATCTCCTGCACCATAGGTCTTTCTCAGTTTATTATGGAGAATAGTAGAACGATTCCTTCTTTTCAGGTTTAATGAATGATCTGTGTTTTTCCCTGGCTTTAAATGCAAGCAGCAGATGGTAGAATATTGTTGCTGTGTGGGATTGTTCCTCTAGTTCTGTTTTTATACATCATACAGTCGCAAGACATTTTTAAATAGCTACCTTTTAAAATGTAAGCTTTAAGAGAGAGGAAATGAAAGGTAACTGTTAAGAGCAAGTTTACACTACTAAATTAAGTCAATCTAAGTTATGTCAACTACAGTCATTTCTGTAATTATATTGCTTTTCCTCATTGTGTTTGCGGTATGCATCCTCAGTGGCCACTTTTCACAGTGAGACAGTTTCTGAAAGGTAGCAATAGTTGATGTAAGCAGTTAGGGATGTGAAAGGTTAACCAGTTTAACTGGTAAGCATCACACATTAAGGCCGGGGGGGTGGGGAGACTTCAGCCCAGCTGGGCTGGAGTGGCCCCCTCTGCCTGCCCCTCCTTTAATCGGTTAGACATCGTGTTTAACCAGTTAACCAGTTTAACAGGATTTTACATCCCTATAAGCAGTGCAATGTCAGCACTGACACTGTGTTGACCTAACTGTATTTTGATGCAGATCTGATTCCAAGTTACCAAAGAAGCTAAGACTGATTGTGCTTGGAGTACACTTGATTTTTGGAGTATGCCCTAATTGAAAACAAGTATAGGCTGGGATTCCATTGGGAAAGCTGAGTTACGCTGAAGTAAAATAGGGAATAGATTTATGGTGTCACCATTATGGTGTGTGACCATGAGGTTTCGAAATAAGAGGCATATGATATGTAATATGAAATAAGAAAATGACCCTCAGTGGCAACTGGCAACTCTAGATTTCTCTTACTGCAGTTTTCTGCACTGTATATTTGAGTGATAGAGTCTAAACCTAGTTAACTAATTAAACAAGCCATTAGCTTAGCTTAGCTAATCCTTAACTTTTTTTCCTCTAGCAACACCCAACTTAGCAGTCAGCTTGGGAATTTACTTTTAAATTACACTTATATTATTAAAAGGCATAGAGAGAGTATTGAAGAATGATGCATTCCAAAGTTGATCCATTGTTTTTCAGACATATCCATATCTTCATTGACATCATTTTCTCCCAATAAGCAGTTTTCCTTATGCGTATTCATTCTTGAAGCTAGGCCCTACATCATCATCTTGCACTGCTTACACTTGATACATTTTCCTTTTTTACTCAGGGAATTAATTTCTTCAAAATATTCCTAGGTAAGGTCTCTCTTACACCCAGAAGCCATGGCAGTTTTTCTATGGCAAAAATGTGGGAGAATATAGAAAATGATGTGTGTTTGCTGGATGTCTTCCCTTTTTTTTTTCCAGTCCATTCCTCTATCCCTTTCTATGCTGCCTCTGTCCTTTCCTTTATATTGTGTTGCTGTCTTTAGACAGTGATTTAATTAACTCTGCTGTGCTTGGCCCAGGTTCACCATCATATAAGTCCAGAACAAAAACAATTCTATTCAGCCCGGGTCTTCTTTGCATGTTAGTCTGCTGAAAAATGGAAACTGAAGCTCCAGAACATTCAAGAAGCAAGAGCTGGTAGCTAGGCTGCACAGATGAGAACCATTAATTCATTTTTATAAGACCATTGGTGTAGGTGTAGCATGTTTGTGATAAAACTTAATTGTAACTTATTTTTAAATGAGAAATTTAGTATTTATTGTTTTTTTTTTAAAAAAAATTAATGAAATTCAATTTAAATAAAAAAACCTGATTGTTTGGGTTTTTAAAAAAAAGCAAAAACAAACATTGCTGCAGGGTGGATTAAAAAAAATATTTTTGCACTAGCTTATTAGAGAGTTGAATTTGACTCTGTGAAAATAGAAATTAAATAAAAGGAATAACAAAAGATTATTTTTACTAGAAAGAAATCCCTTTTTAATCTATTCCAACATACTTTCCTTGAATGTGTATATTCATGTTACGCTATTTTTGTTTTAATGGGTACAAGTTGGATAGAAACTAAATACAGCTGATCAATTATTAAAGTAGTGTTAGGAAGCTCAATCACAAATAATTAGAGATTTCTCAGGCCATGCTAAGATGAATCTCTCATTCACAACAGAAAATCTGAGGAAGGGCTGGGGCTCTTGTTTGTACATTTTGAAAGCAGAATGCTGCGCAGGTGGGCTCTTGCTACATTTCAAAGTGGAAGCGCCCTTATCGACTAATTGAGTAGTCGATGGAAATCCCATTTACTATTAGATTAGTTGATTAATCTAATTTTAACATCTCTCTAGTGCACACTAATGTTTAACTGTTTTTAGTATTTTAGTCATCCATATATAATAATATTAGAAATAAGTTAAGCATAACACAAGTTATTTTCCTGCAACATGTGGAATCATTTTCTTGCATGCTTGGTTTTTGTTTTATAGTTATGTCATGATTTGTAGTTAAAGTATAATTAACACAGAAATGATGGTTGGGAGATCTTTTTTTACAAATAGAGGGTGGCTTTATGACACTCATATTGGTTACAGCTATAGGAAAACCATAGAATCAGTATGCCTCATGAGATCCACCCAAGTTTCCTACTGTCTCGGCATTATTTCCCAAGCATCTGGTAAAGATGATATGCATGAACCAACTGAAGAAGGATTGCATAGAATAAGGAAGGCAACAGCCATTAGAAAGAAACTACAAGATGGCAAATATAGAGTCTATTAATAGAATTGAGTCCCTCTTTCATTCGGAACAGATGTAATAGAGATGTAGCCGTGTTAGTCTGGTCTTGCTGAAACAAAAGACAGGACTATGCAGCACTTTAAAGACTGACCCACGAAAGCTCATCGCCTAATAAACCATCTTGTTAGTTTTTAAAGTGCTGCATAGTCCTGTGTTTTGTTTCAGAACAGATAGTATTAGTAATGTGGCACAGAAAGTGCTATGCCCAGTACACTGACAAAGTTAAAATCCAGAAACTATAGGAAGCAAGAGCACCTGCAACTAATGTATCATATGTGTGGTAAGCTTGTAGTGATCCCAGTAAAGGCACCAGTGTTCATGTTTTGAAGATACCTGAGGATTGGTACCATTACTGCAATCTTGCAAAGGAAACTGTCATTGAAATTCCACACACCTGCATCAATAGTAGATCATGATTCATGGAAAAACTCCAAACTTGTATAGATATTTTATTTCAGCTCACTTCCTTTCCTGCTTGGTCTCCTGCTGAGACACAAACACTTATTTCCAGCCAAGAATAAATATGTATCTATTTCACAAATGATTGATTCTTGCCAGGATGATGATATGACCATTTCTAAGATGACACATTTCTGTCACTGGTATATTTTGCATTGAGAATTTCATACCTTAGCCATAAAGGTTTCCGTGTCAGTGAGAATGATTCAGCTGCTTGTATTCCAGATAGCTTTTACATGTTTCTCCACTTGCTTCATGAAAGCCAGTCTATCCTTCAGAGTGATGCTGAAGCTTGAGGGAAGTGTCCTTTTTTTTCCTGCTTCTCAGTTGGGAGCTGTGCGTGCGCCTTGTTTTTGGCCCACAACTGATTTTTCTGTAGGTTCAAGGTCCCTAACACAAAAATGGTTCTCCGCATCTGTTTTGTACCAAACTCAGTAGAACAAGCTATGAATGAAAGTTGTATGCTAGAGCGATGCATGCTCACGAAGTGACATTTCAAGCACAGTGGAACGTGCTTCTTCATCAACTCTTCGACTTTATAGCAGCGCATAATAGGAGTTCAGAGTAGCACGTCATCAAATGTGTTTGGTCACATTGTTATGATGAGCTCATGGCAGTTTGTGCTTCACAAAGATTTCAAAATGTCACCTCTTTGTTTGTGACCAGTGAAGATGAAAGTAGTGCCAACTTAGGTTTTGCTGGCAGTACATGGAAATGGTGGCCCTACTTCCAGAGGGAAGAAAATTGAGAGCTGCAACTCTTCATTTTCAAATGTACACTGTCATTCTCCCATGAGACCTGGCCACACAAGCTATGCACGTTAGAGTGCCATCTGCATCACAGAATTACATCTTCTATTGACTGACATGATCAAGGAGTTCCAAAAAGGGAATTTTCTTAAGCGATCATTTCCAAAGTTTAGCCAAGTGGACCTTAATCAAATTGCTTAAAGGCATAGGAATGAAAGGAGGTGAAATCGCAGGTCTCACCAAAACTTGTTCAGCCCTCAGTAAATAGGCCTTGACTTAAAATCTAAGAACCCGAATTTCAGTAGACACCAGATCAACTTATTCATTGTGAGTCAAGAAAGTTAAAGCAATGTAATAATGAAGATGAGAATGCCTTCTAATGAACACATCAGTGATTCAAGGTTTTCTCTGGAAAGGAACCACCCACTTCATTGCAAAATATTGAAACAAAAGATCTGGTTACTAAAGCCATTGAAGATGCACTTTTACATGAAGAGATCCCAGGACAAGTACAATTGGATAGCTTTGTGTAAAAATAGCTTAGACACATATACTATCCACTGTTTAAAAAAAAAAAAATGTTCCAACTTCTTTCATGCTACATGAGGTGTGGGGAAAAGTCAAAGGAAAAGCCTTTACCATGAAAGTAGACAGAAGTATTCTTCAGAATTAATCATGCCTATCCAACCAGCAGGATTTTGAATTTGCCACAATTTTTTAAACGTAAGTTAATGTCTGCCCTCTGGCATTAGTACAGTCAAATGAGAGAGTAAGAGAAGGCACAATAGCAATACTCAATGTACTGACGTCAAGCAGATGTCCACTGCTGCCAAAAGCTTCCCCTATTTGGGAGAAGCTGTTGTGTAATAATGAACAAGCTTCCTGAAGCCATCTGGAATTAAAATGTTGGGAGACTTTGCAGGAATATCTGTAAAAACAGTACTTAGGACTGGAGCACACTTCTGTAGAATAGATGAGGAGGAGTTTGACTGCTGTTATAAGGAGCCTACAATGTAGAAATGCTCAAGTGGTACAAGACCTCTCCAAAGAATAGTGGAAAGCAAATATAAAAAATCAGGAGGAGCAACTAATGACCCAAGCACCATATAAAATCATTCTGGCTGGTGGCTTTCAGGATGACGTTGACCCAAGAATGATTTTATACTGTGTCGACATGGATACTCAGTGTTGGTTGTTGCAGCCAGAGAGACTGATGTACTTATTATCTTAATGTCTCACTATAGCAAATGATAGCTATATGTGAATGTGGATGAAAGCTGTCCCATCAAAGGAACGAAAGTGCTTTGTTGTGCCATTTGTGAGCAACTACAGTATGCACTGTTCTGGAAACTGCATTTTATGCCCCAACTGGTTGTGATGCTGGACACAGCAAGAAGACCACATGGAAAATTTTTGAGCAATGCCATCAGCTTCTAATTGATCTTGCATGGGATGACACAGATTTGAAGGTGAAAAGTGCTGCAGAGTGTGTTTATCAGATGTATGTAAAAGTCCAGATCATTGACAAAACATGTGCCATTTTGTTCACATGCTTGTGGTCATCAGAAGCTTTATCCCCAAGTAATGATGCACTTTTCTTTCACGTGCGGAGAGCTCAATACTAAGCACTATTTTGGAGTATTACTGCCCAAATACTGTACTTGCTCTTTAAGTAGAGTGGGTTGACAACAGAAGGATGGAAATCTGGTGCTACAGGTCATATCACCAATACCAGCAGACTGTACGTAGGCAATATTCTATGGCCACACTATTGAATGCAGAAGTTAGTAGTGCAGGTGTAGGTCACCATGACTTGTTTGCATAGTCATGAACAGGACTATGCAAATGTAGGCAACTGGAACAAGATCTATGCTTAAGAACAGTATTATCAAATAAGTAGATGTTGCTCTGATAACTGGCCTAATAGGATGTTAATTCAATTTGCCACTGTATACCAAAGTTACTTTAAATAGTACAACATTAGCATGTGTGCATAAGATACACATCAATGTGTTACTTTGTTCTCTTGATAAAGGCCTTTTAAATAAAACAAGCAGCTTGGCAACAACCATATTTAGATTCAGCATATCATAAATATTATAAGACTTGCTACCATTTTTAACAAAATAAACTAACATGACAGTGAACTTATCTGAAAACCCAAGTAGTCTGAGAGTTTTGATTCTTTTCCAGAATACTACTTCTGTAGTCTTCAGTATTCAGCTTCTATCCATTTGTATCTTTCCCCCTACATGTTAAATTATTATTATTATTTAGGCTTGGCAGGATTCTGTTTTAATCAATAACTGTCTGTAAACCTTGATTTCAGCTGACACAAAGAAACCGACGGGAGAAAATCAATCAGTAACAGTTGACGTGCCTGCAGGAATAGGGTATAGGCTTTGCCACCATGCAGGGAGCCTTCTGCAGCACTGCTGTTACAAGTGAATGAGTAAGTCCCTGACAATGAAGCTGCAGAAGACTCCCTGTATTATCTCAGGGCCAATGTCACCTGATTCCTGCAGCGGAGGCTGAGGTCCTGGCACTGCAGAGTTTGAGATCATGGCCAGCACTGCAAAAAGGAGGTGGCAAAAAGCCTTCCTCCAGGCCAAGAAATCTCAGTGACTCCTGTGGCAATGCAGGGCAAGTTCAGTGCTGCCCTGCTGTCGTGAATCTGCTCACTACTACCAGCTAATAGTGTCAGGGGTCTCTGCTCTTTTCTGCCCTGCCAGTACTGCACCCTTTCCTGCACTTTGTGCTTGCAAGAATTAGGTGTCACTGGTCCTGAGATCAAGCAGGGGGCCCTTTGCAGCTTTGCTGTTATGGCCCCACTTTCTCATTTGTTAGCTGGTAGCTAGGAAGCCATCCCTGGGCAAGAACAACAGGGCAGCAGGCAACACCTCATTCCACTCCTCTTACAGTCCTGGCCAGGGGCTCCAGTCCAGACCAGGACGACTACAGCTTCCCCTGCACCTTTATCCTTGGTGTCCTGACCCATGAATATGCTGTGAGCCTGCTGAAGCATGCTGTCTACACTGGCCTAGCCCTGGCCTACCTCCACAAATGAACAAATAAAAATATTTTAAGAACCTTGAAAATTGATAAAAATCATTGACAATACAAAAAATTAAATTCTGCTAAACCTATTCATATTGTAGTAGTAGTGAGAGTTCATCTTTACTGTGGTAGGCTCTCTACAGATGCATAAGAAAGACACTCCTGCTCTATTGCCTCTCAAAGATTGGCAGGGGCACATTGTACCCAGGAGCAAGCACTCACTGTTCACCTCTGTGTTATTTGCTAGATGTTGGGAACTCTGTTTGCTTCACTGTTGTCTTGCCCTCATCTAGTATTACTGTGTGAACTTCTTCCAAATATTGGTGGTATTTTCCTTCTGTTGTCTTTCATACTGTTTCAGGGACATTCTTGGTTCTGTGACTGTGCATAACTTGATTGTGAACTGATCTGCAGAGGTAATTTTTAATCAGGAGGTGAAAAGGAATACTTGCCACTGAGATGAAGAGTGTATGAGGAGTTGCCAACTTTCTCAGTTTTAGGGAGATCAAGGTGTATGGGAGATCTTAATACTTGGAAGGGAAATTATATTGGGGCATGCCATTGACAGGAGGCATTAAGAAGCACTGGATAGCTAGGAAAAAAGAGTTAAGTTATTCTTGCCACTAGAATAGGATGGGAAAACTTTGATATTTGGGAGAGTCTTAGGGCACTTCCTCCTCTCTTCCTGCTGCTGCCTCTCCCCTTTCCCACTAATAAGTCTCACCAGGGAACTTCTGCAGCATCATTTTATTGTTGCATTTCAGGTATGACAGGGTTCATGTTGGCTAGCTATTTCCATTTATTAAGTTTTGCCTTCCTTAAATTGTGGCGAAGAGTCATAGAGTATGGGGTTGGTAATTTGTGTTGTTCCTATACCCGCTCTAAAACTGCAGCTCAAAGTCTTGCCTGAACTATTTGCCCTGTTCTGGGATAACTGTTCAAACTTATTCAAACCTTTGGATCAATTTACATCTACATATACCTTATTTTTAATATTAAAGCCTCTCCATATTCAGTACGTTTGTCAAGTGCTTATTTACATTGATTCCAGTTAGGCATGCCTGCGCTGTCATTGAAAACTTTTCCCTTAGCAGCATTCAGCCGGTCAGCCAGCGAGCCCCCTGGAGTGGCATTGATAAAGTTCACTATATATGACCCCGCTGACCTGACCGCCCTTCAGTTCCTTCTTACTATCAGTGGCAGTGTTGGAGCTATGTTCACTTACTCACGATAGCAAGTAAGGATTACTCAGGACCATAGGTGCCTCCTGCATCCAGACTTTCAGTCTCTGTACTCCATGGCTGGATACCACAGAGTTCCAGTGCTCACCCCAGGTTCCGCAGATCCTTTTAGGCAACAAGAAGTTATCCATTAGAGCCACTTACCTTGCCAAGAGGAAAAAGTCCTCATGATGCTGCGCTTAGCCTCAGATAGCCCCAATGTAGGCATTTGTCCCATTCATTCGTGATTATTTGCTCAGACTGAAAGATCAGAGGTTAATCCTATTTATCAGAGTCTACTTAGCAGCCATTTCTGTGTTTCACATTGAGTGCCTGATCAGTTGCGGTAAATTTTTTGGTTGTATGCTTCGTCAAGGGGTTGAAAAGGGTTTATCCCCAAATGCAGCCATCTCTCCCTACGTGGGATCTGAATTTGGTCCTTTCTAAGCTAATGCTCCCACCATTTGAGCCTTTGGCCACCCACTTGCTCCTCTACCTATTGTGGAAAGTAGCTTTTCTAGTAGCTATTATGTCTGCCAGTCAGGTATTGGAGCTACGAGCACTCATGTCCAAGCCTCCTTATACTATCTTTCACAATGTTAAGGTGCAGCTCAGGTCTCATCCAGCCTTCCTTCCCAAAGTGGTGTCCCAATTCCACCTGGGTCGGAATATTTTTCTCATGGCTTTCTACCCAAGCCACATGTCAGAGCACAACAGCTGCACTCTCTGGACATTCATAGAGCCCTAGCATTTTATGCCAACCAAACTAAATCCTTCAGGAAGTCATCCCAGCTCTTTGTGGCTGTTGCTGACCACATTAAGGGCCTTTCTGTTTCTTCTCAACTATCTCTTTGTGAATTATGGATTGTATCCGTAAATGCTATAAGTTAGCAGTAGCTCTGCACCAGCGATCACCGCCTATTCTACAAGGGCCATTCTTTCATGGCTTTCTTAGCCCAAGTCGAAGTTCAGGATATAGATAGGTCAGCCACCTGGTCCTCAATTCGTACTTTCATGGCACATTATACCATTGATCAGCAGGCAAGGAACAGTGCTGCTGTAGGAAGAGCAGTCCTGCCATATGTAGTGCACTAAATCCAACTCCTCCATCGCCCCTGGGATTTGCTTGGGAGTTACCTACTTGGAATTGATGTGAATAAGTACTCAAAGAAGAGAAAATGGTTACTCACTTCTCTTGCTTGTTCATTGAGATGTGGTGTTTGTGCCCATTTCAATATACTCCTTCCTTCCCCTCTGTCAGAGTAGTTGGAAAGAAGGAATTGGGGCAGTTGGGTCAGCATGGTCATATAGGGAGCTATACTGGTGCCAGTCCAGGAGGCTCCCTGGCTGACCCAGTGGATATTGCTAAGGGAAGTTTTGGACATGTGCACACCTAATTGGAATGGATGTGAACACATCTCAAAGAACAGCAACTAATAGAGGTGAGTAACCATTTTTTACATTTGTTTAGTGTCCTAAAGTTTTTTAGTTTTCTCTCTTGAATATGGTATTTATTTTGAGGCATTGCAACCTGGAAAATACTGGATTTGTAAAGTTTTAGCCAGAATAAAACAGAGGCCACTGAGGAGGGAGCAGGGTCACCTTTAAAGAATTTCACATTGTTAGGTTTCATATAATTACTCTTGAGGGCATTCTGTGTGTGTGTGTGGGGGGGGGGAATACAGTTATGTGCACAATTTAAAATTCTGCAAATGTTATTGTCAAATAAATGTGAAGACTCCAGCATGGCACTGGGGAGCACAGGTCAGCTGTGAGAGCTGGGAGATCACTGTGCAGCTCCTCTCGTTGATGAGGATGCACCCAACCCTGACACAGTACAAAGTCTGGATATGCACCAAAATCACCTTAGAGCCCTGGCCCCTCCATGCCAGGTGTGGGCAAGCAGGCTCAGTAAGGCGGGATCCAAGTGTGGAGGGGATCCATGTATGTGTTGAAAGCATTCTGTCTGAGTGTAGGCAGCTCATTGGGATTTGGGGGCTGCGGGATCTGTATGCACAGGGGCTTTTGGGGGGCTCTGGGTGCAACAGTAATGGGAGTCAGCAGGGATGACCCAGATGAACGTTGTTGGGGCTCATAGTGTGGGATCTGGGTCTGAGTGGATTGAGCTTGGCAACAGGATCTGAGTGTGGGGACTTAGTGGGAGGTACTTCCATTGGAGTCATGGGGCTTAGTGGGGTGGGAATCTAAGCACATCTGGTTGGGTTTGTTGGGGTGCTGATCCAGGTGGCTCTTTGGAGTGGACCAGATGCAGGGAAAGTAAAGCTCATTGGGGGTTTCTGAGTGTGGGGGCATGGTGAGGTTTGGCAGGAAGGGCTGGGTCTGAGCAGGTCTGGATGTGCAGGGGCTGGGTAGATTGGGGAGCAATTCCCTGTTCAGGGATCCTTTTCCCTGCAGTTGAAGAGCAATTGGTGCAGAAAGGGGGAACAGAGCTTTGTAGAGCTTCCTGCAGCTGGGGGAGAAATCTGATGCAGCCCCAGATGCCATGCAGGAGACCAAGTCCTGTCTTCCCTAGTCCAGCTGAGACTAGCTTTTGAACCCAGTGCAGGATAACAGCCATCAGGTGAAAGCGGCGAGGAGTCCTGTGGCACCTTATAGACTAACCAAAGTGTTGGCGCATAAGCTATTGTGGGCAAAGACCCACTTCGTCAGATGCATGTAGTGGAAATTTCCAGAGGCAGGTATAAATATGCAGGCCAGAATCAGGCTGGAGATGACGAGGTGGATCCAATCAGGGAGGATGAGGCCCACTTCTAGTAGCTGATCTGGAGGTGTGAATTCCAAGAGAGGAGAAGCTGCTTTTGTAGTTAGCTAGCCATTCACAGTCTTTGTTTAATCCTGAGTTGATTGTGTCAAACTTGAAGATGAACTGTAGCTCAGCAGTTTCTCTTTGAAGTCTGGTCCTGAAGTTTTTTTGCTGCAGGATAGCTACCTTTAGATCTGCTATTGTATGTCCAGGGAGATTGAAATGTTCCCCTACAGGTTTTTGTATGTTGCCATTCCTA
>JANRFK010004149.1:40163891-40188952 GCA_030068395.1 Apalone spinifera
CTATCAGGAGTGCCGGACTATTGGATGCCGGACTATTGGAGTTTTACTGTACCTATTTCTTCACCCGATTGAGCGGCACTGTTTCAGCCGGTGCTTCTCTGATGATATTGCTTGCCATTTTGTGACACTATAAGGAATCTTTTAAACCATCTGATTAGATGAAATTACTTTTTTTTTATCTTCATTATAGTAACAAGCAAAATGTATTTTATTGTAATTATAAATGTGTTCAGTTTATACCGTGCATTTATAGAGTTCCACCTTGTATACCTAATTTGGTTCTCATATTAAGAGCGAATTAAAAGTATTACTACTTAAATCTAAAGAGGAAAATTATACTATAGCTGCACTAAATTAGTATGTTTAATGTCAGTTTTTGGTTAGCAGAGAAACAGGGATATATTAGCAAAGAAAAGGGGTAAGAACAGTCTTTGTGAAACTACAGAACTGGAATTCATCAGGCTTCTTGTATGTAAAATCATTTTCCTAATGGCAATGATTTCAGTTGAAAGTGAATAAGCTTTATGGTATAAACACACTTTAATTCCAGATTTTACAAAAATAAATTGGTGCTATGAACTCATCCAAAGTTTTTTCCAAGATGGAGATAGGAGTTCCACCATAAAGAGTCCATTCTCTTGCCAGTGTTCTTATGTCTGCATTTGAGACCTTGGTCAAAATGTTCAATGTTAAAATATTCTTGTGATTCTCTTTGTAGTATTCTGAAGACTTTAGAAATTTTGTTTAGAAATACTTTAGGTTCAAGGTTTTCAATTTTTTTTAAAATACTGTTTTTTGTCTTTCCATGACCCCATTAGTTATCTCAGACTGTTTGTAGTAACAGCTATTCTTTACTAGGAAGAGTTTCAGACTTTCACAAAATAAACAGGCTTGAGATAGTTTCAGTGCTCTTGGGAATGTATGATAAATCCCAACAGTGGTAAAAATAGTCTCTTCTAAAATCCCAGGTTGTCCACTAAACATGCTCCCTTCTTTTATCACTCATTCTTAAGAGTGCTCCAATTTTAAGAGTTCATTTTAGTGCCCAAGAAAAAATCATATGTACTTTCTCAGATCTCCTCTATATAAAGTTTTCTCTGAAACAACGATGCCCTTTCAGGCCCATCCTTCCAGCAAGAAAGTCATTCATCTGCTTTGCTTTATTATTTATTGTAAATTAATGCTTTCAACTTCACAGTAGCTCCTTCTTTGCCTCTCTTCTCAAAATTGAACTTAAGTACTTCCCAGTTGTTGAGAATTTCAGGAAATGTTTGTGGAAATCAGTCTGCTCACAAAGGAATTCCACATCTGCGGTCAGCTAGAACAATTAATTTCTTCAGGTGTAAAACCAATGTGAAGCAGATATTGGTGCAAAACAAGTGGTCAGACAGCAACAAACACTTCTTTATTTTCAGATTTAATAGAATCTGGTCATGGATCTATTCCGTTAACCTTCAACAGTTGTAGAAGGAAGTCTCTAAGAGGTTAGGCTGAAATGGCAGTAAATAATTTCTCTTCGAGTAACCCACATATATAGAAAACTCAGCATCATACCAGACTTCTTCAGCTATTCTAATATATGTAATGGAGAAAGCAGTCTCCATTTCACAATTATTTCACTGGACTCGAACAATATGATTTTTTTTTCAACTGGGAATCGACCAGTAATTTAGTGGCTACTAAAGTTTCAGAGATTTTGTGTATTTTCTTCTGTGGCTTCCACTGAAAAGCAACAGAGATTACAAAATACCATTTGGTAAACTCAGTAATGTTATATTTAGTTATAAATAGCACTACAGTATTTTAGATATAATAGACATTTTCAATTACTGTGTATGCAATTTCCTTTTCCCCCAATTTTTTTAGTAATCTTCCTGGATCTCCTTCTTTTCGGAGCCATAGGGAGAACAAGATTGCCTGCATTGCGCTCAACGTGCTTGTAACACTTGCGGTTCTCCATTGAGACAATCTTATGCTTCAAGGCTTCAGCTGATCAGGAGTCAGGAAGGATTTCTCCTGAATGCACACTTGACCGGGCATGTTCTGTTTTTCACTTTTCTTCGGAAAAGGGAAACCAAGCAGGATAAAACCAGTGCTCTATGGCGGTATACAGAATCCTCTTTTTTAAATGCCTTGCTTGTGTGTCTTGCTTACATGCTTACAGTCAAACTGATCACCATATTTGGCGTCAGGAAGGATTTTTCCCTGAGGTCATATTAGCAGGGACTAAATTTTTGCCTTCCTCTGGAGCATGGAGTAAATATTTCCTGTGATGATCCAGTTGCGTTCCACCTAATCAGTTCTCTGCCATTTTCATGGCCTCAAGTATTAGTCACAGCTAGGTCTCTTTTCTCTGCCATTGACATATAAGTGAGGACTGAAATAATTTAGACTGTCTGAAGTAAAAGAGCTCGGTAAAATGTGATTGTGTATAATGTACAAGAGGTCAGACTAGGTCAGGAGTGGACAGACTTATTGACCCTCTGAGCCACATACGACAATCTTCAGAAGCCGGGGCATGCCTTGCCAGGTCTTGGGTCTTCTGCCCTTTTCTGTTGATGCCCTGAAGCCCCATTCCTTCCTGGGCACAAGCCCCTCCTCCATCATGCTGCTGCAAGACAGATGTCCCAAGGGCTATGTATACACAGTAGCCTTATTTCAGAATAATTGATGTTATTCTGAAATAGCAAGGAGTGTATCTACGCTGAAAGCCATTATTTTGAAATAATAGAAGCTGGAGGACTTCTTACTCTGACTCCTGTAATCCTCTTTTTATGAGGAGTAAGGGAAATTGAAGGAAGAGTGTTCTTCCTTTGATTTCCTGCTGTGTAGACCGCGCCAAAAGCCAAATTAAGCTATTTCGACTTAAGCTGTGCAATTGAAAGAGCTCGAATTGCATAGCTTAATTCATCTTTTGCCCTCCTGTGTAGATGTGCCCAAGCTTCCCTCCTACTTCCCCAACCCCATGCATGGTAGGTGGAGAATTGTGGGGGAGGTGTCTCCACAGGACATAGTTTAACCATCCAAGAACTTCATGCAGCTTGCAAGCCCCAGTTTGGCCACCTTTGGACTAGATGATATAATAATATACTCTGGCCTTAACTCTGAAATCTATGAAACAAGTATCTTCACCCAAATTGGGGGTGGATATTTCTTTATCTGTGCTGCTATGACATACTGTTGGAAAAATATCTTGCACTTTCTCTTCTCACACTACACATTAAAATTGCTGGGCCTCCTTATCCTGTTCCTCGGGAATAACTTGTCTGCTCAAATCCTTTCTCTCTCCTATGACAGTTCCATTTATTGGTTGTGGTCAAAAACCAATATGTATACATTAGTATAATTTTTGTATTTATTAGTCCCAAAACTGTTGTTTTTTGTTCTGTGTGTGCATTGTCACAGGATAAGAGAAATTAGTCTTTCCATGCAAATTTCCATATTGAATGCTGCATGTGATACTCTGAGCAAATCATTACTCTTGAAGGAAACTTGAAGATATAAAGCATTCTTCTGTAGGGCTATAGGAAGACAAATTTTGATGTGTCTATATTATGAATGAAGGACATATAAGTTAATTGTAGATTTTGGGATTAAGTGATCCCTTTTTTGAATGGACCGATTCTACTCAAATAAAAATAAACCGAACTGGACCAAATTCATACATCAGTGCTGGTACAAGGAGGCATAAAGCACTGTCTCCATGCCAGCGAAGACCTATGTGCCCCAGTGGCAATTCACAATTAGTCTGTAATCTTCTTCACTCTGTTCTGTTAGAGTTTCTGACAGGTTGAGAGGGGTTTGTTTTAATTTACAGCTGGGAAGGTCTGATAGCAAGGGTTGCAGAAGGGATAACCTGATTTAGTTTAACCTTTGACATCCAAGAACCCCCTTTCTGAGACAGTGCATTTCATTTGGACTACACAGCATAAACACTGCATGAGTGTAGGTGATTACGTGTTTTCTATCTGATATACATAAAGTAATAAAATGGTATATATCATCATGAAAGCATCCATTTTGTAACATGCAAAATGTATGAAATAAAGAGCATTGTCCCTTTTCTAGAGTTCATACAGTAGCAAGCCTTTTGATATAATCTCTGTTAGGTGCCTGAGAGAAGTGGAGAAGGGAAGGGAGGAAGAGTCCACTGAAAAGAGAAAACACTGAGAAGTATACATTTAATTATTAGAAATGTAATATGTAATTTTTTTTCAAATCTTTTATTGACATCATAGGGCATCTTGTGCTATTTATATACATCAACATTCTAGAAGAGAAATGAAGTTCTCTGATTTTATTACTCTCTTACATTTTTACATTAATCAATCAAAAACATTCAAAAAAATGTATGTATCTGGAAAATCATATATCCCTATTTTTACTATTACAGTTGAAATTGCTAAACTGAATTTTTCTAGTAAATTTTACTTTACGTTGACATTTTTAGGCAGATGTGTTTGGTATCTGTTTCTAACCCATGCTATTCAAGCTCTTGATTATAATACAGAACAAAAATAAAGCTAAATGTATGGCAAAAAATAAAATATGCAAGAGCTTGTTTTTCAATATAAAATATCCCCTTTGGCAAATTTTCACTTTTTCTTTTAATGGCTAGCAAATGTATTTTATGAGTGGTTTGTAGCTCTATGTACAGTATTATCTCTTTACACTGTGTTCATTAAATCTAAGTTTTTGTCAAAGAATGTTCATGTGTTTCCTGCTTCCCTGTTTTATTAAAATTAAACTGAATTATTAAAATTACTCAATTCTTGTTAATATTCTCAGACATTGAATTAGGAAATCCTATTATGCTGTAAAAAGCTGTGATAATATAAGTTGTTCCCTTACATAAATAAATAAATGACCAATATTACTGGAGGCTTTAAGCTGCGAGGAAAAAAATGGAAGAAGTCTTTTATCCTGGTTTTTAGAGGGCATCAGCAGCTTGCTTTTATGAAAAAGTAACAGCTAAATGCACTGCAAATAATTTGCAGTAATCCAGTTCAGTGATTCATGTGTCTGCTTTAATGGGTCATAATTCAGGGTAAAGTAACTGAGTGCAGTCAGAGTGCAGACACTGCTTATGCCAGGGACAGTATCTCTTCATAAAACACACCTCAGCAGAAGCAGTTTGCCAGCCCCCTAATACCCTCTGATGTTTTGATGTCCTGCATATTTTTCCGATTAAGTTTTGAGTGCCATGTTTTTAGTTGTATTTCCACATTCATTATCCTCACGTAGACCCTTCAGCGGGTTTGCCATATATGATTATTTTTTTAATGATGCCTTTCTTTCCACTTCAGCAGTTTAATAATCTAGCACATGGCTGCTTCTCAGTACTCAGCATTCACCTCCCCAGTACAGAAGAGGACATGTGGTTTGGCTTCAGAATTCCATTTGCAGCTTTAGAAATGCATATTCCCTATGGAACAACATTTGTTTGACATAACCATTCATTTTTATTACCTCTTTAAATATGTTTATCCAGAGTTATCAATAATCATAAATAACTTGTATTCTCTTCTTGTTCTGTTTTTTTCCACAGACAAAATTGCTTACCCAGTACATATTAAATCTCGGCAAGTATGATCAAAGCTACGACATCAGAGACCGTACAAGATTTATTAGGCAGCTTATTGTTCCGAACGAGAAGAGTGGAGCTTTAAGCAAATATGCCAAGAAAATATTTCTGGCACAGAAACCTGCCCCATTGCTTGAGTCTCCTTTTAAAGGTATGCCTGCCAAAATCTGCAGAACATTTATTGCCTAAAGCAATGTGGCAGCATAATCTATTTCTCATATGCCTAAAATTGTATCACTTAGCAAATGTAAATGAGAATAGTATGCACTTTGCTTAATTGTTTGCATTTCAGCAAACAATGTTTAAAGTCATAATAACATCTTAGTTTGTATGTTGCCCATGTATCATATTTAACTGATAATCCTGAACATGCTGATAAATTTCTGTTCATATTCTGTTTAAATTTGATTTGAATAATAGAAAGTATATCTCAAGTAAGAATAAATTTATCTTTTAGTTAGAGAGTTGTCTTTGCACCTCAGCAACATTGTCCACATTAATAGAAGGATATTAGTGCAACTATTATTAATGTATTATCCATATGAAATGTAATAAAAATTAATCTATTCAGATTATTTTTCAGATGTCAATTTCCTTATACTTGTTTTCCCTAGTTATTTTTAAAAATCAAAACTACTGTGTAGTATTCTTTTCTATTTAAGATTATATTTTAATTGAGAAGATAACTTTTTGTGCTGCTTTTTTGCTTTTTTAATTTGAATATAGCTATTTAATCCTGGTTTTAAAGCTCTAAAAGCAGCTTCATTTAAAAAAAAAATAAAACTATTAAAATTCTGGATGTGTTTGTGCCAAGACATGTATATGGATTGTTTAACTGTGCTGTCATTCTTAATATTCACAGTAAAGTAATTTTTAGAGAAGCTACATTTCAGAGCAACACCTCTAAACACACTGACTGATTAGCTTTTTTATTGACCATTATGGGGGAGATTATTGTAATCTATGGACTGAAATCAGTTTTTTGACCTATGAAGAGCTTCCTGGTTTATATTTATTCTATGACATTTGAAGTAATATAATGCCAATTACCTTTAGCCCTGATTAAAATTGCTCTTTGTGATATAGAGCTCATGTTGTTTGTATATTCCCCTCCCCCCCTTTTTTTTTTAAATAGATAGGGATCGTTTCCAGCTTGGCACCTTATCTCATACTCTGAACACCAAAGCTACTGGATACCTGGAATTATCTAATTGGCCAGAGGTGGCACCTGACCCATCAGTGCGAAATGTTGAAGTAATTGAGTTGGTATGCTGATGTTAAGAGTAATTTTGTTAAGCTTATTTATAGACATTTAGATTAAATAGTCCTGTTACATTAAATATTTTCTTTCCTTTCAAATGGTTTTAAGTATTCTTTTTAATTAGTTTAAACTGTAAAATGAACCACTTCTCTTATCTGGTCTTCATCTGAAACTGGAGATTTCAATGTTTTAAATATTATTTTACATGTAATATGCCTTTTTATGGAATTAAAATCAGATGTTCTCCCAGTAAGATGCAGTGTTTCCTCATGGTATATGCTCTTTTTCCCCCATCTTTCTCATTGATATTTTTTACTCATTTACATGAGTTTTCTTCACCTTAATCTATTGACTTTGTCAGTTGTGCAGCAGCATTTTGATTGCAGTTGATGATGCATAAGATGCAGTTAAAGGAAAATTTCTGCCTGTTTAATATAAACCTTTAATCCAGTCTATCTTAAATAGAAGAAAATAAGAAAGTATCATTATAAACAAGAGCAAACAAAGGACTCAGATATAAACCATGGATGTATCTTTTGCAGACTTTTCATAGTATGATGGGGGAAAGAAATAGTGGTATGCAGGATCTATTCAGAAAACCTAAAATGCATCATTTATCATTTTTCTTCATATTTTGTTGCACAGTCAGCTTTTAATTAAGAATCAGTCTTCCACTTTCTTACTAATTTCATGATTAAATTGTGAATTCAGAACTCATGTGTTTATCATGTACCATGATGGAGCCCTGATCCTGAATGGAGCCTCTAGGCTCTACGTAGTCATATGATGGATGGAATTTTGTTTTCAAAAATCACCTAGGTGAGTTAGGAGCATAAGTCCTACTCAGTCAAAGAAACTTGTCCTCCTGAGTCCTTCAGGCCCCTTTGAAAATGCTGCACAAATAATTATGATGTCAGAGATTAGCTGGACAGCCCTCAAAACAGAAAAAATGTCTGTAAAGAAGTGTGATCTCTGTCCTTAATAACTGACAGTCTAAATTAAACATTATGAACTTAGCAGGCATTACAGCCAGGGACAATGACAGTAAGATAAGTTATAAGGGTTAGTGCACATCATGTTTTAGTAAAGAGCTGACATCTCTTCTTTAGCAAATGGATATGCCATTTGCTTCCATTCCTGCAGAAATTGCAGCAAAAATGGATCTTATGGGACTTGAATGAGGAGGGTCTGAGGGCCAGTTTCAGCTCAGTTACAGCATTCCAGGGAATCAGGGATGGCTTGAAAGGTATGAAGATAATATTGAAGATAGTAAGGTTATTTGCCTGCTGCACAGTCACAGGAGAAATTGATCATGTGAGATATATCCACTTGTTTTTAATGGATAACTACTCAAGGCTCTTGACACGTGACAATAGTTTTTTCAGGGATATTGCCAAATATGTCCTTGGGAAAATTCCTTAATACTATGTATGAGAGAGAACCTGACTGGTTAAGCATCTTAAGGTACTATTGGTGTCCAAGTAAATGGGTTTTTCCCCCCTGGAATATTAGTTAGGAGGTAGAAAATTCAAACGTAGATTACTCTTTGAGGAGAAAACATTAACAGAAGTGCCTATACTTGTATCATGCTTTAATAAAGTCTCTAAAGTCATTGTTCATATGGTGCAATATAACATCCAATCCTAGTCCCATAGCTTCCTGTTCTCTAAATTTGAATGCAAATTCCAAATCACTGCCACAACTATGTAACTGGCTTGCACCGTACTACTAGCTTGGCTGGCTAACGGATGTTTTTTCACAGGCTACAGCAATCCTCCACAAGTCTTACACTGCTCTAGTTGCCAACATCTCCTGTGGTATAGGAGACTGAGATTAGGAGAAAAGAATATGGCCAGATCATGTGTGTTCTGGTGACCCGTGGCTGTAAAAATTGCCTGTTAGGGGACTTTGCATCCTTGAACAAGGTAGTACTGCCCCAAGTTTACACCTAAAACTTGGGCCCCTGAAAGGATTGTATAGCCCCCTTTCTCATTCTTTATTCCTTCAAGACCTGTGGAAAGAAAGCTGAGCGCAGCTGGACTCATTGATCTACCTCTCATAGTTAAGCTTTCCAGTCTATAGATTGTTATGATTTCTTATGCTTTTTCATTCCTCTAATATAGTAGCCCTCTCCAGACCTCCATTATGTGGGCATCTCACCTCTTAGAGATATGCACAAACTTAATTTAATATTCCTGATTTTATCATAATACTATCTATAAACATTTTCCTTATCTGCTCTTTTGGAAGCAGTCTGTGATCCCATTGGGTTTTTTGCCACATTGTATCTCTTTTCCTACATAACTGAATATAGAAGTAAATTATTCTACTAAATATTTAAATTTAAGATTACATATGTGGAAATGTTTTAATTCTCTTTAAGGGAAAAGAATGGTCTTTAAACGTGGGCAAGGCAAAGAGAGAAAAACCTACAGAGAAGTTTTACTCTGACTCAGAGGAGGAGGAATCAGCTAGCACTACTGACAGTGGTGTGTATGGCTACTAATTACGAGTCTTCTGTGTATCCTGTATCATCAAAATATGGTGCTGTTAGAACTGGAGCAGTTAAAAAACATGAATGTTAATGTAAAAATGGGGAAATAATGCTTAAGTGGAAAAACTTAACTTCATTGCAGCTGTGTGATAAGTACTAATTGTATGGCTAATGTCATCTCTAAGTATGTTAATTAAATGAGTTTAATAGACTTTACTTTGCTTCTTAGTTGAAATACAAAGGAAGGTGTTACTCTTATCAAACTTGACTGATCTTGAGAGGTTCTGCAACTAACTGTGCATACTGTCTGAGAATAAAAATGTCTTCAGGCATAGTTGGAGGGAGATATTTATCATCTTTTAGGATTGGATCCCAGGTGTTTTAATTATATGCAATGGCATGTTAATACTTAGATGCACTATACTGTAGCAATAGTCAGACTGAGACTTGAGAGCCATAAGTGACTCTTTTTAACATGTCTGTTGCAGCTCTTTGCAGCACATGATATTAAAACACTTTGATTTAATTAACCAATCTAAGTTATTAACAAATCTTGATGGTTTTAGTTTATTAACCAACTGTCATTTAATAAAATGTGGTCATTCATTTTGCAACGAGAATTATGTAAAATTGAATATTTTCCCTAGAAAGTTTTTTTTTTAAATATGAATATATACTTCTATAGTAAATGAAACAATGAATTCACACTGTAGCTTTTTTGTGTAATGATGATCACTGATTTGGCTCCTGAATCACCAACATCCAAGTATCGCAATATATTTACCACATTTTGTATTAATGAAGATTTGATTATACTATACTCTAAATATAGAGAACCAAACTTTCTATTTATTTAGACATCGTGTAATGGTGGGGGAAAGAATAACGTGGTTCATATCAGAGGTGTTGTATGAAATAAGTGAAGTAAGCAACCTTGTGTCCAGGTACTCCAGTCTTTTAAGGATACTTAAAGCTACATAAGCTGCTTCTTAAGGCTACCCTCTCCACTGCATCTCAATATAGTTGAGACATGGTGGGCAATCAGGGCTTCAATGTCGAGCATTTGAGGATGAAAAAAATTAGCATGTGCACATGTAAGGTTGAAACTTATGGGTACAACCCAGCAAGTCTGTGTAGATCTGCTTTATATCCGCAGATGTCAATGTAGATATCTGTGGCTCATTTTGCGAGGATACAGATTTTGTATCCATGCAGGGCTCTGTGTATGGGAAAGAGCGATTTTCATATCTGAATTCGGAACTTGCCCAAAAAAATGAGTAGTGGAGCATAGGTTAGGATGCTTAGTGGACTGATATTAGAAAAGGATACTTTAGAAGTGTTTTTTTTTAAAACTATAAGGTTAGAGAGTGAATAACTTATTTAAGTTGGTGATTAAGTTGGTAAATCAGCATCAGTATAGGTATTCAAGATTTGATTAGTTAAAATACTTAGGCAGTTAGTGTAGAGGGTAGTTCTACATTAGAGCAAAGACTTGAACTAGAGGATTAAGGAAGTCATTTTTTTTAATCCTTGTGTTAACATGTATTTTTTTTCCAATAATATATTGGTAGGAGTCTCAATGCAATTTAGTCATTTATAGTGTCCGAATTTGGACAGGTACAGGAATGTGTGTTCCAGAGAACAGCCTTTTAAAATAGCAAAACTTTAAAAAGTTAGGGATAAAGAATACAAAAATAAAATGCTTGGACTCTGGGTAAATAAAAAATGAATCCAGAGAATAAAAATTATAAATTTTTTTTTGTTGTATATGCATTTTGGTTCCTCTGTTCTAAATATATAAAACTATATTCATAAAAATGTAAGCTGTGTTGTCTTTGTGTTTTTAGAGAGTGAATCTACTAGTGAAAGTGGAAAAGATAAGAATGGGAAGGAAGAAGGGAACAGTATGGAGAATAGTGAGAGTTCTTCAAGTGAAGAACTAAGTGACAATGCATCAGAGAGCAAAGAAGGAACAACAAAGAAAAAGTTCAAAACATCTGAGGAAAGGTAAATATGTTGTGCGAGGTTTTTTTTTTTTAATGCTTTAAAAAACATTTCATATAATCATAGAATCCTAGGGCTGGAAGAGACCTCAGCAGGTCATCGAGTCTTGCCCAAAGCTAACTAAGTCATCCCAACCAGGGCTTTGTCAAGCTGGGTCTTAAAAACCTCTGGGGAGGAGATTCCACCACCTCTCTGGGTAACCCATTCCAGAACTTCACCAGAATGCTGAATTCCAGAATGCTTTGGCTGTAAACGCACTTAATTAGGCTGTTTCTGTAATTCAGTGGAAATATCTGAAAACATTGGTTTAAAATAGCCATAGATGCCCATGCATTTTGAGTGACATTACCTTTTTCAATATACTTTGAATATATGTGTTCCTTATTTTCATTAACTGAACTCTTCTTAAGCTAAATTATCATACATCACTAGCAAAATTTTGGGATGTCTTTTTGAAAATCAAAGTAACCTTGGGAGACTGAATTAGGGATCAGGCCGTTTATATGAAACCCTTGATTACCTTTTGCAGCAATTTTGCAAAAGGCTAAAATTAAATCCTTTAATACTTTTCCATTATGTAACTAAGACAGTTGATTTTTCTAAATAATGTTATATTATGATCCAAATAATCAAGGCAAGGGCTGTGAAGGGAGACAGTCCTAAGATACTTAAGTGTTAGAGCTTTTTAAGATTGTCTGTTATTAATAGCATTATCATATACTAAAATATCATTAAAATTTTGAGTAATTGGGGCTAATACCTTGGATTGTATGAATCTGTTTCTTCCACGGCTGTCAGCAAGTGGCCTCTGCAGACATGATCGCCCTTTACTCTGTAGCCTGCTGCCAGCTCACTTGATGAGTTTGCAGCTCAGCTCAGTCGTGGCTGACAGCGCTGATTGGGGCACAGTACGCACTCTGCTCCTTTTATTACAGACAGTAATTAAAGCAGCTCGCCCTGCCACTTCCATAACAAACACAGCATAATGCCCTAATTATGACTTTATTAATTTAAGTCAGGATTTAATGATTTTAAAAGTGATTTATATTGTTTTTCCTGTTCAGAACAAATGAAATCTGTAGGTTAAATTAATACAGGCTTTTCATCATTGCAAAGTTAAAAAGCTAGTTACCAGTAAATTCTTTTCATTAGATTAACATCTGAAATTCTAAGTAGTAAGGTAAACAATGATTAGCAATCAAAATTGAGTGATGCATAATAAAATAATACTTTTATCTTGAAAATCTTATCTTAAAGCTAGAAGCTGTGTGTATTCAAAACAAATTGCTTTACTTATTGCAATTAAAGAATATCTGGCTCTCAGTGGATTCCTTTGTGATGCAGGTATTGCTGTTTAGGTTCCATATTAGAGGCTTGTGAGAAAACAGAGATGGCTTTGGTTGCAATGAATAAGTTTAAACAGAAACAAATTGTGACTTTTTTCAGGGACCTAATAAATAAAGTTTATAGAAGGTTATTGTATATGCAGTTTAATTCTGATGTTACTTCAAATATATCCCATTTCTTTCACCGGGGGTTGAAAAATCAATGTGCTTTACATGTTCAGTTTTAGATTCATGACATGGTAAAGCTGCTGCCTTAAGCACCACTGCTTTCCTTTGGTTCTAAAGGTATAATTTTTAAAGTTCAAATATAATTACCTGTGCTGTGTAATGTACCCTATCTCTATATTTAATAAGTGGGAATCATATTTGCTTCAGAGATTTAAATTCTAACAAATATTGATTTTTCTCCCCTAACTTTTCTGTCTCTTTAGATTTTTTCCCAAGGGTTTTTCTCCCCATAAAATATCATGCAGTAGCATCACATAGCACGTATCTTGATTTCCCCGTAAGACATAGCAAAAGTGTAAAATGTATTTAAAAATTAAAACTTACATTAAAAATCCAAACTCTACAGTTTAGCTAACACAAAAAAGTTTGTATGTTTTATTATAGGCATATGTGGGGCAACATACTTTGCTCTTTTGAAGTGTTAGTTACTAGCCAGTGTCTGAGGGGAGTGGAAGGGGGAATAGAAAACATTCAAAGTCCAATGATTTGAAATTATACCCTTTTTAAAGCAACCCTCCTTCTCCTGCAATATTGAAGAATAATGGACAAAAACAATATGGGAGATATTCTGCTAGCCTTACTTTTGTTGAGAGGTACCTTACCCTGTGAAATAGTAAAATACTTTACTATTTCACACGATAAAATGCATGGACATGGGTGTGAAAATGTGGCACAATCGCAGTGTTGTAAGAGATCGTATGTTGAACTGGTCCAATGCTGGAAATGGGCCTTTTTATAAATGTTTCTCTTTCTTTTTAATTTAATTTGGAGGCATGAATGAACCATAGTAAATTGACCAGAAAAAATATTTTGATGTGCCTCCCCCAAAAGCTTTAAAATCCATCCAGATTACTTTAATCAAACCGTACCTAGTGTGAAAATTTCTCAATGTAATGTAATAGGCATTTTTTTTCTAGAAAATGCCATAAATTTAGTACCCCCAGACATTAATTATTCCCTTAATAGTTATTGATGACTTTGTTTGTAGTAGTGTTTTATGATCTTTCTGTTTTAGTGTTCCTTTTGAAGTGTATATGATTATGTAATAGATGGGTTTGGATAATGTAAGAGTTTATTTAGAGATACTCGATGCTGTCTGCGTTATTTTGTGGATATGTCTTTCTCTTTGTGCCATCTTCACCAAGTTTCAGCTGTAATGAGGAATTGGTGGATCCAGCCTCATTTAATAAATGTTTGGAATACTGGAATGTAGAACATTTTCTGAGCATTTGCGTTTCTTTTTAACAACCAGATATTGTTCAGTATTCCTTGACTTTTAAAAATGAATGAAGAACCTCTTCTTTATTACATATAGTGACTCAGATGACACAGAAAAGAAAACAGAGATGATTTCGAAGAAAAGGAGAAGTTCTGGTTCATCTGACTCAGAATCTAGTTCTACAGAGGAAAGTTCAACGGATTCTGGATCAGAGTCTGACTCCAAAAGTGAGGCTGAGTCTAGAAACCCTAAAAATGCTATTGCCAAGGTAAAATCTACATTACTTAGTATAAAGTTGTTCCCAGACATTCCTATGTATGCATTTCTATTTTTAATGGCCTCTGCGATATTGGAAAAAATCTAAGATTATATTATGCAGTATACATTAATTTTATTTATCCAGATTAAAACTACTTGTATACCTAACAAACATGAAAATACTGAAAACTTGGTGGAACTTTGTGTGTGTTCCTGGGACCAGAGTTCGATCTCAGCTACACCAATATAAATCTGGTGTAACTCTATTGAGCAGAGTGTAGTTATTTCAGTTTTTACAGCTGAATTCAGAATCTCAGCTTCTTTGTAGCTGTTGAAGTCCCCTTGTAGAAATAAATTCAGGGCCACATCTTCAAATGGGCATGTAAAAAAGTCATATGCACAATTGAGCATCCCTGCATTACTGCACAGATACCCCTAGTGATTGTTAGTCGAGATTTGCATGCATACACCTAAGTGCATTGTTTTTTGGGTTTTTTTTTCAAAGCTAAGAGCTTGTCTACTCAACATATTAAAGTGCATTAGAAGAGTATGATTTGCAGAACATTCTAGAATGCTGCTTTCTGAGAGTATGTCTGCAGAGCCTGAAGTAGTGAGCTTCCTAGCCCAGGCTGATAGACTCGGGGTACTGGGGCTTACACTGGGATTCTAAAAGTAGCTGTGTAGTCAGTGTTTTTGAAGTTGTAGCTCAGCCTGGAGTTCAGGCTCTAAAACCTACTTTGATCCCACAAATTCAAACCCCAAACTGCAGCCTGATCTGCAACTTCAAAGGATTTTATACTGTGGTTAGAATGTGTTTTATAGGTGTGGGAGTATTTAAGGTGGTGGCACATCAGAAGTGGGGAAGAGTCCCAAATTCCCATGAGATCGCTCATAAGATGCATAAATTTCCATCTCTCAAATGTAGCTTTTAAGTTGGACTCTGAGAAATGTGTCAAGGTGCAAAAGGAGCACCATCTCACTCAGCAGAGCAGTTAGTTGGGTCTGCTCGTTGATAACTGCTTACCTGAGTGTGTGGGGGGGAGGGAGTGAGGGAGATGTTACATTATACACTGCAAAACTGGAATAGCTATGTGTGTGTGCTGGATACTGTTCCTACTTGTATATTCAAAGAAATCTTGGAAGGCAGTAATTTTGCATTGCTATAAATGAGAGCACAGTTCAACTTTCAGAACCTTTATTATGGATGGCAGCATAAGAGAAGGAAAACATCTGGTTTAGTTCTCAGTTTCTGGCTCAATTTGTAGACCTGGAAATTAGAAAAAAAATATTTTTTTTTACTTGTAACCTAATCAAAACCAAGTGCTCAGATCAGTGTGAACATAATAAATGTGAACCTAGGCTGAATCTTGTGGGGAGGGAAATTTAGTGAAAATTTCTGTAAAACACCTTTTCCTATTATCTAAAATGTTTAGTTCATTTTCATTAGGGTGACCGGGTGTCTGGTCAAAAAAAGATCCTGGTGGCTTTGGTCAGCACTGCTGATCAGGCTATTGACTTTCCTCAATGCATGGTTTCTGGGAAGCAGCTAGCATGTTCCCTCCTCCAGCTCTAGAAGTAGGGACAGCCATGGGGTGCTCTATACGTAGGGACAGCCATGGGGTGCCATCCTGCCTTAAGCACTACCCCTGCAGCTTTCATTGGCCAGGAACCATGACTAATAGGAGGTACATGGACAGTGTCTTTGGGCAGCATAGCACTCAGAGCCACCTGTCCATGCCTTCATGTAGGAGCTGGAGGGCTGGGGGGATATGCTGCTGCTTTTAGAAGCTGCTTGAGGTAAGATCTGCACCCTTCTTCCTATCCTAGGACCCCACGTCAAGTCCTCCAAATCTCTCACTGCAAGCCCAGAGCACCCTTCTGCACAATACCCTTCTTCCTCAGCCCCATCTGAGCCCACGCCACCGATGTAGCCTCAACACTTCCTGCACCTTCAACCTACTGCTTTAGCTGGGAGCCCCCTTCCATACTCTGAAGTCTTTGTATCTGGCCCCAATGTGCTACCTGCATTCTCAGTTGAAGCTCTTTTCCTTCCTGAACCTCAGCCCCCTGAGCCAACCCAGTGAAAATAAGCAAGTGAGGGTGAAGAGAGTGAGTGGGGGATGGGGTTCAGAAGAGGGGTGGGCAGGAGCAAGAGTGTTTGATTTTGTGTGAGTAGAAAGTTGGCAATATGAATTTCTACCTACACATTTAATTGCAACTATACTTCAGAAGTCTCCATTTTAATTTGGATACCTTTATTTGAGAGTAAGGAACTTTAAAAATAAACCTAGCACCTTTCACAGAAGAATCCTCTTTAAATACCACTTAATAGAATCGAAACAGATGTCATCTGACACAACTGATGTCAATATAGAAACAAAGACTGTGAATGGCTTGCTAACTACAAAAGCAGCTTCTCCTCTCTTGGAATTCACACCTCCGGATCAGCTAATAGAAGTGGGCCTCATCCTCCCTGATTGGACCCACCTGTCATCTCCAGCCTGATTCTGGCCTGCATATTTATACCTGCCTCTAAAAATTTCCACTACATGCATCTGACGAAGTGGGTCTTTGCCCACGAAAGCTTATGCTCCAACACTTCAGTTAGTCTATAAGGTGCCACAGGACTCCTCGCCCCAATATAGAAACAGTATCACATGTATGCTACAATAGAGAATTATTATGAAAAGCATTATCCTATGAGGCACCCCAGACTATCTAGCAAGGCTGATATACTGCTGAGATTGGCCTTGGTTTCTATGAATCTGGGGGTGCGTCCAATGGGAATGCCTCCTCTCCAACCTTGGGCCTTCTAAAGACCCCTAGCTGGAAGACTGAATCCCAGATCCTCTACACAGGATATAGGAAAGATGAGATGAAGGGAGCACATATTCCGCATGAGACGTGGAGACCATCCCCCTCGCTGTTCAATACTGTGGTCAGAGACCATGCCCAAGCAGCTTACTGTTACTGACACATCATATCAAACCCTTTTTAAAGGGTTGTACCCTTTGTAATGCACACATCCCATGGAGGGGTAAATAGATGAGAGAGAAATAGCAATCTCCCTTTTGCCCACACACTGCAGGACATCAGAAGAACCATTGGGAAAAATCTCCCACTCTCTCTCCCTTCAAACGGGGGATTTAGTCCTATTGCTCCCATACACATCAAAAACTTATCCTGGTGAGCACAAGTAGCATTCCAATGCAAGCAAGCTTATTCATATATTTTATTGTACTACCACTTCACAAATTTCTTTTGGAAAACATTTTAGGTAGTTATTAATATTTTCAGGAACAAATTTTGAATATACCTTGAGTAATAAGAGCTGATGGATTTTTTTTCATTTTAAACTGACAAATTATACTTTTTAGAAAACAAAAATTTTCAGTTGAAATTTTTAAAAAATATTTTGTTCTGAGAAAATTTTGGAAAATATTTTCTGACCAGCTCTATTACTAAATAGTTTATAAGAATAAAATACTTTGTTATATTGTTAATTGCTGTTTAAAATGTTTTGGAAAGCTGGAAAAGACTTCTTAGATGCATATACATATCAAGATATTCTATTAAGTAGTAATTTGAGAGGGTATATATTTGAGATAATAAAAAGGTGTTTTTCTTAGTGTCTTGAATTCAACAAATTTTTAAAATTAGTAAAAGATCTAATATTTACTTACAGGGGAACTGCTAGATCCCCCTACATTTAGGTTGCCTAAGATTGTCCATTATAAAGGTTCTTTGCTGCTCACACAGATGTGAGAGCTTTTCAAACCTTCAACATTAGGCAGCAGGAACAACCTCAAGCTATACAAATTCCTTTCCTTTGCCCTATAAAATTCTCAGTTCAGCTTTTGTTGCTCATATTTGCTGCTAAAAATGCCATTTCCCATCTTTCACTTGCATTTCTCAGAAAAAACTTGGTAGTATGTCAAAATAATAATTAAACTCATGAATATTCAAGTATTGTTTCATGATGCCACAACAATGCATGCTCTGTACTGAGAATGCCTGAGAGCTGCCAGGGACCTGTGGAGTAGCAAGGAAGAAGATAGATGGGCACTCCTTCTACCTCACATGGACAATAGTGCCTTACTGTGTATATGTGGTAAGGGTTAATAAAGAGGCAGAGAGCTGAGGTGGCTGTTGGGATCTCACATACTTTTCTGTATATTAGAAAACATCCTTATCTTAATGTTTTTGTTTGTGTCTTATAAAATAATAACTCTTTTGAAGTTGGACACAAAGCCATTAAATCCCTGAGCAAAGCTTTCAGTGATTCAGAGGTCACATCGGGGGCTCTCTCAAGGCTACACTTTTGGATACCCCAATTTGAAATCCTAATGGATGTGTGTTTAAGCTTTGATTTAAAAGCAACAGTGGAGGCATTGGGAAAAGGAAGATGAAAAATACTAGCCATTGAGTGGTAGGCTTCCATCGAACAGTTACAGTCTTCTGCATGTCGATTCGGTGTATGACCACCCTATTAAAATAATAGCAAATTATCATGTTGTATATCATTTTTCCCTATCACAAAATCCACCTTTCCCTATTAACCAGAAATCTGTTATCAGCCTCACTGAGGATGAGAGTTTTCACAGAAATAATTACTTTCCTTAACTCTTCTTTTAAAAAATTAAGGAGTTAGCCACTTCATCCCTTCCAATATTGGAATTTCCAATTAAGGGCTGATTTTAGGAATCCAGTTGTGCAATGTATGGCAAAAGTGTGCCATGCAATGTATATACAGCCTTATCTCTACTGCTTACTTGTCATATCATTTCTGTGACTTTATGACTAAATGTCTGGAACAGATAGCTATATAGCACTAGCCATATCCATCCTTGGAAAAGCCAAGTACTTAAAGCTGACTATAGCTGCTTAAGGCATTGTGTAGAGTGCAGATGCTGCATGCCCTGATAGCAGTGTATAAATAACTCTGTAAATGGTGAGGCACTGAATAGAGTGTCCTACATACCTGAGTCTTAGGGGTTATACTTTACATGAGTGCTATGTGCCCAAGCAGTGCCTCTCTGTTATTTTTAGTGACCTGCTGCCAGAGCCTTTCTTTGCTACAACAAAAATTCTGGAGGGAGGGAGAATGAAATGAGGAAAGGTTCTGGTAGTCAAAGCTATATCCTGAGTGGGTGGGTGAAGTGGTGTGGCCTGCAGCGTATAGGATGTCAGACTAGACAGTGGTCCTTTCTGGTCTTGTAGTATGAGTGTGCTATACATACTCTACAAGCCATTGCAAGTGTAGATAAGGTCTTTGAGTCCATAAAGTAAATGCCAATATTGTTATGAAATTGTAAATAAGAATTAATTGTATGTTGTTTACACCACGGTGAACTAGTGACAATGTAATTTGCATCAGAATATGTCAACTTCTGAGAAAATTTTGACTTTCTTTTCCCCAAAAAAGACTTTTAATACTTTATATGGGTTAACACTATGAAACTAAAACTGCTCTTGATGCTACAATATAAATTATGAATAGATTAGATAAAATTACTTCCTTTGAAAGGTTTTTCTTGAAAGTTAGATGATCATTCACCATTTCATAAATTATAGAAATACTGTCATTGATAAATAAATGAGAACATCGTATTTTGAAAGTCTTGAATCAAATTTATTCTCTTCTCCCTCTCTAAAAGTTGTGGTAACATTTTAAGTGCTGGTTAGTACATATTAAGGAGTGAGATATTTAGATATTTTAATTGTTTCAGTGTTAGCCGCTTAAATTTCAAACTGTTACTCAAGGCTTACATTCTTGTGTCTCAGTGCTTATAATTCTCGTGTATCAGGACTTTCACACAAGTTGTGGTTAGCTCACAGCTGCAGTACCTGCAATTCCTTACAGTTCATGTAATTTAGGAGAACTTTGCCTATTGAGTGTAGATATTTTCATCAATGCATTAAAATGAATTACTGCTATTCTGTATAAGTGGATAGTAGATACAGAGCATGTGTCTTTGTGCATATGTATAATATGGGAGAATGTCTTTACTGCACTTAGCTTAGGTTTTTACTTAGGTGTTTCTCCCAGTTCATTCCCATCCATACACACACATTTTAGTGGCACTTGAAAGCCAAGCTACCTGGCAAGGTTGGGTGGCTTAGAGCCCAGGTTCTACTTTCAGTTCAATCTGCCCACTTTGCAGTGAGGATATAAGCTAAATTACTAAAGTGCCAATAGTCCACTTGTATCTTCCCACAATAACTCCCGTGAGCCCAAGGCCTCAGAAGAACTGACAAGTTCTTCAGCAGTTTACCAGGAAAGAATCATAGTGGCTCAGCATACTATAGCACAAAGAATCATGGACTATGCCTACAGAAGTTCTGAAAAATGCACATGAGAAAATGCAATACCAACGAGGATGCTTACTTAAATATGTCTGGACTGTGTGGCTGCTTGTAGCTGGGTTAGGCTGGCCTGGGTGCCAGTCAGCCAAGCTAACTCTTGAGCAAAGACAGCTATAGTGACTGTGTATAAGCAATAGAGCTTACTGTTAGATAACAGAACTCTTTGTATAATGTTTGCCTTGAAGAAAAGTTATTGTGAAACTGTGTCAGATAATGCAGAGTAGAGTAAAAGAGTAATCCACAGGTGGGGAATCTTTTTTGGGTTGGGGGCCACTGACCCACAGAAAAATCATTTGGGGACCACACACAAGTGGGAAGCAAAAAACCCAAAACAAACCCTGACTACTGTGGCCACCAAATGAGAAGGAGAAAGACACTTCCCCGCATTCCCCTCATACACAGAACCTAGAGGGACTCAGCCTAGTAGATTTTGAGTGCTCTGCTCCATGGTGGAGTAGTGGGGCGCTGGAGTGCTAGCGCAAGCTCCTCAATGCTGGGGGAGGCCCTGAGCTTTGGGTGCCGGATCCAGGTAACTCCTGGACCTTAGGTTCCTCACCCCTGAAGTAATCTCTGCTGTATTGTATGTCAGGCATTCATGTTTATAACACTAAACATATGGCGCTGCTACAATTGTAAATTAAGTCCACAATTCATTTTTGTTTTTGGAAAATAAAATGAAAATGTGCATGCTTCATTTAAATCATTAGTCTGGTGTGGGGCTGTGGATGAGGGGTTCAGTGTTCAGGCTGCCTCAGGGAGAGAGGACTACCCCAGCCTTCTCACCACAACAGCAGCTTGGGGCCAGGTGAGAAACACCTCTCCATGGCCACTGCAGCTTCAGGGGTGCATGTCTCCCAGCTGGGCAGGTTCCAGTTCGTTTGCCCTCTTGAACTCCTCAGCCAGATTGAGGATAGAGCAAACTATGCACTTTCCCCTCACTTCCTGACGAAGGGAAACGGAGCAAGCTCCCTCCACCCTTGCCAAAGTACACGTGCGGGGGTCCTTCCCTTAGCTTAAGTTATGATAAGAGGAAGCTGCACACTGAATTTAGTTGGCATTACCATTTAGGATGGGGGTAGGCAAAAGGGTGGCCTGCAGAGGCCCTCCTGCTCCCCCGCCCCCAAGCCAATTAGGGCCTGGGGGCGGGGGAGTGCCTGAAGCCTTCTCCGCTCTGCCCTGCCACGCGCTGCTCGCCCTGGGGCAGAGCAGAGAAGGCTTCAGATGCTTCCCCACCCCCAGGCCCTAATTGGCTCGTGGGGGGAGTACGCGAAGCCTCCTCCTGCCCTGCGAGCAGCACGCAGTGCTTGGAAGTGCTGCGCACTGCTCTCAGGGGCAGGGGGGAGAGCGGAGGAGGCTTCGTGTACTTCCCTGCCCCCAGGCCAATCAGGGCCTGAGGGCGGAGGGAGCTGCATGAAGCTTCCTTCGCCCTACCCCAGCCCTGCGAGTAGGTTGTGGCACTTCAGAGTGCCATGTGCTCCTCGCAGTGCGGGAGGAAGCTTTGGGCACTCCCCAGGCCACGCCCCTTCCTGTGTAGGCCCTGCCCCTTCCAGGGTGGCCTGAGGCTACTTCAAAAATTTTTGAAATGGCCCCTTTGGCAAAAATTATTGCCCACCCCTGATTTAGGAGGAGTTCTTGAACAGACAGACTGTCTCTCAAATATATAGTAGATTTCATTCTATTTAAAAAAAGATTACTTGAAAATGTATTATAGCACATCATTTTGTGTATTTCTGTATATTAATGTGTTGGGGTCTTCTTTGTACGCTTATGCACGGAGAGATCTACTATATATTTGTGAGACTGTCTGACTGGAAGGACCCTTGTGAATGTGCAAGAATTTTTTCTACTTAAAAAATCTTATTTGAGTTTATTGGTTTTAATTGTCCCATCCTTTCAATTTCTATACAAATTTGATCCAGTGTATTCAGAGTCATAAGATTATTTGTTTTTCTTCCTCTATAATTCAAACTGAAAATATTTTATGTAAATACTATGCTGAATGAAGCAAGAAATTAATGCTGTGTTAAATTTCCAGGTTCACTACAGGTCTAGTGAACTTTACATTATATTAATCCTGTTCTTGAGTTTGTTTTCCATTTGTTCTTTCATTGTGTGGACTTGAACCAACATCTTGTTTAGCACAACTGCTATTAGGAAAAACGATTGCTTTTTGTGCAAGTATTTTGCATCTGCTTTTATATATATATATATATATATATATATATATATATATATATATCTTCTGTGAAAATTAACATATAAAATAGCCCCAAATCATTTGTATTGCTTGTAATATTTTTTTGTTTCAAATTTCACTCTTTAAAAATTTAACTTCGAAAAAGCTTGCTTTATTTTATTTAGTTAAACTATAGTGAATTGAGAATTAACTTTCCTACCCTGCTGTTTTGTATTTCATTTGGCAACAGGGACACAACACACTGAAGTGTTCAGATACATAATCAAATATTGTAGAAATAAAATGCAGATTTGAGGATGATGCACAGATGTAGGAGTCTCTACACTTGGATTTTAAAATCAACTACTGTTGGCCTCCTTATACAAACCTAATACAGTCACTCAGCTGTTAAAAACCTGATCCACTATTTAAAAAAATACATAAAAACAAATTGTCTATCTTTCTGCCTGATCTCTTTTCAAGAGCTAACACAATGGGAACAGTGGGTGATCTGTCAATGCATTTGGTTTGTCAATGATGGTTTTGTATAAATATTGGGTGGCTAAGAAATAAAATTCACACAGTAAAATATGATTTCATCTGCCTTTTCTCTGCAGCTCCATGGCTCATGCTGTGGTGTGAAATTCTCATTTTACACACTTTTCAGGCGGAGCACATGAATTATGTATTGAGCAAGAGAAATCTCCTGCTTCAAGTCCTATATGCATTTATCCAGGTTCTATCTCTATTACCAAAATGAATTGCAAATGGAGAAATGTTTGATAGAATATAGCTGAACTTCTTTGTTTAGCATTCAGCTTTTTTCCATAGTAGGCTCTTTAAATAGGAAGCTGTTTTGATTTTATTGTAGATTTATTTTTTTTTAAGGAAAAAAATGAAAAATGTCATAGAAAAATGCCAAACATCAGAACCTTTTTATAGCCTTTATTTGGGATTCAAGGCTTTTTTATTCAGTAGAAATAGCTGCAGGTAATGTTTGTTTCCATCCCTGGCTATTTATTGTTTCCAGAAAACCAATGAATTTCTTTCCTCTAAAATTCAAAGAAAAAAATCAGGTTGTAATAAGAGACAAATTAAACTTGATCTGTCCTTATGTTTGCATGTGACATGATGTATATTTAATAGTGTTACATGATTTTGGTTTCAAGTAGAAAATAAGCATTACGTCATGTTTTAACTTTATCTTGACTTAGTTGGTGTAATATTTCAAGTGGGAGGCTACAGTTCCGGAAGGCCCTTGTGTGCTGATATTGTTTGAAAGAAAACTACAACTACTGTGCTCAGCGCATTTTAATAAGTCACATAGCAACATGTTTTTCTTGTGTCATAGTACAGAATTGAAATAATATTTGGATAGTTGCTGTTATTCCCATCCTAAGTATTTTAAGGTACTTGCATGTTTTTGAAAAAAATTATCTTTGAGTTAAAATTTCTTCTTTGTACCATTTCCAAAAATATTTTGGAAAAGTTAAAGGAAAACCTGTTAAGGTCTTGAGTTACCTGAGCCCAATAGTGGATGTTTTTCACACTTTTAAGATGAACTGCAAAACAGATGAAAATTGACTTCAGACCAGAAAATCTATTTTAATTCAGAGAGTCATTTTTAACTTCAGAGACGTTCTTATTAGTTGCTGGTTCAGCAAAACTATCCCGGAATGAAACACTATCAATATTGGAAGTGGTCATTGAAATAATGCAATTAAATGTTTATTTGTGGTGTCATAAAAAACTGTATCTTTGAAATCTTCAGTTACCCAGAGGAGTACTTCTATGAAGATGTACCGTGGTAGACAAATTGGTTCAAAGTTGAATGTAAACTAAAAATTGCAACTCTAAACCCTGAATAGGAGCATATTCTAATTACAGAAAGGCTATCCTAGAAACTGTACCATCTGCTCAGGACACTCCCTGCACAAGCACAGGAACAAATCAGCACACCCTTAGAGCCCCGACTGGGGTTATTTTGTCTATTACCCAAGATCCACAAACATGGAAATCCTGGACACCCCATCATCTCGGGCATTGACACTCTCACTGAAGGACTGTCTGCATATGTGGACTCTCTACTCAGACCCTACGCCACCAGCACTCCCAGCTATCTCCG
>JANRFK010004149.1:40189052-40206694 GCA_030068395.1 Apalone spinifera
CTCTGGAAGAATTCCACCATGATTTCAACAGCTTCCACCTCACCATCAACCTCAACCTGGACCAGTCTACACAAGAGGTCCGCTTCCTGGACACCACAGTGCAAATAATTGATGGTAACATATCTACACCACATATCTGCCTACGTATCTACACCAGCAACACCATCACAGGACCTAACCAGATCAGCCACACCATCACTGGTTCATTCACCTGAACATCTACCAATGTAATATACGCCATCATGTGCCAACAATGCCCCTCTGCTATATACATCGGCCAAATTGGACAGTCCCTACATAAAAGAATAAATGGACACAAATCAGATATTAGGAATGGCAGTATACAAAAACCTGTAGGAGAACACTTCAGTCTCCCTGGACACACAATAGCAGATCTAAAGGTAGCCATCCTGCAGCAAAAAAACTTCAAGACCAGACTTCAAAGAGAAACTGCTGAGCTACAGTTCATCTGCCAGTTTGACACCATCATTTTAGGATTAAACAAAGACTGTGAATGACTAGCTAACTGCAAAAGCAGCTTCTCCTCTCTTGGTATTCACACCTCCAGATCAGCTGCTAGAAGTGGGCCTCATCCTCCCTGATTGAATAAATCTTGTTATCTCTAGCCTGATTCTGGCCTGCATATTTATACCTGCCTCTGGATATTTCCACTAAATGCATCTGACGAAGTGGATCTTTGCCCATGAAAGCTTATGCTCCAATACATCTCTTAGTCTATGAGGTGCTACAGGACTTCTTGTCTCCTTTGTAGAAAGGCTATCTGAGTTCCTCAGATCAAGATGGCTCAGCCCGTAGTTTTGATTCCAGTTCTATCCAGGAGTGGGGGTGGATGTTTTTTCTTGGTTAAGAAGTGACTAAATTCTTGTGTGTGGCTGGTCTTTTAAGGGGAAGATATCTTCATCCTTTTGTGTCCCATTCTTCTTCTCATTTTTCTCATTTCTCTTTGTAGGGCCTCAAATGGAAATTTGGTAGTAGTGGAAAAGGAGAAATAGGCTGGCCAAACACATCCTTCATTCTGCATTACGTGCCCTCAATCCAGATGAGAATACAGGGTTTAGCGATCAGCTGCTGCCTCATATTGTTGTCCTTCTGTGCTTATCATTCCTATCAATTATTACTATTATTGCTGGTTGCCAACTCTCATGCCAGATATCATGAGTTGCATATTTGATTTTTTTCTTGCCTTCCCTAGCTGGAGTTTTCAGTGATTACCAGGGATTTGGGATTTTTTTGGACTTGACTTGTGATTTTTTTCAACAGATGGAGTTGGCACTGCTGTTATTGACAGATTCAGGACTCTGACTCTTTCCATCCAGTATTCCCTTGTGACCCTTTTTTGTTATTGAATGTAATTGGCTGCATAGGAGTTTGGTTAGGAGTAGGACTGCAGAAACCCAAGACAGGAGTTAAATCTTGGACAGCCCTATCCAAAATTGGGGACATAAGAATGATGACATTGTAATCAGGATTAGCTCTTGAACCGTAAACCTAGTGTAAAGAAGTCATATGCCATTGCTTTACCTCATCTGTAGTTAAAACTTATTTGTGTGTTAAATGTCTTCCCTTGTCCATCTCCACATCCCTTTTTTGGTCAGGAGAAAGAGAGCAGGATAGTGCATCACAGATCTTTATTTATATTATATCTTTTGAATTTTGAATTTGCAACACCTTTGTCTTTTTATTTTTAAGTTTATATTTTTTATCTACTGAATCCTTGATGAAGAATTCATGCTTAGACAAGTTTGGAAATGTTCCATTATAAAAGAGATGTTTCAGATGGAAATTTTACAAAAACACATGCATGCCACCAAGTTAAGCATTCATCAAGTAGAATCATAAATGCACTTGACACTTATTAAAAACATCGGCCTGCCATGCAAGGATCTCATTAACACTTCATAAACATTAGTAATTTAATATCACTGTGCCCCAGTAAAGTAAGTAATTATTATCTCCAGTTTACACATGAGAAAATTAGGCATGGAGTAGTTGGATAACTTGCGAAAGATCACACCAAAAGGGAGAAATTGCCAGATTGTGACTCTGGAGGCTTAGCTCTGACACAACTTTCTCTGTGATTTTGGACACGTCACTTAATTTGTCCTGTGTCATGTTCCCTAAAATGGGGGTAGTATTTCTCCTACCTTACAGAGATGTATAATAGACAAAATTCATTTGATTCATTAAAGAATAAAGAGGGCAATATATGTATGTAGGCTACCTGGATTCTATTTCTGGTTGTGAAACTTTTCCACCTGTCTCCCAGTCTGCACTAGTCACAAAACCATCTGCCCTGGCATGCTGGAATATATACATAGTAGATTAATATTTTGGTAATTGAGAGGTTTTGGGCAGCTTAGAAATAAATTAGAATAGTCCTAATGCTGATATCCATGGAGGGCTTACCTTAAAATTAGACATATGTGGAATTTTAGCTCTTTCAGTACTCCCTGAACTGTCCCATCTCCAGTAACCACAATTCTATCATTTGGTGTTATGCTACCAGTTTGTTTGCACTAGCAGTAGGTTAAAGAGAGGTTTTGTAAGTATGGAGAAGAAGCCCCAGAGTATTTCTATCAACAGGATTCTGAGCAGTTTGTCGGGCAATGATGCTTTGGAGAACGATGCTCCAAAGGCATAACAAAATAAATATATTTATTTATTTATTTATTTTAAAGTATAGAAAATACTCTTTGCTGTTATAAATGTGTTGAAAAATGCTCTTTACTGGCATGGCAAATTTGAAGTGTTCATGTTTTGACAGAGAAAAGAAATGGCAGTACAAGAGAAAAAAGTTCCTACTAAACAAGATGTGTCCCTACTAGACTTGGATGATTGTAAGTAATTTGGTTATATAACCTTTTTTATCCTTATAAAAAGGTGATCAAAGATTCTTTGATATCAACAAGATACATCCTTTAGCCATTTAAAATGTATTTGAATTACTTTGTAATAATCCTATTCATTTATCACACCAATTAAATGGCACAAGTAAAATTAAATACTTGCTCTTTTAAATGTGTAATTTGAAATTTTTGTTTGTCAAGTTTAGATTTTCATCAAAGTATCTTTTTCATATGCTAATATTTGAAACGTACTTATTTTGAGCTGATTTGTATATCGTGACTTCATTTACTTGAGTGGAATTACTGTTCTGTGTGTGTACTTCAGATATTCCTTTAAGGTGTATTGACTTAGTCATTCTGTCTGCTAATTCAGCTACTATAGAGAAGACATTAAGAATTAAAATTTGAAGATCAGATAATAATGCAGTATTGAAAAAGATGGAAAGATCTGGAAGTGTTTTCTAGTCTATACCCTGTAGCATGGATTGTTTAGGATTATAATTGTCTTATTTTCAGAAGAGTTTCTGAAAGTGAAATTCATACAGAAGTCGCACATAAATCCATACAGAAGTCGCACATAAATCCATAAATATGCTTGTGGAATTTTTAAAAGACTTATGTCTGTCTTCAATTTTCCAAGTGCCATGAAAGTATAGGTTGTACAGAAGTAATAAGTATACCATATTCTTCCTGTATTTCAGTAGCCATGGGGAAAAGGAACAAAAGACTATTTAATCAATTCAGAAAAAGAAGTTGATTCAAGTTGATTCATTACATTTCCTTAGTTTCTGTTGGACTTCCGCTTCAGAGCACTTCAAGTTAATTTCAGATTTCTTGGTAGATATGAATTTCATATGGGGAGTTTACCATTATCTTTTGAGCTATATACAAGGTTAATATCTTTCTAGATTCTAAAAAGTACTTGAGCATATCTCAGCTAAAACAAGATGGTAAGTTATCATACATGGTATTGAAGTATTTAATTGCATTTAACAATGTTTTTCATTTTAAACAAATTACTAAATCCACTTTTATCAACTGTTCTTTTCCTGCAGTCGGTTCTGTGTCAAGTACTGTAGCAGTTCCTACTCCAGCTTTTCTCTCTCCAAGTTTAGTTGCTGACCTAGAGGGTTTAAGCCTTTCAACATCATCAGTTATTAACGTAAGTAATCTTTTTCTCCTCCAGCAAACCAAATGTAGTTGATTCATGTGTTTCGGGGAGGTCATTGATGAAGTATGCTTTTTAAAGGATATTGCAATTTCTCTATCTAGAATCTGTAGACAAATTGAACAACTTTTCCTCATCTATATTCATAGCAATTAGAAAGCTGGAAAAAAGAAAATATGAATGAGCATTTAGAATGATTGCCTTCACATGGTATTACTCAACTATTTTAGGAATGGGCTCTTGCTCAGTCATTGTCTACAACTTGATTTTCTTTTCATCCACAAGGAAACTTACACACACACACACACTCACAAATTAGAACCAACCATGTACAAAACCAATGAAAATGTTTCTGAAATCTAGAAGTTGCTTGATGTTGGATCCTGGAATACAGGAAAAACAAATTGTCAAGATACCAAAACATTTACATAGAAGCAAATAAAAACATGGACTTATAGCATCATGCCGAAGAGTAGCATCAGTATTTCCTCCACCCACTCCTCTATTAAAAGGAAGCAATACTAAAAAATGTCTGCTTTTGTTTAGACAGTTTGGGGTAGCTACAAAAGGTACAGATAGAGAAAATATTAAAATTTACTATAAAATGATGGCCAGTATAGCTCTCCAATACTTTTATATAATTACAATTCTATAAAATTGACATCCCTGCCTATAATGGGAGCTGAAGATACTTAGCCTTTGCATGATTGGAGTCGTCATAAAATAAATACAAATCTGAATTACTACTTTCATTGAGTGTCTCTACATATTCCCACTTACTAGTAATACAGTGCCTGACCCAGACCAGAGAGAGAGAACAGCTCTGTCTTGAAAGATTTTACCCGAACAAAGGACAAGGATTGAGCAACAGACTTTGAAACAATTTTTCTTAGTCCTGCCACATGCACCATCCATTAGTGTATTATGCTTACTTGGCATGTTTTGTTTATTTTGGCTTAGTTACTTACTTTGATCTGTCTGTTTTCACTTGTATTCACTTAAATTGTGTTTTTTATCTACCATATATTTGAGAGAGTTTTTCTGTTGAATAATTCCTCCTACCTAAACGGTAGGAGCTAGGACCACCTAATTTGGTGTACAGCTTCCTTGTACCGTAACTTAAAGCAAAGTAAGGGTTTGGTTGTGCCAGGAAAATGAGATGTGCCTGAAATAGGATTGTTTCTCATAAAACCATACAGAAAGGAGACAGAATCACCAGGCAGGTGAAGGGGTCTGGTTGGGGGTACTCTTCCTCCTATCCAGGACTGCCTCAGCCCTGAGCCTCCCACCTCCAGGCACGGTGGGAGGGCTAAAGCCCTCCGTCCTTACCATTCATACAGGACATTGCTGGCGGTTCCCCTTCACAGGGAGGAAGGGGAAAGTGCACAACTTGCTTCATTCCTCACTTTCCCTGGGGAGCAGAGTTGCAGAAGACTCTGGACCCGGGACATGCATCTCATCCCCATTGTTGCCCATTGGAGTTGAAGCGGCAATGAAGAGGTGCTTCTCACCTGGCCCCAAGCTGCTGCAGTGAGAGAGAGCTGGGTTATCCTCTCTCCCTGGGACAGTGTGTTTACTGAACCCTTTATTCCCAGCCCTTCCTCAGACCAATGACTTAAATGAAACATTTACATTTTCATTGTATCTTGCAGAAAACAAAAAATACTTGAGTTAAGGACCTGAGCAACTCTGGGTAAAACTTCTACTACTTAATAAAAACATTTTTTTTCTTTATTATCAAGCCCAGTGTAAATAATTGTTACCTGGTGGGGAACTGTGCATGTCTCTCTTTAATTGATGGAGGGTGAACTTATAAGCTTTCTCTGTGTAAAACTTCTATACGGAATAAGACAGTTTATTTGGGGTTTTGGTCCTCTTTGGGACTCCGTTCTTGGGTGCTGTCATTGGCCTTATAGCTGAGACCTCTGAGAACTGAGATGGTTGGGCATCTGTGGTGTTGGGCAGGGGTGGGGAAGGGCTCTTACCCCAACCCTGTGCCTTGACTAGGGAAGACCAGAGCTTTTTGCCCGCAGTATAGGATGATGGAGCACCCCAAAGGGCAGGTGAACAGGCTCACTGGTGTGACCAGCGTCCTGGCTGGCAACCCCAACATGGTATCTGTGATCCAACCATGAAGTCATTCATGAAGTTGACCCAACTGTTTACGGCTATCCTCAATCATATGAAGAGCTTTCTGTTTCATCCCACTGTATCTCATCTCAGATTACACACTGTATCTGTAAGTGTTAAGAGCTGGCCACTCTACTGCTTTCCTTGCCTAAGTTCCAGTCCAGGACATACGCAGAGGAGTAACTTGATCCTCAATCCATACCTTTACTGCATATCAAGCCATCGACTAGCAGGCTAGCAATAACACAGCTGTTAGTAGAGCAATCCTCCAATCCATAATGCACCAACTTTACTTCTCCCCTTCTTCCCCCCTTTTGGGAAATAGCTTGGGAGTCACCTTATTGGAATCACTATGAACAAGCACTCAATAAACTGCTGTTCTTTGAGATGTGATGTTCAGATCCATTTTGATAACCACCCTCTTTCTCCTCTATCGGAGTAGCCAACCAGAAGGAACCAAGGGGTGGTTAGGTGGCAGAGTCGTATGTAGCATGCCATTCCAGAACCACCACAGCCAACCTAGGGAATGCTAGTAGGGGAAAAGTTTCCGAGGTTCATGTACATGGCTCATGCATGCCTCGTGCGTATCTTTTTCTGATTTACTTTCGAAAGAGGCTCTTTTGAAATTTGACGCATCTACACCATGTCAGATATCAAAAGAAAGTGCTCTTTTGACACATCCCTTATTCCTTGTAGAATAAAGTTTACAGGCATGGTGAAAGAACGTGTCTGCTTTTTCGAAAAAAATTTTTTTTTTTAAAAATGGACGCATTACTTGGATGTGGCATTGCTTTTCCGGGATACCTCTGATATCCTGAAAAAGCAATGCAGTCTAGATGTAGCTAAGAGTCCAGTGTGAAAGCTGAATAATTAAAATGGGAACAATGCATTTGGGAATAGTATTTTTATATTCCATACTACAATTCTTGTTTTATACATATATATTGCATTGAATATGTTATAGGGACGGTCCAAAACCTTTTATTTGAGCCATATTTAGCTCAATAAGTGGAGTCTAAAAACAAGCTAATTCAATAGTCTGGAATTGAATACCGTAGCATTTTTATAGTCAGTTTAAAAATCTAGATCCAAATGTTGTGCATTTGACCAATATTTAGATAAAACAAGTGTCTGATCAGAGCCAAAGAGAAAATCTGTTCTCCTTGGACCGTATCTACTACATTATGAATAATCTGCAAGCTCCTATTCATTTCATTGGGACAGACACAATGAAACTCTCAAAGTAACCATTCCAAATCCACTGAGACTGCACTGAGTTTACAGGGTAAGTTTTATGAAATATCCTGTTTAAAACAAGGTTCAGTGACAATTTTATAGCAGCTACTTTAACACTTCAGTTAATTTGTATTAATCTTCTACTTTTATAAATCCAGTACAATATTGCAAAAACCTGCTTTTTTTTTTTTTCAGACTTCATCTCTGCATATTTGTACAACTTTGAGCTAAAAACCCTGTATTTTGGAATTTCGATCACTCTTTCTAAAGTGAATATAAAAATGTAAAAGGCAGTTGTAGGCATAGATAATGCCATGGGAAAGGTTATAAAACAGTTTTCAGTTTACATTTTTACATGCTCTTTATTTATCTAAAAAATTCACTGTTGGGCAGCTTTTTGAAGATAATTTTGTCATACCTCAAACACCAGTAGTTGTGAAATTGTAGTTAAAAAAAATTCTGATGCTGGCTGCACTGCTAGCTCTAAGTCAAAGTGAAAAATATTAATAATTTGCTTCATTTAGTGGATCAGCTCATTAGCGGTTTGGTGCAGTAAGGAGAGCAGCATCAGTGAATGAAAGACATCAAAAGATAGCTGGATGATCAGGAAGAGGTGAATAGTGCCAGGCAAACCAAGGATGAAGTTCTGCACCGTTCTGTTCTGATCAACTCTTACTGAAATGTGGACAGAGTGGGGAACCAAGCACTTCCTCTCAATTTCTAATTCTAATTCAGTAACTGCAGGGGAAGAGTACTAGTGGTAAGTAGCTCTTCCACATCAGATTAGTTTTGAGTGAGGAATGGAAAAAGGTTAGCAAAGTCAGCATGACAAATTTCAAATCTACCTTTAGCTCAATGCAATCTCCTAAACTTTTTTTATCATCTCTGAGAGGCAATGTGAAAGGACTACAGCGTGTTTAGAGCAGAGCTACTCAACACACAGGCTGAGGCCTGTTTGTTTGTGGGGTTTATGTGGGGTTCAACATGCGGCCCGCGGGTGGAATCCTTTCAATATGGCCTCCACTTGTAACATGCTTCACAACAGAGAGTCAATATAATGGTCTTCTGTTGATATAGGTTTTAGTAGTTAAATTCCTGAATTGTCATTGCTCATTAAAAGTGCTCTCGTATACTTAGAAATCGGGTAAATATTGTATTTTATTAATATCAGCAGAACGAACTTAAATGGGGTCTGTGTGTTGTGTAGTTTTGCCTTAATCTTTGTGAAAGAAGCTATTTGCATATATATTTGCATGTATATGCAGCCACACTTAAGTTGCAGCCCTTGGCAGGTGCTATGAGTATCATTGTGGCCTCTGGGGCTTCCAAAGTTGAGTAGCCCTGGTTTAGAGTAATGCATTTTTTGCACATCATTCCAGATCTCTCAAATAAACAAGTTGTCCTAACTTGTGCAAAGAGGGTAGTCTGCAGGTAACAGTTTTGCACAAATGGAAAAATACTTCAAATAACAATAAAGAAGATACATTAGAGTTTTATAAAGATTGCTTATAATGCCCAATTCTGTCTTCCAATCTCTGTATTCCTTCCTTTGCTGACTTTCATGAAAAGAGTTTTGTGATTTAGGAGACAATGAAAATGAAACGCTATTGGAGAATATTGTAGAGTCTAGTGTACACTTGGTTGCATAACTTATGACCACAATTATTCAAACTATCCAGTAAGTAAGTAAAATAAAACAATTTTCCAAGCATTGCGTTGGATGAGAGTTCCTTATAACATAGTATTTCGAACTTGATGTGTGAGAATTAGTTCTAAAATCAGATTAAAATCAATAATTACAGCACTTCAGATAATTTTTTTCTTTCAATGGGAGAGAGGATGAATTAACTGTAGGGTACATGCCAAATTAACACTAAGAAATTAATTTATTAGGGAATGGAGAGCAAAGTGTAAAAATAAATAAGTACAGTATATGACCTTAATAGCAAAGAAATGTAGCAGCCACTTATCTTGGAATATGTCGGTCTATTATTCAAATCATTCAGTGCTATAATTGAATACGGAGTTTGTAAACCGATCATTAAAGTCTGTTTCTCTAAATTCATAGCAACTGACTTTATTGGAAGTATAAATATAATAAATCTGTTGCAATAAAGCTAAGGATCTCTTTAAACCTACCAAAACAAGATTGATGAGAGTAGAAACGGCTCTCTTTTGTCAGTTCTGCAGTTCCTTTGTTTCAACTGATTGTGTATATAGCTTTATAATTTGGTACAGTGAAGGTGAGAAGTCATGGAGGCATAGGTACCACTGTCGCATTGTGAAAGATGAAAAACTCATGGATTCTATAGCTGACTTTTCCACCAACTTTGTAACACTTGGGTATATCACTTGGGATAGTTCCTGACTTGATGGTGGTGTTAATTTATATTACTAATAATTTATATTATGGTGTAAGTTTATAGTCTGATATGGACACACAAGACAATTGTTTGTTTATGATATGGTATGGAGATGAGCATAGGAAAAACTCTTGGAGAAGTGGCGAGTGGGTACTTGGCAGACATGAAGCAGAAGAATGTTGAATGCCCAACCAACTAATGAGACAAGGAAATGAAGGGAACTGTAAAGAAAGATGACTGAGAGTAAAATGGAAAGTGAAAAGGTTTAGGCAGACGAGATGTAAACATAGGAACGGCCATACAGGGTCAGATCAAAGGTCCATCTAGCCCAGTATCCTGTCTGCTGACAGTGGCCAATACCAGATGCCCCAGAGGGAGGGATCACAACAGGTAATCCTCATGTGATCCCTGCCCTGTCACCCACCTCCAGAGAAATAGAGGCTAGGGATGCCATTGATGGTCCTAATCTCCATGAATCTATCTAACTCTTTTTTTAATCCTGCTAAAGTTCTAGCCTTCACCACATCCTCTGGCAAGGAGTTCCATAGGTTGACTGTGCACTGAGTGAAAAAAAACTTCCTTTAGTTTGTTTTAAACCTGCTGCCTATTAATTTCATTTGGTGACCCCAAGTTCTTTTATTGTGGGAATAAATAAATAACTTTGCCTTATTCACTTTTGCCACACCAGTCATGATTTTATAGACCTCTGTCATATCCCCCATTAGTCTCCTCTTTACTGAGTTGAAAAGTCCAAGTCTTTTTACTCTCTCTTCATATGGGACCCGTTCCAAGCCCCTAATCTTTTTTTTTTCCCCTTTTCTGAACCTTTTCCAACTCCAATATATGAATGAACAGGCATGTAAGTGTTACAAAATAGTTTGGAGAGTGAGACATGGTGAAATAGTGATCAGGGAAGCTGCTTTGACGTAAATGACTGAGTGGGGAGTCAGAAAAAAGGTGGCTTTGGTAATGCAGTGTTTGAGGTAACCAAAGTAAGTGAAATGTTTGGGAAGTGGATGTTTAAAGAGAGGGCACATTTTGCTTTCTGGGGACAAGAAGACAGGTTGGCAAAAGGGTATGAGGGAAAACCTAACTGTCAAAGAAGACCGTTCATGAGCCTAGTAGTTGAAGAGTATAGTGGATGTTAGAGAGTCAATATCACTGGGCAGGAATGAGAAGATAAGATGCATTCTGTTTAAGAGATTGATTTTTGAGATGATGGAGGAACATTTTAAGAGCAAATGTGTGAAAGAGAGCTCATTATGCAATACTATGGAGAAGATGATTAATGAAAAGATATTTGGAAACTTTTTAGCATAAGAGGTATCTGACAATAATGTGAGTGGGTGTGATTACTAGCTAACTCTACGAATTAGAGAGGATGACAAAACTTTGTGAGAGTTGGCAAATAGGGGAAAAGAAAAGAACTAATTCCGGAAAGGAAAGATGGTCAGCAGAGAAATTAGAGGATATGAAAGGTGGAGTTTGTAGTCCTGTGCATGTTCAAGTTAATGATCAATAAAGTCAAGTTAGCTAGCAGTTGTAAATGCTAGTTTGGATATGGCACAAATATTTATTCAAGGAAACACTTATTTAGTTTATTCTAGAATATGTCCTAGGTAAACTACAAATCCTTTTGTTGCTCATTGTGCTTGCTCTTAGTGTTTAACAAGTTTATTGTTTGATTTCCATTAGGGATTTAAAAGTTGTTAGTATTAAACTGAATGTAGAAAAATAATTATGTGCAAAAACTACTCACCCTGAAGTTCTTCTTTGAAGTTGTTCTCCACTTAGGTGTGTCATCACCACCATGCATATGGCCTGGAGATCTTTGGTAGCAGTCTCCGCCCGCCCGCGTGTATTGCGCTATTGCGCAATTTCTATGATTGACAGGCACGTGCGGGTGGCTGTTCGCTCAGTTCCTTCTCAGCAGCCACCAGCATTGGTCGCAGTAGCAATAGACTCCCTACAAGCTTCTTAGGATCAGACAGGAAGAAAAGAAGAGCATATTATTTACAGAGGAAAAGCTGCAGAACATAGAGACAAGTGGAGGGGGCGCCAGCGTCGCTGCCATGTCCTGCTCACCTGCGGCATCTCAAAGAAAAAGAAAAGAACTGGCATGCCAGCACCTTCTGGATTTAAGAAGTGTACAGGATGCAGCATATTCATATCAATAGCAAACGGACACAAGCAGTGTCTCCGCCGCCTGAGGCAGGACCACCCCACAAGCCATTGCCCTCACTGCCAAAAGCTTGCTCCTAGATCTAAAAGGGCAAGAGACCTACAGCGCAGACTCCTTTTCATGGATAGTCACCTTTCTCCCTCCCCCCCCCCCCCCCCCCCCCCAGATAAATACACCTGGGATGGAGGGCAAGAGGAGTACTGCTTGAGAGCCAGACCAGGGGTGCAGTACAAAACGCGCCAGGTCCCCTGCTGACACTCTGCAAATGCGCAATAAAAGACCTCTGGGCAAGGAGGTACCAGTGCTTGCAATGAATGAGGCAGCACTAAGTGGGTTAAAGGATCCTGCTCAAAGAGAGCTAGCAATCCCAAAACAAAGCATAGAGCCGCTGGCCAAACTTTGGGCTCTCCTCAGAACAAACCAGCGGTACCACAAGAAAAGCCGGTACCACCAACTAAGGGAAAAACAGGCAGGCTGCGGAATGCTGCGCACGGAGAGACTAGCGGTACCATCAGCACTGGTGCAACTCAAAAACGCCCAGTATGCAGAGACATCAAGTATGGGCAGGCTACACAGTGATGCCACCGCCACCCCTGGTACTGGGGTACATGACAGGCGGAACTCATAGTACAGTGCTTACCGCTATTTGGTACCGACATCACCTCAGGGTCTAGCGGGTGCGTCCTGTTGTCCACACCAGCATCGCTTAAATCGACCAGATTCAGCAATGAGAATGAGGAAGAGATAAGGGCTCAAGGCAGACTGCCTCAATATGTTGCAACACAACAACAGCAACTCCAGAACTGGCAGATGGCACAATGTGTGCCGCCAGTGTTCGCGCTGCAGTGGCCTTATTGGGGCCTATGGGCAACCTATAGAAGCCAACAACCGCACCTGCAGCAGAACCTCCAGGTACCAAGGGCACAGCCAGCCGATGCGAACATGCGAGGACGAGCTACCTACAGCCTGGTCAACCCTGACAGTAAGACGTTGATGGAGGAATTATCCTTCCTAACATGTCATCTTCCACGATGGGCGACCACTCTCGCCCTGCATCACCAATCAGAGGGGGCGACTATAGAATGTTTCAGGACCTGTTCAACAGGATAGCGGACACCCTAGAAATACAACTCACGGACATGACGCAGAACAAGCACAAGCTTATCTCAGTACACTAAATTGCTCAACTTATCTCAGTACACTAAATTGGCGCTGCCCAAGAATGAAGCCTGGCTAGGGTCATATGGAAGACCCCAGCATCGGTACCGTCGACTTCCAAGAAAATAGATAAGAAATACTATGTCACACCTATGGGGGTAGAATTCCTATTCTTGCACCCTTCCCCAAACTTGTTGGTGGTCTACTCTGCCAATCAGAGGGGTAAGCAACAGCAGTACCCCAGAACACAGAATCATGACAAAGAGTTAAAGAGAATGGCTGAAATGGGAAAGAAAGCATATTTACCAGTTTCCTTACAACTTTGAATTGCTAACTATGTGGCTCTATTAACAAAATATTCACATCAGACATTCGAATCCTTCAGTTCCTTTATTCAGTATCTCCCAGAGAATGTAAAGGAACAATCTGAGTCAAACGTGACCGAAGGCTCTCTGATCTCCCACACAGCATTGCAAGCAGCATTGGATTGGATTGGATTGGATTGGATTGCAAGCAGCCAGGTCCATGGCAAATGCAGTGGTGCTGAGGAGAATGACATGGCTGCAACTGTCCAGGTTTCCCAAGAAGGTCCAATCCAACATTGAGGACCTTCCATTCAAAGGGAAGAAACTCTTTGCAGAGGCAATGAATTAATCACTCCACACTATCAAAGACTTCAGGACAATGCTTCGCACTTTAGGGATTCGACTGCAGGGGTCCAAGAAGAAATCTTATAAACCATATAATCAAAGGTTCAGGACACCAGGGTACCCCCAACAACAAAGGCCCTATAAGAATAAGAGACGCCCAAGACAATCCCAATGAAGACAATCGAACGAGCAAACATCCTCGACCCAGGGGTCCAACTCTCGTTAGCAGGTTTGAGAAGTTGGTCAAGGGTACAATGGCCCTCGATCCTCCAGGGTAGGCAGATCTAGGAAAGCAAACATTTGGAAACAGACTCACCGCATTCTATCCAGCATGGAAAACCATCACCTCAGACCAATGGGTCCTAGAAGTAGTATGAACTGGATACTGCATACCATTCACAACAGTTCCTCCAACCCATTCCCCAACCCCGTTCCTCTTCAGGGACCCCTCTCATAAGCATGTCCTTGTGGAAGAGGCACAGTGCCTCATGAAGCTAGGCGCTATAGAGGAAGTACCCAGCCGATGCACATGCAGGAGATTCTATTCCAAATACTTGCTCACCATCAAGAAATCGGCGGGGGGGTCAAGACCCTTCCTAGATCTTCGGGGTCTCAACCGGTTTGTCAAATATCAGAGGTTCAAGATGGTTATCATGGCAAATTACTTAAATATAGACCTACTATAATAAAACAAGTAATGAAGACATAAGAAGACATAAGACATATAGCCAAGCAAGCAGGTTAGTTCTATAGGCTACAACATTCTCACCTATGCTAATCTTATCTGATGATAAACTCAGAACTTTGGCTATCCAGTAACATTACTTTTTTTCCACAGGCCATTTATAATCATAGGACTGGAAGGGAAATCGAGTGGTTATCTAGTCCAGTTCCCTGCACTGATGGCAGGACTAAATATTACCTACACTGTTCTTGACAGGTGTTTGTCTAACCTAATATGCCTTATGTCTGTACATTATTGCAGAGTTGGTTAAAATTAATTTTGTGAGGGTATTACAGTGGTTATTTAGAGAGACAAGCTGGGTGAGTTAATATCTTTTATTGGACCAATTTCTCTCAGTGAAAGACACAAATTTTTGAGTTTAAACAGAACTCTTCAGGACTGGGAAAGGTATTGAGTGTTGTAGCAACATGCACACTGAACAGATAAGGAGTTAACACATGTTGCAAGGGACCATTCAAGGTGAAGTGGGTAGATTTAACACCTTTACAGTCCCAGGACAAATGAGGATTAATGGTTTATGGATTGTTGTAATGAGTCATAAATCCACTGTCTTTATTAAAACCATGATTTTTGGTGTCTAGCAGAAGTGTTCCATCTAACATTTTGCATCCTTGGGCAGGTTGAATTTTCTTTTGGGTAAGTTGAAATTTCTTATGTGCACCACCAATACTGAGGTTATAGGCGGATGTGCAGTATGTTCCAGTACAAACAAAAAATCTAGGTATAAATATATATATTTACACAGTCCATAGGTATAGAAGACAATATATTAAAACATGGGATAATTAGCAAGGAACAATGCTTAATATGTTTATTTAATATGAAATCAAATAAAGAAAACTAACACTATTATCGTCCTTTCTAACAACGCAAGCTAGAAAACACACCAAAATGGGACATACTGCAAATAGCAATATAAATAAATCAGACATGGCCATTAAGTCAAAATTTTAAAAAGATGCACAGCCTATGCAAATGAAATAGAGATCTTTAAAACAGATAAAAGTTCTGGTTTAAAACTTGAATGTTGCGTATGTCACTAACTCAGAGTAGAAGCCCCCAGAGTGTTTGTTCAGAATCCAACTCCAATTGAAAGGCCACACAAATTAAACAGGACCCATGGTAAAGTTCTTCCAATTTTAAGAATTTACCATGTATTAATCAGTGACACAGGATTTAAAAAAAAAAATCATTCAGATCAGTGTTTGCAGACATTTAGAACACTAAAAACAAATCTGATAAAATAATACTTTCCTTTCTTACCTTAAGCCATTAACACCTATGTCAACTTTGTTTGAAATATAATAATGCAAATGTCATGAGCAAGGCCTTTTGTTCCAGTATTCAAAAGCAGCCTAAAAGCTCTTAACCCACCTGAAATTTTGGCCCCAGCCCAGGAGAGAGTCCTATGTCTGCAGTCCAACCAGGGCTGCTGTGCTGAGACAGATAGGGTTTGACTCTTGCTGTCTGCAGCCCAGATGGGAACACAAACTCCCATCTGTCCCCACCTCACTACACAGATGCCAGCACCGCTTCCCATTTCCCCCACCTATCCCATGCAGTTTGCTCCCTCTCCCCCAGACCAGGAAGCTGGAGGAGTGAGGTGGATTTCCTCATAGGAAGCTGCAGACAAACCCAGCTACTGTAATCAGATCACTATAATCAAACCTCTCCTCTCCAGTACTTACTGTACGCTCCAAACTCTTCTCCCTGCAGGCCACCTGTTGTCCCAGCCACATATTTACTCTTCCTCCCTTCTCCTTTTGTCCCCTTCCCTGCCAGCATGCTCGTTGTCTGGTGCAGAGAGCTTCTGCTGCTGAGAGAATGCCCCTCCCCAACTAGGAAGCTCCCAGTGCAGCAGCCCTAAACCTCTGGGCGGGGCTCAATTAACAGCTGTACGGTCACTCTGCTGTGCAGCTTCCCGGGAACTTAGTCTAGCAGAATTATGGATTTAAGTCCCCAGGTTTGTCTTTGGAAGACGTTCAGGTTTCCTTTGAGGATTCTGAGGTCAAATGTTGGGTGATAGCTTTATGATAGTGTTCTCACACAGGTGATATGTTTTGATATTTTATCATTTTCAGTGCAAGTTCATTCATGGGCATAGTGATTGTCTCATGTCACGCGCATAGTTGTTGTTAGAGTATTTATAATGCACTAGATAATTTACACCACATGTTGTGATAGAAAAGTGCAGGTCCTGTGCATCTTGAATGGTGTATTGTGTGGTATGGATCATTGTAGCAGCAGAGGTATGTTTGGAGGTTTTACACCTGTTTTTATGGCGGGCTTATTGTGTTATCTCTAGGAAGCTTGGGTCTGATGATGAAATTGAATAGTTTGAATACCAGAAGAGGGGGGTTGAGAGAGATTTTTTTTTCCCCCAGGATTTGGTCCCTATTGAGTATATATTGCAAATGTTTCATAATATCCTCTGTAAGTTCCAGTGTGTTATGGTAGGTGACATGAAAGAGTGTTCAGTAGGAGAGTTATTTTTTTAATGTATTGAATAGGTACTTGTGTGGTCTGTTCAGTGGTGTACTCTACTTCTCATGTGGGGTGCCCTTGTTTAGTGGAGGCTATTTCAATTGTGTTCAGGTGTATATGTTGAAATTTGTCCTTTGAGCATATTCTGTGGTCTAAGTGCCTGTGATTTGTGGTCTGAGTAACTGTAGGTTACATAAACAAAATACAGGACTATGTAGCACTTTAAATATTAACAAGATGGTTTATTAGGTGATGAGCTTTCGTGGGCCAGACCCACTTCCTCAGATCAAGTAGTGGAAGAAAATTGTCACAATCATATATACCAAAGGATACAATTAAAAAAAAATGAACACATGAAAAGGACAAATCAAATTTCAGAACAGAAGGGGGATGTGTGTGGGGGGGGGAGAGAAGGTGAATGTCTGTGAGCTAATGATATTAGAGGTGATAATTGGGGAAGCTATCCTTGTAATGGGTAAGATAATTAGATCCCTTATTCAAATTCTGGTGTAAGGTGTTGAATTTAAGCATGAATAACAATTCAGAGGATTCTCTTTCAAGTGAAGTCTTAAAGGGCCTTTGAAGCAGGATGCAGGTAATCAAGACATTGAGACAATGTCCTTTCTGATTGAAATGGCAAGAAACTGTTTTTTCTTTGT
>JANRFK010004149.1:40206794-40227418 GCA_030068395.1 Apalone spinifera
ATAAGTAGAGAAGGGGTAAAAGGGGACAGGAGTTGAGGAAACGTTGTTCTAGGTGTATTGGTGTATTTGGGGTGATTACTGGATTGGTCACTCTGTGATCTTAAGAGTTTCTCATACATAGTTATTTGTAAGGTTTCAATTCCTGACACTAACTATGCTGTCCAGGAAATTAATGCTAGAATAGGCATGTCTAGAGAAATGAGTGGATGATGGTTGCTGAAGTTGTCTTTGAAATCTAAGAAAGTATCTAGGTCATTTGTCCAGAGGATGAAAATATCATGAGCGTATCTCAGGTGTATCATTGGTTTTGTTTTGTTTGTTATCATTTGTTTTGTTTGTCAAGAAATTCTCCCTTGAAATGGCTTATGAAGAGGTTGATATACTGGAAAAACATCTTAGAGACCACGACTGTCCCGAGTAGGAAGATGTGCCTTACTCTGATTCTGAGGGTCTCATCCCAATCTCTAATAGAGAGACATTTAAATCTTGACTCTCGAGTTACCCTTTCCAGACTTTTAGTTTTAACAATTATAACTCTGAGTATTCTTTGTTATCCATTTAAACGTCCATTCTTTCTTTGAATCTTGTTTAATTCTTGACCTCAATGATATCCTATAGCAATAGCGTCCATGGTCTAATTGTGCATTTTATATTAAAATGTTTTCTTTTTAATCAGTTGTGAATGACCCCTCATTCTTTTATTACAAAACTAGAGGATTTACCTGACATTGCTTGGGTCCTTGTTGGGGCTCAAGGCAGGGGACATGGGATTCAGGAGTCAGGGCAGAGGGTTGGATGTGTGGGGGGTTCATGACAGAATGTGGAGGAGGGAGAATGAGTCAGGGCAGGAAGTTAGGTGTGCCAGGGCTCAGGGCAGGATGGGGGGGTGCAGGAGTCAGTTCGGGAGTTAGGAGGTGGGAGGCTCCCCTAGGGGGCAGGAACTACACTGCCAGCTGCTCCATGGCTCTCCGTATGTGTTAGGGTAGTGGTGGCCACACTACCCAGCTGCAAGCTCCCGGGGCTGCCTACGGTGGCAAATACCTCTTCCCTGGGGAGCAGGGGCTGCACTGCCTGGCATCATCTCTCCAGAGCTGCAGAATCATGCTTGTTGCTCCCTCTGGCCATTCATGAGTATAACTGTTCCCCATGTTTGCTGCCCCTGTGATCATTATACATTATAACTTGTTACAGCTATCATCCTCATCCCTTTGTTTGATGTGAAAAAGTTGCATTCTCCACACATCCCGTTGTCCTGGAACAACTAAACTCTGACTGTGCTTTAAGTTAGAGTAAGAAAAAGCTGCATACCAATTTGGTGGTCCTAGCTATTACTGTTTAGGAGGAGTTCTTGAATAAACAGATTCACAGATGGATGGATGGACAGACATACTCACAGACTCTCAAATATATAATAAATTAAGAGAGCAGAAGCTAATGATCAAATTACCTACATATCACTAATTTTATATATTTTGAACATGTCCCCTCTTGTTTGTCGTGTTTCCAAAGTAAACAGTCCTGATCTTTTTGTATATAAGTTTTTCTTTGCCTGGGTTCAACCTTTTTGCCTTTCTCTGGCAACTTTGGAAATTACTTTTTGATATGGAATAACCAATATTGCAAATAGTATTCTAGTGAAGGGTGTAATTTATTTATATAATGGCATTATAATTTTGTATTATTGTCTATCCCAATACTTATGCATTCTAACATCTTGTCTTGAGTTTTGTTCATAGCTGTACTTTGAGAAGTCTTAATTGAGCTCTCCATGGTTTTGTCCTTGTCCCTTTCCTGAGGTGATGGGATCATTTAGAGACACAAGAGCTTTGAGTAGTTCCAATGTTTCCTCTGCTCTTATATGTTGCACCAGCAATTTCAGTCTTATTAGTATAAATATTAATTGAGATTAATTTTACAAATATTCTATTAATATCAGTAAGATATCTAGAAAAAGTTTGCAACTATGAAATAAGTGAAAAGGGTAATCAGATCCTATAGTGCAAAAAGTAAGCAGCCTGTGTAGGTGACCCAAAATACAGCTCTGAACAGATGATTAGGTGTGGCTGACTCATGTGCGGAAGCAGCGTGATAGAGTCAATACTCTGTTTGAACCCTGTCTATTTACTGTATGATCTAGAGAAAGTAATGGTCTCTTAGTTTTCCTGTCTGTAAAATGAGGATAATGATACTTACTCACTTTGGTAAACCACTTTAAGATCTGTGGATATATATACAAGTGCTATCAGCAGGTATTAGCTATAGATTATGTCTTGGAGCTGGAGATGCGATTCCAAGTTTGAGGAGATGTAATCACCATGATGCTCTGAGAGCTAAAAATAGTAGTGTAGCTGTGGTAGCATGGACTGACTAGCTATCCTCAGTACATACTCACACGGTCCAGGTAAATTTACAGTTAAGGTGGCTAGTACACACCACTGCTTGCCATTGCACATGCTGTAATGGCTACTCTGCTATTTTTGACTGTTAAATTTGTTAATTTAGAAGAGTTGGGAAACTCTTCTCACAAAATGTTGTTTTCAAGATAAAGTGTTTAGTTTGCAAAGATCATAAAATGTTTAAGCTGTGAACATGATTGTTCTAACTTTTGAATCAAAAACAAAGTCCCATTTAAGGCCCCAATCTGATCAGCACTATCAGAATTGGTGTTTACTGGTATGAGTAATCTTATTTACTTAAATGGAACTACCAGTGGTAGTGAGCACTGTGTTTTGGTAGTAGGTATTTGCAGGATTGAGTCTTTTACAAAAATATAAATAGATTAAATCTTCTAGATTTCAATTCCATATTTTAAATGCCTGAGAAACCATGAAAAAATAACTTCAATTAAGTATACTGCAGTGGTCCAGTGTGACTTCAGTGCTGTATTCTTTTTTAAATAATGAATTAATATATTAGTGCAGTTTCATTCAAATGTTATCTCACTTATTTAATATATAACATCAAACTATCAAAGTATAGAAAAATATTTTAAATCTATTGCATACACACGTTGTCTAATACCCAAAATCTGTCATCTTGATGCATCTTCCTTCTCTCTCGGCTCTTCAACAAAAATAAAGATCAGTCCTGTTCTCTCAAATTAATTTCAGTGTTTTAAGGCTTGTGTACAAAATATGTCTGTGTAAGAATTTAAAGCAATAGTGCCCTTCCTTCACTGAGCATTCAAAATTGACTTACACTTCTCCTTTTTTATGTAGTCTTGAAAATAGGGTCAACATTAGATTTAAAAAACAAATGTAACAGCTTTGGATTGCATTTCTAAATCTATAGTGGTACTTTATTTAAAATAATCTTTTAAACAAAGTTGGTGTTTCTATTTCTTGTGGTATCCAGTGTGGCTCTCAGCAAGAAACCCAGAATTATATTTTTTTTTGATTATTTTGTCAATAAAACCTACCTCTTAAAAATTTCAATCACATCTTTCTAAGGTAACATTTACCTCCTCATATCTTTAGCAGCTATCAGACATGACATGGGACATATTCATTGACCCTAAAAATTTTCATCAGAATCATGCACTGAAAAGGGGCAGCCCCAGCCAGACAAGAGGCTCATTTCAATTTTAACGGCTGTAATTAAAGGTTAATTCACTGAGTCAGGATTAACGAGGAAAGTACAAATGATAGGCAAGCAGCTGCCTTTATATTACAGGATTAGAACAATGCAATTACAATAAGAATTAGAAAAAATCAACTTCCTGAAAAGGTTCTGTGATGAGCAAACTGCACTTTTTTACTGTTAATTGTGGTACTTATAAATGAGGACTTAGTACAGCACTGTTATTTTTTATACTTTACCAACAATGTCTACTAAGATGTGCTCAATACAGTAAAAATAGAATACTTCCTTAGCTCCTCTTCCCCTGCTATCATTACTTTTTTACACACACACACACACACACACACACACACACACACACACACACACACACACACACACACACACACACACACACACACACACGATTCTGCTAGAACTCTTTATGATTTAAGACTTATTTCTGATGCTCCATTGCAATCACTTTTTTTTTAAGTCACTCTTCTAAGAACAACTTTAAATAAACTTCAAATGCCTAGGTATTAAGAATGGTATATAATGTTGGTGGGAAATATAAGGGATCATGTTTATAAGTTAATTTTGACTGCTTTAGTTGAACATAGATTTTTAATGTGTTTTTGGTCATGAATGCACCACCACATTCAATTTTAATGTTGTGAAAAAAATGTTCAAATGTAAAGGTGGAGTTTGTTAGCGCCTTTGGACAGTGTCTTTTATAACTTATGCAGTGCCAAGGACAAAAAGAGTGCATTTACAGTAATTAAAATTGTCCCTTTTTAATAGGGCTATTTTCAGGTATTTGTTTATGAACTCATTTTTAAGTTTGGTGTATTGATATTTTAAGTCAAAACTCAGTAACTCTGTAAGGAAGAGCCTTATAAAAATGTAGCAAATGTATTACATTCTAGTGTAAACATATTTTACGTTTAAATATTTTAAGGTTCTAATTTTGAGGTGAACTGAATTATTATTGACCAGTAAATATAGCTGGGAAATCTCCAGCAATAGCTTTTTCTGAAAAATGCTAAACTATTCTTTTATATTAATTTTCTTCTCTTAACTGCTTTTAATGTGGCTAATGACCAATGTCATTTTAAGAGCCAGTTTCTGTTCAATTCCATCCAATATTTATCAGATGTCAGTGGATTTAGAAAGAAGTTGCAGGCATTTGTTTCTGTAGATACCAAGAAAATGTACATCGTAAATGCAGACATTGGAAAATTACTCCTTGAAAAGTGAGGTTCCATAAAAGGAGTATATATTTTGTTTACTGTATATGAGCTGATTTAGGATAATAAATCTGTATGGTGGAGTAAATCTGAGTATTGATGATTAAAAGCTAATAATCCAGTAGCATCATCTTCAGGTAAAATATAAGGCACTATCTGAAGGTTATGTAGCCTGTCATATACAAAATCATAAGCACTGAATATCTCTTGCTTATAGCTCATTTCCACAGCATAGCATAGATTTGCTTGACAAATATATATAAAAATAATTTTTTTGCTAAACACCAAATTTGCTTTGTGTGCATTGTAGATACGACTCTGGTTTATCACTGGTATTTAGATTAACTCAGGCATTGTTTGGCTAAAAACCTGGGCCAACATGCTGTTTCTAACAATATTTTGACATTAAGAGCTCCAAGAAATAGTATTTAAGCCCCTTTTGGTGTGGGCAGTTGATAACTTTTCATTCATAATTAGCTCATCGAGAACCGAGAGACATTTCAGGGAAATTGAACTGTCAGTGGGTAGAAACAAGCATTTGACCTCATCACATTGAGTGGGGCCCATCATAATTTGTTCATTTGGTGCCCATCAGCCCAGCCTCATCTCTCATACAGCACCTCGCTGACCTTCCCTCTCCAATTCCACTCAGTTCAGCTTTAATTATGACTCTGCAGACCCGAAGAAATATTGCAGCTTGCTCTCAAAAACCCTGAACTGCCACTCACCAAAAGATTGGTTTTTAACAGGTAATAAATGCCCAGAGGAAATGGTGCTGTGTCCCACACAGAGCACAGCAGCTTCTTTTGAGATTTTCCTGCCTTTCAAGTGCGTCACTGTTGCCTAGTGAATTTTTTATTGAAGAAAGAATGTAGGAAACTTGTTACCACTTTCAGTGCTATGGGGGAAATCGTTTAAGTTTTCTTTTAAGAAAATAAGAAACTTCTGTTATTACAACAAAAAAATCAATTGTTCTGCTAGTCAAAGACCCTTTCTATGTAGCTGAGTATTGAACAGTTAAAAATTGAATGTAATATATGTGAATGTTGGCAGTTTTAACACTGTTACTATAAATTTTAAAAAGCTCTGAAACTTTAATGTTCTGTGTCATCAGGAAAACTTGGAAGGGAAGGACCTTCTGTAGCAAGGACATTATCGCTATTGGTAAATCTTGCTGAAATAATTATCAGATTTTGCAGTACTCAGCCACATGAAAACCTGCAGTGGAGTTTCCTGCAACTAATAAGTGTTGTCTAATACTTTTGCAAAGTAACCTATCAGAAAGTACAAACTATATGGGAGGAAAATCCAACGCACTAGCAATTTTCAAAGTGTAATTTTGTCTTTAAAATGTTCCTATTGATTCCAAGGCAAACAAAAATATTCAAAACTACAGTACTGTACGGTATATCCTTGTGGTGAATGTTAAACTGTCAGCAGGATTTTCAGGTCATTTGACAAAAAGGATACAGGTGCAGTAGCTAGCAGTGAAGGTGACTGCTAGTTTCATCAATCACTTTGCCTTTCTTTAAGTTGATACATAATGGACCCCTTCAATCAGCTTCCTTGTTCTTTGTCACTTGTTTAGAAAGAAGAAAAAAGACGGTGGAAAGGCTGGACTTTAAAGTCAAGGTTATGAAATGAATTGTTACTTATTTACACAGGGTATAGAAGATAAGTCAGTGTGAGAAGGGGCTCTTCATAAAATGTCGAGTTTGTCAATGGGTGATAATATGCAGTTTGAAGCTTCATGCAGACCTTGAACAGTGACAGCACTTGTCAAAGCAGTGATTCTAAACAAGCATTTGAAATTAAGACATTGCTTAGTGACAAAGACAGGACGTGTGACAGAAAATGTGCTAATAAGTGTTCACTTTATTTTCAGGAGTCACAGTAAATGATTTTCCTATGACAGAGTTTATATAACAATAAAGCTAGAACTGCAGCAGAAATTGTATAAATTTATGCAGCTTCTGGGAGGATGTTAATATAATTGTTTCCGTAATGTACATTAACTATCCAAAACGCCCAGCTTAACCTTATTGCAAATACAAGCCTGTTTAAACCATTTAAATTTCATGTAAATATTATGGTATGAAATCATTTTTGTGCAGCTTGCCCAAATGATGGCTGTTTAATGAAATTACTTTATTCCATGTCTTAATCTTCAGTGTTCTGTGTCTTAAATCAGAATCCTTAGCAGGGTCCATAGCACAGCAGTGTGAAACCCATCATAAATCTTTTCTTTAGGCTGATGCACAGTCTATATAAAAAATGCTCTTCCTAACATTTTCTAAAATAAAACTTGTGTGATAAGAGCATAACATAAGAACATATGTATATATGGTCTATTCATTTAGAGATTCATGCCATTTTAGCACTTGTGTTCTGTACAAAGGTTCTTTGAGTGATGTCCCCATGGGTGCTGTACTGTTGATGTAGGGCTTGTCCCAACACCACGGATCAGAGACTTTTACAGCAGTGTCCAGTTGGGCTGCTCATGCGCGAGTGACATGTGATGTTCGTGCCTTAGAAGTTCACGTGCGCAGCCCAATTCCGATTCTCAGTTCCTTCTTCTCCACCCTCGGTTACAGAAGGAGCTCTACTTTCTCTCCTCCTCATGTCACTTTTGTGAAGAAAAAAGAAATTTAGATAGATATCCTGTTTGTTTTTCTTTTGCTAAACAGTTAATAGTTTAAAAAAACGAGTTCTTTACTTCAGCTCTTATATAGTCAGTCAGAATAACAGTTTACTGCCACACAGCGGCAAGCCGCAATGAACTACAAACTGCTAAAAAAAAAAAAAAAAAAAAAAAGAGAGAGAAAGAGAGCTTTTGCTCACAAATAAGAGTCACAGTAGCAAACAAAATGCCAGGATTTCCCACCTTCAGAAAATGTGAGAAATACCAGGACTCTATGCCAGCCTCTGATGGTCACAGCAAATGCATATGCTGTCTGGGAGAGACCATTGTTTCACAAAAATGCATTCATTGTTGCAGTCTGACCGAGAGCTTGCAGGGACCGAGAACTCAGAATACGCATGCTGTCATTTGATAAAGCCCTAGAACCCCATCCTCATAATGGGGCAATAAGGGCTTGGATGCGATGTCCCATCGGGGAACCTCCTGAGACTTTCACTGCAAAAAGCATGTTAAAAAACAAAGCCCTCACCAGCCTGCTTCCTCTGGTCGTGAATGAACCAGGAGATGAACCAGGCATCTCACGCATTGAAAAAGCTCAAGCCTCCTCGCTAACGGTCTCAGAATCACTTTCTAAATAGTCCCAGGCATCAGAGTGGGCACCTACTAAGGGTCCCGAATCAACAAAAGCACCGTTGGCACCTGTGGCACTGCCAGCGCTATCCCTGGCGCCCTGTGAGCCCGCGGTGTGGCTTTTGCATGTGGTGCCAAGAAAGGATAGGGGAAATTCCAACCAACCTCTTACAGTTCAGACTAATCCCAGATCTCCCGCGGTTTTAGCAGCACTGATGCCTCCACCAGTGGACTCGGCACCAGGCCATAAAGAATCAAGCCCACCATTCCTCAGTGGACAGTAAAACACATGCTCCATCAATAACTGACAGGAGAGCGAGAACCAGATCCCCAGGCAAGTCCTCGGCACAGCACCGCTCTCCCATCCCCCTTATCAATGAGAGTCTCTCCGCCCTCGCTGCACTCACCTACTTTATCTCAACTCAGTGCCTACCAGGGAGATACAAGAAGTGTGTTCCCCTCACAACTCTCATCCCCAGAGAGAACATGTTTATCATACAGGGCACGCAGGCTACGACGCTATCAGTACCCGCTGTGGTACCTCGATTGGCAATACTATCCTCAGAATCATAACCACTGGTCCCCCTATCGTTATTGGGCACAATGAGACAGCTCCTGTTACCTCTGTACAGAGAGCACTGTCTTCTACGCACTCTGATCCATCATGCTGTCCAAAAGAAGGCATGGACCTTGAGGAAGAGCAGACAGAGGATGATCCAACCATCCAACAATCAGGAATGCCACCAAATGATAGTTCGTCTTCAGCATCCAATGAAACAATTATCCTAGAGGATCCCTCACCTAGTGATGATCTAAAACAATTTCAGGGTTTATTCAAAAGGATGGCTATCGGTCAGGAGGTTATGCTATCAGAAGTGCAGCATAAGCTCTTGAAGAACTTTCTGCCCTCTACAGAATCCAAAATTGTGCTACCTTATATGAGGCAGTACTTGAAGCAGCAGATGAAGTATGGCAAATGCTAGCCACAGCTGCCCAAGCAACAAAAGGGTTGATAGAAAATATTTTGTCCCATCAAAAGGCATGGACTTTTTATTCCTACACCCTCAACCCAATTCAATAGTGATTGATGCTGCAAATCTAAGATCTAAAAATCCTCAATACAGAACAAATACACAAGACAAAGGCCACAAACACCTGGGCTTGTTTGGGAGGAAAATGTACTCCTCAACCCTTCGACTCTGCATAGCTAATGATACAGCTCTACTCGCTAATCATGACTTTGACAACTATGCAAAACTAACAAAGCTCATGCAACTTCTTCTAGATAAGAGACCTATCCTCAAAGCCATCATTAAAGAGGGTATACTGTATCTCATACAGCCCTATAGATGACCCTTAATGCCACTGACACTGCAGACAGAGCTATGGCAATGTCCATAGTAATGAGGTGCTCATCCTGGCTTCAAGCAGCTGGATTTTTTAAGGACCTCCAGACCAAGGTAGAAGATCTGCTATTCAATAAAGACAAATTGTTTGCTGCAAAGACTGATGAAGCTTTGCATTCTAGCAAAGATTCATGCAGCACCGTGCGCACATTGGGGATGTATACTCCTCCCTACCAAAGGAAGTGCTATACACCCTATAAAAGACATAGACACACAACCTTTGGCAGACAGCAGCAGCATCATCAACCATTTGACCAAAGTTGTTTCCGACCCCAAAACCAATGTTAAGAGCCCCAAACACATGCTCTTTCACGATTAAGGCCTCTACATAGCAGGGTGGAAAACTTTGGTCGAGGGTCTGCCTGATCATCTCCCTCCCCCTCCCCCTCCCCCTTCCCCTCCCCCTGTCCCCACTCCAACATCTTCCACCACCGCTTGTGCCCTTTTTACAACCAATGGGCAGCAATCACCACAGATCAGTGGGTTTTAGAAATCATCAGCTGCGGATACTCTGTTCCTTTCATTTTCATCCCACCAACCTCCCCACCCACTCCCTCTGTTTTCAGAGACACTTCACATGAAACCTTGCTCAGTCAAGAAGTCCAACATATTCTCAACATAGGAACTGTAGAATGGGTCCCTAAACAATATTAAAGGAAACGTTTTTATTCAAACTGCTTTCTCACTGAAAAGAAAATAGGGGGGTTGGAGGCCTATTTTAGACCTCCATCAACTGAACAGATATTTTCACAAGCAACATTTCAAAATGGTTACTCTTGCTACGATTATTCCTGCACTGGACAGAGGGGACTGGTTTGCAGCCCTTGACCTCCAAGATGCATACTTGCATATCACGATACATCCCACACACAGACACTTTCTATGCTGTACGGTAGCATCAGACCATTTTCAATACTAAGTCCTTCCATTCGGACTCTCCTCTGCTCCCAGAGTCTTCTCCAAGACACGGGCAGTTGCAGTGGTGCATCTCTGATGAAAAGGCATTACAATCTTCCCTTATTTGGATGATTGCCTCATTCGAGGTCCCTCCCAAAAGACCATAAGGGACATGTTCAGATTCACAAAGGCCTTCCTCCAATCTCTGGGGTTCATTATCAACGAGCCAAAATCCATTGTATGCTCCACATAATCCCTAGAGTTTGTAGGGGCTCACATAGATTCTATAACAGCACATGCCTATCTCCCCAATCAACATTTCAATGCTATAAAAAGCCTAGTCACAATCATGACCACTTTCTCACTGAAAAGGGAACAAGGGGTTGGAGGCCTACGGTTGGAGGCCCAACCATTCCCATCCTAACCTCTCTAAAACTCATGGGGCATTTGGCAGCTACCACGTATGTTGTCCCACATGCCATACTATGTTTCGATGTTTCCAACACTGGATTGCCTCAGTGTATGCACCAACCAAACACCACATCCACAGGCATATTTCACCTCCTCCAAAAGTCCTAATTTCCTTACTATGGTGGACCAGGCACAGAACCTCCACAGTTGGGTGCCCTTCCACTGAGATCAACCATCCAAACAAATCACTACGGACACCTTACTCCTAGGCTGCGATGCCCATTTCCAGCAACAGTACATACAAGGGAAGTGGTCCAGCAACAAGTATAGGCTGCTCAAGCTTTGAGTAGTTAACAATGCTTGCAAACACTTCCTCCCATACATTCAGGGATCTTCAGTGCATAGCCTCACCTACAAAATGACCACAATGTTCCATATCCCCCACCAGGGGGCGCTACATCCCCTTCCCTATAGGCAGAGCCTATTTGGCTGTGGAATTAGTGTATCTGCCACAACATAACTATCATGGCGGCATACCTACCTGGAGACAAGAATACCATGGCTGATATCCTCAGTCGCCACTTGGTCACACAGCACAAATGGGAACTGTACAGTCAGGTGACCCATGATCTATTCCAATGTGGGGTCAACTGCAGATAGACCACTTTGCAACCAACCAAAATTCCAAGTGCCTCCAATACTGTTTGAGAGTAGGCATAGGCCACAACTCCTTAGGACACAATGCTCTTCCCATGGAATACTGATCTGTTATATGCCTTCCTTCCTATTCGTCAGGTCCCCAGAGTTCTATGGAAGATACAGACAGACAGGGCCTGTGTAATTCTAATAGCCCCTCCAAGGCCTCGACAGACATCCTTTCCATGTCTTTATCAACTGTCTCTATGATCTCCCTGCCTGCTTTTGACCCACTCAGACCTCCTCTGCCAAAGCAAGGGCATGATCCTTCACCCCCAGCTGCAAACACTGCACCTGACAGCATGGTATCTATCTGGTTCTCGGAAGTGGAGCAGCAGAGCTTGCAACAAATAAGAGCTGTACTACTACATAGCAGAAGACAAACTCCACGTAATACTTACCTATACAAATGGTAATGATTTACACAGTGGTGCACCCAGAAAGGAGTCCAACCATCTACGGCTCTGCTCCATTTCATCCTGGAATACTTCATGCACTGAAACAACAAAATGTATCTCTTTCATCACTCCAAGTTCATTTGGCTGCAATTACAGCTTTTCACCCCTCAATAGATGGATTCTCCATATTTGCCCACTCCATGTCAAAGAGGTTTTAAAAGGGCCTAGAGAACCTGCACTCACCATGTACACCTGTACCTCCCCACGTGGGATTTAGAAATGGTCCTCCACTCACTCACAAAATCACTCTTCAAACCAATGGCAACTTCATCGCTTACCTTTCTCACCATGAAAAAGGTAGACTACCCTGCAGGCAGTCACGTCTGCAAGGAGGGTTAGTGAACTCGCAGCTCTCATAGCCTCACCTCCATACACAACCTTTTACAAACATAAAATTATTCTATGAACCCACCCCTCCTTCCTACCCAAAGTTTGTTCTGAATTTCATATCAATGAACCAGTAATCCTTCCCACTTTTTTTCCACAAAACTGCATCGCTCCAGGGATGAAGCCATATTGCATACTCTGGATGTGAGAAAAGCCATTTCCTTCTACTTAGGCTGCCTCCTGTCTATCTCAGAGACTGCTTGTATCTCTAGCGAAAGGCCCAAGGGAAAACCACTTTCTTCCCAAAGCATATCAAAATTGATAACATCCTGCATTACCACCTGCTAATTGCTCCAGACTAGAGCATTACCAACAATTCCCAAAGCTCATTCCACCAGAGCGATGGCAACGTCAACTGCCTTCCTCAGGGGGCGTGTCACTCCATGAAACACGTCGAGCAGCCACATGGCTGTCTAACGATACGTTCATTAAGCACTATGCATTTTCACCATGCTCGACAACAGACACCACAATAGCTATTACGGTCCTCTCCTTGGCCTGCAACAACTAGCCAAAGCCCACCTACCATCTAAGTGGGCACTGCTACACAGTCACCAAAAGTGGAGCACCCATGGGCACATCACTCAAAGAATAAAGAGAAGTTACTCACTCTATCCACTAACAATGGTTCTTAGATGTGTGTCCCCATAGGTGCTCCACTGCCCATCCTCCTCCCCACTTTTGGGCATTGACAACTTTCTAGTAGAGTGTCAAAGAAGAAACCGAGAGGAGTCGGGCTGCGCACGCTAACTTCAGTGGCAGGAACACCACGCGCCACTTGCGCATGCACAGCTGACAGGACACTGCTCTAAAAGTCTCTGATCCATGGTACCAGGACAAGCCCAGTACCAACAGTGGAGCACCTATGGCGGGGGGGGACACATCTCAAAGAACCATCATTACTGCACAGAGTGAGTAACTTTTCTCTCGCTGAGTGACATTTCCTATAGTATTTATAATTCTTGCTCAGGTTGATTCCAAGCTAGGTGTGTCCACACCACATGCCTGGCTGCTAAAGAGTTTTCCCTTAGTGTTACCCATAGGGCTAGCCCAAGAGCCTCCAGGAACCCAGTGCACATGCACCAGTGTAAGAGGTGCCACCAGCTCCACATCCTCTGTTTCTTCTTATCACCCATGACGGTTGCCTGGAAACCCCTTTTTCTTTTGTAAGGCTTTCCTAAGAATGATTTAGACTCTGGTCCAGTGTATATAGAGGTGGTGTTGGGGCCATTCAGGGCTCAATGGCAGACCCCTTTCTTCGCTGCCCCTTCAAAATGGGTAGTAAAAAAGTACTATGAACTGGCCACTGGGTTTCAGTACCTGTATTCTCATTGCTGTATTCTCTTCATCCCCAAGATCCCTGGTTATCTGCTGCAAATGAAATGGACAAGCAAGGGCATCCTAGTGCCACTCAAAAGAATAAAGAGGCCAAGAGACCAAGTCTGTTTGGAAGAAAGTTTTTACCATGGGGCAGACTCCAGCTTTGTTTCTAACCCACAGGCATTGCTGGAGATGTTTCTTATGGATCATTTAGCATGGAATCGACATGAGCAAGCACTCAAAGAAAATAAGTAACTGAACTGTTATTCTTCAAGATGTATTGCTTATGTCCATTCCATGACCTGCCGCCTTACCCCTCTGTCAGAATTACTGGGTAGAAGGAACTGAGAGGGTGTGGTGTCGGCAGCACCCTTTATACTGATGCATGTGAGCATAACTCCAGCAGGTGCTAAAGCCAACCTTACAGATAGCGCTAAGGAAAAAAAATCTGCAACACTGCGTGGTGCGTGGAATGGACATGAACAATACATCTTGAAGAACAGCAGTTATAAAAGGTTGCTAACCATTTATATTTTCTACTTGTGTCGCCAGTTTGGGTGTTTGACTGGTATGGTAACAGTGATTCCTATTGTGTGCCAAAAAATTTATACACATATGAAGCATTAGATAACTATTCAAATTTTCAATTATGTTGGCCCACACCTGTCACTACATACTTTAATATTCTCTTCAAAAGATATCTGGAACATGAAGTACACTTTTTTTGTTGTTGCTCTTAAAAGTGAGAATTTATAGAAACTCTTTTGAAAACCATTTATCAGAGCACCTCCCTCTTACACCAGCAATGGAGGACAGTCTGATGGATTTCATTGTGGTAGTGGTGAGGCCATAAAACTATCTGAAAGACATGAATTATATCGATAAGAACTAACCTTTATTTATTTCTTGAGGTTGGAAAGATTATATTTTACCTGAGGTAGGTCATGGCTGTACAATTTTTCTTCCATGTTAGTGATTTTTCTTTGTTTAACTGAATATGTGACTGTACACAATGTGAAACATTAAACAAAACAAAATGAGGCTTGAGATTGCACCAACGGATGTGTTGTAGATCGGAACTGAGATGTACTTGTTGAATTGTGATGACATAACTTGGCTACATTTTATTGGGTTCTAGGTAATTTTGCTTCTCCTTCACTTAAGTAAGCCCCAAACTTAATATATTTTAAAGAAAAGATACGGGTGAAAATATGAAAAATATCTGATTAACGCATTTCATGTTAATACTTCTACAATTTTGCCAGTATTGTTGCCCTTAGGCTAGCAGATCTGCTATGGATTAATCATACCTACAAACTGAACAATCAAGAGCATGTTGACATCAGTGTTTCTTGTAAGGAAAGATTCAAATACCGCCCAGCTGATTAGCAGAGTGTTCACACCTCGGTTTGTTTCTGTTGATAGTGCACATAAAAATTATTCCACACATGGATGAAAAAGATTAGAGGGAACGTTGATTGACATACAGAAAATTCCTGTGAGTGGTGTTCAGTGTTTCCTCTAAGATTTTCCACCCGTGAGCGGAGTGAGTTTGTCTTCTGCACCAGTATTGGGTTCATGTGCTCTTGCTTGGACGTGTGCCACTGCGGCACCCAAGTATCTTATACCCCTCCCCATCCACTCTCCTAACATCTGCCTCTACCTACCAGCCCTGCCTCTCTTCTCTGTCCTCTGGTACTCTTCCCTCCCCTCCATGTGTCTTTCCTTCTCCTTCTCCCCCACAATCCCCTGGCACCTGCACCTTCTCTTACCCCTGCACCTTTCTGGTGCCTCCCCCTTTCCCTCACTGCTCCTGCCCTCCTTGCTCTCTTTCGCCCTGGTGCCCACCCCCTCAGCACCCTCTACCCCAGTTCTCCTCATGCCCCTCTGTGCCCTTACAGATGACTTGCTGCATTCCCTGCTTTCCTCATGCCCACCCCTCCTTTCAACCCCTTTTTTCCTGGCACCCACTCCTCTCCTCTTCCTCTCTCTTGCCCACATTGTCCCTCCCCTTTCCTCTCCCAGTATCATCCTGTCCCCTCCCTTCTCCAACCCCCACTGGCACCTTCCTTCCCCTCCCAGCCCTTTTCCTTGTTGTCTTTTCTTGGCCTTCTGGCATTTGTCTCTCCTCCACCTTGCCCCTTGGTGCCTTCCCCTTTCTTCTCCTGCCCTGGCCTCCTCTTCTCCCCTCAGAACAAGCCTCTTGCTCTCCTCACCCCAACTTCCCCTTAGTTTCCCCCTGCCCTTTCCCTAACTTTCTGCCTTTGACACGGAAAACAGTTTGCAGGGACTGGAGCTGGGTCCATGATGCTATTTTTAGTACCGGGGTGCCGGCCGCAGCTGCTCGTGGGGTGGGACTGCACACTGGGACTGGAGCAGAGGCCTCCCATGGTAATATTTTTAGTACTGCGGTCCCAGTACTAAAAATAGCACTGCGGGCGCCCCCGGCTCAGTTAGAATAAAGTGACAGATGCATGAGGCCCATTCCAGCTGGGGCAGTCTTACCTGAACAACCTCACCTCACATGCCTTGGCTCCAGGCAGAGCGAAAGGGAAGCCACCCACTGCCAGGAACTCACCAGCGGCTGTTGCTGCCACCGTTCACCTTCTGTTCTAGCTGGAAGGTGAGCCGTGAGTGCTGCTGCCCAGCTCTTAAAATGACGTGGGAGGACCTAAAATGTTTCGTGCACAGCCACGCAGGCGCGTAGTTTAGAGGGAATACTGGTGGTATTTCTTCATCTCCACACACAGCTGTCTTTAGGCAGAGGATAATAAATATAGAGAATAAAATAACCAAAGGCAGTTGCCAGTCTGAACATACAATAGTTTAAGAAAAAAAAAAGACACAAGGGAAGTTAGCAGGGAGTTACAAAATGCAGATTTTAAAAAGTATATATATTTATTTGAGGCTGTTTCAACTTTTTGAAAAGTTATCTGCTTGTTTGTAGTCTGGATCTTGGAAGCACAAAATCTTGAATTACTAGTATACTGAGATGTGCCAGGTGATATGGGCCCAGTGGACATTCATAGACTGGGTGGATATTCTGGAAAACTTGGAATCATTAGGTAGGGATGATTAATGCAAAATCCAAGTGCTGGTTATATAGATACCCAGGCTTTGAAGTTTCGCTCTCTGGGGAAAGGAGTGGTGAATGTTTGTACCTGTTTCAGGAGGCTTGGGCAACAAAATACCTAACATAATATAGATGTGCGTGCCTTAACTAAGAAAGGGCCTTGATTTGCCTTAAAAATGGTTATGAACCTGTGACCAAATGAAGGGAAAGGATTGGAAGGACTTTGACCTGCCAATTCCCCGTGTGGAAGGTGTGAAACTTCTGGCCTATTTATTATGAGTTTAGATCTTTTACTGTTTTTATTATGTTTTCACTTGTAACACTTTTGTCCTTTGAAAAGTTACTTCATGTTGTGAAAGCAGGCTGGTCAATGGTAATTCATTCTTGAGGGAGAGCGTGTAGATGCTGAACTTCGTCAGTTTGATGGGTCATCAGATAATTCTATGGGGTTATAGCGTTATGCTTATAAGAAGCACATGGGATCTTTTTCAGGGGAAAAGGCAATACGCTGCATTTGAGAATACAGTAGAAAAGCAGTTAGCATAAACTTCATAAAAACAAGCACGCACGCACACACGCGCGCACACACACACACACACACACACACACACACACACACACACACACACACACACACAGGTCCTGCAGATGGTGTATAGTTAACAGTCTGGGGTTCCTCTGAGTCTCCTCTGAGGCTTGGCTTGCAGGACTAAACCCAGAGTTCCAATGGCCAGAGCTCCCCTTCTTATACATGTAAATTCCCATTTGGGTTTATGGATATTGCAGTGTCATGCTAGAATCATCCATCCTGAAGAGGTGTTAATCTGTGTTTTCTGGAGTTATCTTTTGATGGTCATTGTCAGGTTTCCCATTGTGTCTCACTCTTGGGGGGAAGGTGTCTCTGCTTGTCTCCAAGGTTGTCAATGCTACGAATGTAATTCAGTTTCAAGACACAATGCATGTTTCCTAGTTATCTTCAAAGTTTCCACTTCTTCATCACCTGGGCATCTGTGATGGCTGTTATACTTACACACATCCTCCTCACACCACACAATTTTGCAGTGTTTCAGACAAGATTAATAATTACTTAAGGAACAGCAAAAAGAAAGGAACCTTGCATGACTTATTTGTGATGCAGAATCCAAAGGGTACAAATTAATTTGTAATGCTAACAGGAAGCAAGACCTCATCGTAAACATTATCTAATCATGAGAGACCAAGAGAAATAGAAGTGTACAGAACTTATAAGCAAGACATTGTACATGAAATCATTATGCATTATAGTCTTATAACCAATACTAACCAATACAAAAATATACTTTTTTGCTACAACAGCCTAAAAAATCCTAGTATGGAGAGAGGAGGATGTAGGTACCTGCCCAGAGAGAATTGGCTGCTAAGGGCCTCAGACCTACAGGGACATTCTATTGGCAGACCCTGGAGGAGATCAGAGATGCAGACTTAAGAAAAAAAGGTAGATGGAGTTACATGTGTTGCATGGCCGCCTCCTGTCAGAAATTTTACTCTGGTTATGGCAGATTATTACAGGATACTGACTTAGTCATTTCCCAAACAGCATATGTCTGTCATTGACCAATAATGTGTTACCATGTCAATTTTAGACAGGCAGCAAAAGGAAGGCCAAGGACATTACAGTTGCCAAGGAAGTGGGACTGTTATTCAAAAAGCTTTTAAATGATGTCACTATATATATTTTTAACATCCTCTAAAAGCCTTTGTTAACAAATGTAGGAGGATGGGACTATTTTTCCCCAGTCTGTACTAGGGTATGCTTTTTAAAAGGCTGGTAAATGATGTTTCTATATTTTTTTTAACATCAGCATCATTTAGAAATGTTTTAAAACTGTCTTCTTACCTCACAGAAACGAGTGAATACTGGAGGGACAGATTACCCTTTAAAAGGCTGCTGAATGATGCTGTCAATAAATATAGAAACATCAACTAGATGGGTTTAAAAAAAAAACAGGCTTCTGCTTTCTCTAGTGGCAGCAGCTCAACTTTTTTTCGTGTGCTTTCATATTAATGATTTAGTGGAGCACTGTTGGTCAATGTCTTGACATTTTTTTAAGGCTAACAAAGATGCAACACCAGTAGATGTTTGTAGTGTCTTATCCCCATCTGCCTACCTTGTACTTCGAAATTTAAAGACATTTCAGGATTTGTTGGGGGTTTTTTTCACGATCATGGGAGAGTGGTTGAGAAAATAGGCATAATTACAAATTTTTAGAGTTGTGTGGTAGTTCTAAGGAGCGATTTCAAAGTTATCTACAGAATAACCTTGATACAGTGCTTTGCAACTTCAGTGGCTTGAGAGCATTTTTGTTTTACATGGATCGTAGATATATATTTGCGTATGTAATAGTCATTTTAAAATTGGAATAAATTTGTTAATGGCATGGTGAATACCGAAATAGAATCTGTGCTCAGTTCCTGTGTTCCTAATGTCATGTTACTGTGACTCCCTAACCTAAAAGTTTTTAAATGGCCACTGTCAAGGTTTTTGCTTAGAGCTTTAGGATAACAGGTTGAGAAATCTTTTAGCAAGATTTATTCTGAGACCAGAGGATTTAAATAATATTGAGCACATTAGTAGATATTAGTTTTTAACTGGATTCCAGATGAGGTGGGAAAATTCCTCAATCTGGCCTTGATAGCAAATTCAAGTGGTGGTTGTGATGTCGTAGATAGTAATATGTTAATAAGTGAGAGAAACATGTTTAGCTTCAGAACTAGTGGTTCATTCTTGGACAACTAAACTTTTATAACAGATATTTTTCAGGTGCCTATCACAGTAGTATCTAAGAGATACAAAACACTTATTTTATTTTTAATTTAATTTAGTTCATAATTGGAAGGGAAATCCATTTTATTAATCAAAAGGAAACAAGGCCAGTTTAGAAGAGAAATGATTTGCCAAGTATACCTGCACAGCCAAACTTGAATTTTTAATGGGGCTATGGATAAATTTCTATGGTGGTAAAGTATTACTTTTATTGGAAGGGGTTACAGCTCAAAAATATTCTGCCTTTGATAATTCAACATTCAAATCCAAATTAACAGCACTTACAATTCATAAATCATTCTCTAAGATAGATTGACTTTAACTCACATATTACAGCAATAGGAAACCTATGAGTAACTTGATGGATCTTTGGCAGCTCGGATAATTGTTACAGATAAGGATAATTCATATTTCTCACTATTTCTATCTTGAGGAATATTGATAATCAAGGTAGAAATGGGTGCAATCTTGATTTTTCATATTATTCACAGTAGAAATAGAATATGGGTAGATACGTAAATTATCGTGATTGTAACAACTTTCTGGGATCCCACAGACAGATGCATCAGGGTCCCCTGTCTCCATCCCATAGGAATAAAATTAAGTTCATGGCTAACTTAGAAATGATATATGCACTTAGGAGCGTAAAAAGATCTTATCACGTTTACAATATGCCATGTATCTTGTTATCCAGATTCCTCAGTAGTGTTGTGCCAATGGATTTGTGTGGTAATTGTTCCTGGGGGGAAAAAACTTGTGAAGGTTTTTATAACTCATTCATGAGTAATTCATTCATGACTCCTAATTTTGTAAGTTAGAAAAAAGAAATCAGGGATAAACTGTCATAAACAAATCTCCACAAATGTTACCAGATATATTGTAAGCCATGTCAGAATAATTTTTCTTTAATAAAATAAAATTTTAAAAAAGCCAGAAACAAGAGAATTAAATGTTAAAGCAAAAGTCTAGGGATAAAGTTTTAGTATGCCCTAAGCTAACTCAGCTAAAGCATCTTAATCAACTATACCTTAATTCAGTGATCTCCAACCTTTTCACACCCAAGATCACTTTTTAAATGTCAGAACAAGGCATGA
>JANRFK010004149.1:40265076-40317173 GCA_030068395.1 Apalone spinifera
CCCCCCCCCCCCCCAAAATGACGAGCAGACTTGAGGGGCGGTAAAGGAATGCAGCACACACTGGAAGATGGCAGGGAGAGAGATGGTGATAGATACAGATCTGGTTACTAACCCCAGCACCAAGAACTGAGCTTCTGCTTCTCCCAGTACTGCCACTGGAACCATTAATACCCAATCTATGCTCTACTCCTGGCAGCACTTTCATCTGCTATTGGGAAAGAGGGAAGATAATGCTATGTTTCCACCTACCCCATTTGGCCAAGGCCTGAGTGGCAGATTTGCCCATAAAAGCCAGAGATTGGTGTATCAGGGAGAGGAAACCTAGCAGGTTTTTTATGAAAACTGCTAGGAAGGAAACTAGGCCTGCTTTCTTCAGTCTCTTCTTACTCATGAAATCTCTGGCGGCATATTCTTTTAAGGGTACAGGTGCTCCTTTTCCTTAGATCTCTTAGAGAAACAAATTTTTGAAGAAGCAAGTATGTTCCCTTTTTCAGGCATTTCTATTTCCTGAAATGAACCTGAAGAGGATGTTTATCTGCAATCAAAAAAGAAAAAGAAAGGGATCAGTCAGGTACCCTAATATCCAGCCTTCTCAAAATAATATGGAGACTACAAAACCAATAGTTATTTACCAACCCTAATCCTATTCTTCTTAAAAATTCAGGTTTTTATTTAAATGCATGCTGTTCAGTGCTGACCTGTATGATGTCATATAAAAGGATCTGCATAATGATATAGCGGAAGCGATATAGAAAGTGTACCATAGGTAATTGTTAGAAAACTGCTTTCATGTCACTGTCAATCACATTTTCACCTGCTCATATGGTATTTCCCTTGTCAGTGCTTTGTCAGCTGGTCAGTAAGTTATTGCTAGGGAATGTATATATGTATTTATTTAAGGCTGTTGGACATTGAGACAAGCAATCTAATGGTCTTCCCTCCACTATCAATCACTCCATAGCCAGCCACTAATTGGCCTGCCTCCAGAAAGCAAGTACATCAAGCTAGATGACTGACCCGAGGAGGCAATGCTTGATCTGAACAACTGATCCCATCTCTGCAAATCCAGGACCTTTCTTAGCCATCTTCTTCTCTTCCTTTCCTCCAAAGAGATTCTCTGGAAAAAGTAGAGAAAATCTAAACACTTCAAAAAGTGAAATGAAGAGGAAACTTAATATTGTTCTTTTCTCTCCCAGCGTCTCTTCCTGTTCTTTGTATCTCTTTGAATGTGAACAATGGGGAAATTGGAATCAGTGTGTTCTTCTGCAAAAGACATGTTCAAGATTGTGGATGAGCTCTGGTCCAGCAACATCCGTGGTCCTGCTAGACCATAGATGTTGCTGGTTCAGAGAGCCCTGGTGCCTGGGAGTGTGAACCCCATCCCCTGGGAGTCCCATCCGGGTGGGGCAGCAGTGGGCAGCCAGCAGCAAAAGCAGGGCAGCTGGCAAGCCTTGTTCCTGGGGATCCCCGGTGGAGCGCAGCAGAAATTGTACAGCCATCAAGCTCCATCCCCGGGATTTCCTGCTCAGACAGAGGAGAAGCGGGGCTGCTATAGCTGGGGAACTCTGTCCCCGGGGAGTCACTGCAGGTCAGAGCCCAAGTCCAAGCTCTACAGGCTGGAGCCCAGTGGCAGACACACACAGGGAAGGGGAGCGTCCTGGTAGATTAGTGGCAGGAACCTCCCCATATCCAGCAAAAATTCCCTCCTTTGGGACAGAGAGGTCCAACATGTATTAGTTTTAGGGTTATCAAGGGAATAGGAGAAAGCTAACTTAATAGCAATGCCCCAGGCCTCCATTAAAGAAAGAGGCACTCTATTTACTCTCTTTACTGTGACTTTGAAAGCATTATCAAAACTTGTGGGTGCTTTTGTATCATTAGAATAAATGGACTGATATTCAAATACTATGGTAATAACCATGGTATAAAACTTGCTCAGAAATCATGTGTTTTTATTTAGGGAATATGGCCAGGACAGAAAAGAAGTTTAGGGCAGAAGCTGCAGGGTGTGTATGCTTTTGGGGACATCCCTGAGAGTTGAGTGTGAGGCTGCCTTTGACTTATTCCCCCCGCCCCCCAGCTGTGTTCTAGGGCCCCTGGGAGAGAAAGCTATGGAACTCTGTGAGGAGGGAATGTGGGTCTGCAAGGGCTGGAGGGGGTCTCTGTGCATGTAGCTGTCTTAGAAGGCTGCCATGCGGTTCATCACATTCGCCATGGCCATCAAGACTCTTTTAGTTCTTCACTTCCAGCTCCCTACACAGTCTCCTGTCCTCATGCTCTGCTAGCATCTCCAGCAGCAGCGTATTCCTCCACTCGCTCAATCACTCCCTGCCCAAGTGGCAGATTGCATGTCATCCCTAGTAAGTTTTCACCTGCAGATTTGTGCTAGCCAGAGAGCTGGCCAAGCTGGGGGAATGTGCAGCATGCTCGCTGCTGTACCTGCTGTAACAAAAAGTGAAAGGTAGACTTTACAGGAGATACATTGTTGAGTATAAAACCTAATCTCCTCTTAGTATAAAAGGAAGATGTGTCTAAAGACATTAGGGATGTCTTGTGTACAAGGTCACAGTTATGCTTGTAAGCACTCACTATGCATCAGGTACACCACAGAGCTCTTAAGGGAATAGCTGGACTCTCGTGGCAGGCATAGTAAGGGACAGGCCAGGGCTCAAGTCTGCAGGAGTAAGAGGATCTAGATGTGTCCACATAGTAACCATGTATTTAGCACCCCCCATTTGCCAGGAGAGTGCAACTTTCCCTTCCCACAGGAGCATGCAAGCAGAAGGGGGGGAAAGGGTCCTGGTATGACCGCAAAACAGGGCAGGGGCTCATGCGGTATCTGTGTGTTTAGCATTCCCCATATACCAAGAGAATGCAACTTTCTCTTTCCTCAGGAGCATGCAAGTAGGAGGGGAGAGGGAGACTGGGTGGGACGGGGCGGGACAGGGACTCAAGCCATGCTTCTTTGGGGATGAGCAAATGGAGGTTTACTGCAGAGGCATCGGATAATAGCTTCCCCTGCATCATCCAGCTTGCCATGCACAATATGATTCTTCTTCACATCACGCAGAGCAATAGGGAGCAGGTGCTGACTGTATGCAGCCAGAAACTTGGACCTTATGCTGCAATGATAGCAGACGACTTACTGCTGGCTTGGCATGGAAAAGTGTCCTATCATGGAGGATGGCATAAGGCAGGCCTCCCCGCAAACTAGGTGTGAGAAGGATTAAAGAGTTCTGGTATGAGAGCTTTATGGAGATGTGCAGGGAGGATTCCCACTCAGTCTCCAGACATTTTAATAAGCTGTTCTAGGGTTGCCCTGCTGTGTAAACACAGTGGCTGTCACAAATGACACCCAATTGCCTTAACCCACTTGTAGCATGCTAAAAAAAAGTGAACTCACTACAAGTGCCTCCCTAGCATCAGTACCTGGCTTCGAGATATCCTGGGAGGTTGGGATTGTTTCCAAAGTCATAAAAAGGTCCTGTTGGTGACATTGGCTGCCCTGCTTGCCTGCTGGCCATTTTCCTTCTCTTCTTCCTCATCCACAGTGTCCTCCAAGAACTGGCAGTTTGGGTCTCCCACTTACGTTCACCTGCAGCTACTCCTAGATTCAGACTATCTGTTTGCCTCCCTTGTCTTCTGGTACAACTGCTTCAGCTCCTTTGTTTTCACATAGTACTGCTAGGTGTCCCTGGAGTATCCTTTCTTCTCCATGCCCTTTGTGATCTTGGAATAGAAATCTGTGTTTCTTTTGCTGGTTCATAGTTCTGCAAGAACAGATTCCTCTCTCCATTCAGCAAGGAGGTCCAGGATCTCCTCCACTCTTCATGCTGGTGCTTGTCTGAGACCCTAGGAATTCATGGTCAGGTGTGCTGCTCAGGTATGCTGTTTGCTCTGATGTCTGCTCACCATGCTGGCCATACAGGAAATGAAATTCAGATTTTTACAGGACTTTTTCTGTTCACCTGGAGAGCAGTAGAGTTGAAAGGTGTGGTCAGAGCACTGCACTGTCAGAAACCTCCCAGCAGCCAAGAACATCAATTTTCACAGTGCTACAGCTGCACTGTCGTAAAGTTGACCATGCAACTTTGATTTCTGCGTTACTCTTCGTGAAAAGCAGGCACATCAAAATCGACTTTAATGCCCCCCTAAAGTTGATGGAACAGACTTCATGGTACGGATTCTTTTTTTAGAAATTCGACCTCATGTGGCTAAATTTGACTTTCAACTCCCAGACCTGGCCTTAGTGAGGTACAGATCAAGGTAGGTCTCGGCATTAATTCTACTCTGACCTGAAACAATATATTAAACTATAGACAGAAATGGTGGGCAAGGTAATATCTTTTATTGGACCAACTTTTATTTGTGACAGAAACAAGCTTTTGAGCCACACACAGCTCTTTTGAAGACATGACATTAACTCAGACTATGTGGGTGCTGTGTCCTATGCATCAAAGAAAGTTATATAAACATAGGAACCAAGGGGGAGAAACAATCTAAATAGATTACATGACATTACAAGATCGCAATGTTTGATCATTTAGGAGGAGCATTATTTTAATTTTCTTGGGATGCTTGCAATGGAAGGTTGTTCTGTCACTTTCCACTATTCTGTTCTTTTGCCATTTGCTTTGAAAGAATCTGATGGAGACCTAGCATTGTTTAGATCAAGGTGTCCTTAACACTTATGCAAAAAGCCAGAAGTGGCAGTTTACCAGATGATCTTGAGGGGAAAAGTCCTTATATTTATAATAATGGTCGACTTGTAAGGACAATGCTGTCCCCTTTGAAACAAATCTAAATGGCATTTCCACTTAGAAACATACAAACACATGTCCTCAGTTCATTGGGCAGATCCACACAATGTACTTTGGAGCGTACTGTTTCATCAGCTGACCCTGACAGTTACCCTTACGACCGACACATCCCTCATGGGATGAAAAGCTCATCTCAGACCTCACAATGTACTAGGCACATGGTCCTTCAGCGAGCAAACCCTCCACATCAATCTGCTAGAACTTAGGGAACTGCGCTATGTATGCCTCCACTTTCTGCACCATGTAGCACACAAGACAATCAGTAACATGACAGACAATACAAACTGCATGTACTATATCAACCAGCAGGGTGGAGCCCGGTCACCCTTCCTTCGTACAGAAGCGCTGAAATTATGGAGCTGGTGCATTTCACACCAGATCAGCCCTATAGCCACGTACCTTCTGGGGATACTCAGTGTTTTGGCAGACACTCTTAGCCATATTTTTTACAACCATCATAAATTGGAGATAGATGCTCAAGCTCTCAAAGAGGTTTTCCTATGATGGGGACAGACAGATATAGACCTCTTTGCAACCAGAGCCAACTGCAAATGCCACCTTTATTGCTCCAGAACAGCTCTAGGGAAGGATTCTCCAGAGGACACTTTCTCCCTCAAATGGGATGCACTTTTCCTTTATGCGTTCCCACCACTTCCCTTGCTCCACAAGATTATCATCATGATCAGAATGGAATGAGCCCACGTCATCCTCGTCGCATCAGCATGGTTGAGGCAAATGTGGTTCCATAACCTGCACAGATTGGTGGTAGTGGATCTGTACACCTTTCCCCTGCAACACAATCTTCTCACTCAACATCACAGCATGATTCTCCATCCCGAGCCAGAAAAACTTCATCTCCAGGCATGGCTCCTTTTTGGCTCCAGAATACCAAAAACACCTGTTTAGAACACGTGAAACAGATGTTAATTAACAGTAGGAGAGAGTCCACCAGAAAAACTTACCTCTACAAGTGGAACAGATTCTCCAAATGGCTCAAACATAGTCATCGTATGCCTCCCGACACCTCCTCCATCTCTGTTTTGTTGGACTACTTCATAGAACTAAGGAAGTCAGGCCTGTGTTTTAGTACGGTTAAGGTATGTGCAGCAGCAATAGCAGCCTTTCACCGAAACACCAATGGCAATTCTTTCTTTTCAGACCTGCTCACAAAACAATTCCTTATGAGTCTCCAGAATACTTTCCCATCAGTATGGCCTCCAGTTCCCATTTGGGACCTCAAGCACATCCTCAAGCTTAACCAAGCCTCCTTTCAAGCCTCTAACAACTAGCTCTTGGGTACACCTCCCCATGAAAGTCACCTTTCTGGTAGCTATAACTTCCAGCAGGAGAGTGGGGAAGCTGGCAGTATTAATGGTGTGCACGCACGCACGCACGCACGTAATCCTTTGGCCTCATCCCAAATTGCTACTGAAGGTCCCATCTCCCTTTCATATTAACAATCCAATACACTTACCTGCATTCTTCCCCAAGCCACATGCCAATCCATTCCAAGTGGCATGGCACACCCTTGACATCTGCAGAGCACTTGTGTTCTACATAGATCAAATGAAACCATAGAGAAAATCATCCAGACTCTTTCTATCCTTTGCTAAACCCTCCACGGGCCAAGCTGTCTCCTCCCAGAGACTTTCTAAGTGGATCTTGTCCTGCATCCACATATGCTATACCATTCACAACAAACAACTACCAGATACCATCACCGCTCATTCGACCAGAGCCATAACCTCTGCTTCTTGTGGTCCCATAAAGTTTGTTTACAGCCATCAGTCCTGTCTGTCAATGTTCTGTGCTGTTATTTAGGTCTAATTTACCCCAAATGTCTTCTAAGAGCCCAGTAAGCAGTGGAAGTGTGGGTAATGCTGCTAGCCAACAGTGACCTCCCATGGTTTGGTAAATTCTCTGGTTTGGCACTGGTCAGGTCCCAAGGGTGCCAGACTAGAGAGGTTCAACCTGTAATTATAAAATCAATTGTAATATACATATTGTATTTAGATTTCAGTGTGATACTTGAGCCTGTTTTTCACTTGTCATTCTGGGAAGTGACATCAACCATTAAGTTTTTCTTCATCTTGGGTCTGTTTCTACTCTCAGGGCCAACATAAGGAGATGGCAAAGCCTGCCAGTTGCCCAGGGTCCCATACTGTACATGCAAGGTCTCAAACTCCCAGCCTGGGGGCCATCTGCAGCTCAAGCACTTACCCAGTCCAGCTGGCAAAATACTTTGAAAAAGTTATTTAATCAGGCTGTGCAGTTGCTGGTCCAGGGGTGGGGGAGAGTGGATGGCACCCAGGGGCTCACCTTCAGTCATGGCTCTGAGTAGCACCCAGGCCTTCTGCCCACAAAGTCCTGGCAGCAGAGGGTGCCACTCAGTCTGGAAAGCCATGCTGGTTGCTTCCCCTGCAATGCAAACCTGGCCAGGAAGCTGTCTGAGCTGATGCACTTCCGCAACCAGCAGTGTGGGACCAGTGGATTTCACTTTCGGGTTACCCTGGCTAGGGGCGGGGATCCCAGGATGAGGATGTTGGCAGGGGAGGGGCAGGTGGAATTCCAGTACAGAGATGCAGATGTTAGCGGAGTGAGGGTGCCTCCCAGCAAAAGGACATGAGGGTGTCAGATTGAGAACTCAGTTTCATGTCTTTTGTAGGATCCTGGTCTCTGCCTGGACACAGGGTGAAACACTATCAACTTGCATGTACTATATTGCCACCCCCAAGTGTTCAAAACTTGTGAATCAGTCCTTCTACCAGCCCACCCCCAAAGAGAATGGCTTCTTGAGATCACAGATAAAAATACACTTGGGGATCATTTTATTTGACATCTGGTGTTTGATGTCTTTGGGTGAACTTGGGTTTCATTTTCTAGCTTTTCTTTACAAACCAATGAGATCTAAAATTCTTTCTTAAAAAAAAAAAAGAGAGAGAGAGCTTGGTTTCTCTTCTAGTATCATGCATCAACAAATAAGCATAATCTACTAAGTCAGAGCGATTACAGTTGATAGCGGTTCATGAGACATCAGGCAGTGAAGTTCCGAGATCTGGCTCAATTTTAATAAAATGGAGGGCTTTCCAGGAAAAAAAACCAAAAACAATTATCATGAGGCTTGTGATCATATGAGAGGAGTTGGCATCACTGATATCTAATCAGTTTCACAAAATGACTTGAGTTATCTTCACAACTTCACACCTATGGATGGAACGTCTCTGCATACACCTTCCCCAGGCCACAGGGATGGAATGGCTCTGCATACACCTTTTCTGGGCCACAGGAACATGCTGGCAGCGACATGGAGCTACATAAGAACATAAGAATGGCCATACCGGGTCAGACCAAAGGTTCATCTAGCCCAGTATCCTGTATGCCGACAGTGGCCAGCACCAGGTGCCCCGGAGGTGGTGGACCGAAGACAATGATCAAGCAATTTGTTTCCTGCCATCCCTCTCCAGCCTCTGGACAAGGACACCATTTCATCCCCTGGCTAATAGCCTTTTATGGACCTAACTGCCATGAAATTATCTAGCTTCTCTTTAAACTCTATTATAGTCCTAGCCTTCACAGCCTCCTCTGGCAAGGAGTTCCACAGGCTGACTACAGGAAGCCCCTCTAGCCCTGCTGCGTCGCTGATGGTGGTAGCGGGAGGCTCCCAATGGGTTTTAAGTCATCCAGGTCTGGCAGGTAGAGCATGGAGGATAAAGGAGAGGGGGGTGGATCAGCATGAGAATCCGGAAGATGCATGCAGGGAAGAATATGTGGAGACCTGCACCACTCTGGAGACTTGCCAGAGAGGGATGCCTGCTGGCCTGTTAGGAGAATTTGAGGACCGGCACTAGCCCTAAGATAAATTTGAGTTTGAAACTCCTGCTGTAAGTGGCCTTACAAAGCTAAGTTGCCTAGGCTTTAGTCCTCCATAGCAGGGCTTGGGCTTTGGCTTTCTACCCTGGGCCCCAGTGAGTCTAACATCAGCCCTGGCAACCCCATTAAAATGAACTCGTGACACAGTTCATGATTGCGACCATAGTGATCAACACAGTAGGCCAGATTAATATATAAATAGCATAGTCTACAGTAAATCCAACAGCATTCTGAACTATCCCATAATCATTTTTGGTTACATTTTGAAAGTAATGTGTGTTTTGTTTTGTTAAATTATTGTGAAGGTGGTGTTGAATCCCCTAATAGCCATCTGAATTCAAACAAGCAACTTAAACCGGATAGAAAAACGTTATCCGGGCAATTGTCTAAAAATTCACCCTTTAACTCCCAAATTCTTGGGGTTCTTTTATGAAAAAAATATTAAAATGAAATGAGAAATAAGTGTTAAGTACTATTTCACAGACCGCTTCAATCTTGACATACGACTGCATCCTTGCTATTTCAGTGTTCTGTTGTCATTAGATAAGCTGATACTATTCAAACTATCTATAAGAAAATAATGAACATCAGCATTATGATCAGGGATACAGTTAAAATTATTTATAAAATGGAATAGCAACCTATGACATAAATCATTATCAAGCTCATCTCAGCCAGACTTCAAAGAATCATTTTAGTATATATTTATTGAGCTTGGATTTAGAATGTTTGTTATTCTTGCTACATTACATTTGAAACATGTATGGTATTTAAAAGCTTAATTACAGCATATCAAAAGTGTAAAAAAATTAAATAATTTTAGAAGATATAAAATTTCCCTTCTAAGTGTTTTATTGCTAAATTACATTTAAACTGTTTTAAATACAGTAATTGTATTTAAATTTAAAGTAACTGGCAGATAAATATTTTTCTCATTCAGTTAGTTTCTTATAATTTTTTAAATCCGAGGATAAATCTGATTTCTATATTAATCATCCAGCCCTGTTTCCTACATCAGTCAATCTAATTTCTGACATCTAAGGTGAAAAAGTTATAAAAAATCAATAACAAATGTTTGAGATTAATTTAAATACCATGGATATTAATCAATTGATTTTTTTTAACTACTAATGATTGTACCAATATGTTTAAGTAGGATAACTTACCTATACCATCAATCAAAACTTGCTGATTATTTGACACATCAAAAGAAAGGATTTTTTTTCTTTCCAAATTTTCACTTGCTCTATGGCTAGAACAAAGATTTTAATTGTAAATGAAGACGATAAATTCTTGGCTGGATATCACATATTATCATCAACCAACCAAACATGGCAATGTGAACATATTTTGAATTTCTGTAAAATTAGTTTGTTACAAATAATCTGACCCTTGTGGAAAATGAGATGAACAGTGTTTGTCTTCTTGTGGGGAGAAGAGGGGATTAAGAAGGATTCTGTAACATATGTAGTTTTTTAATAGCAGAATATTGTTGATATGCTGTTGGGGGGGGGGGAGGAATGGGGGTTAAACCAGTCTCAGATTTGAGTTTCCACCAAGGCTTCTGATCAGTTGTTAGCCTACTTTTTGCTATGTCGAAAATAAGTTCTTAAAATTGAACGGATAGAGTATTTTTCTTGTTTTTCAAATTTAGTTTTTTACTCTGTTTCTTGGCCAGTCTTCTTTGCCCTTTCAAATGATGTCCTTATGTTTAGAAGTGACTGTATTATAATAGATCCTTGTTTTGTTTATAAAAATGTTTCATGCTCAATAGAAAGACTGTAATATTCAGGAACAAATATTTTAACAATTTGCAGAAGACTGTCCCTTGAATTTACTGGTGGTGTTAAAACAAGAAAAGTAGAATCTGGCTAATTTATGCTAAGTGCTGTGTGTTGCTGATTACTGAACTTTGCAAATTAACAAATGAACAAACAGGTTTTAAAAAATCATATAACATTAATTTATAGCTAACATGATTTAATTTTAGTTTTCTGATGCTTTATAGTTTAGAAGAATGTGCATAGCAGTAATGTTGTTAGAAATAAAAGAATTCACTTCAGCATCTTTCCATGCTGGGAAGTAGGATGAGGCTGCCAAATTTTTTGTGAGAATTATCAATGCTTTGAATCAGCAAAGTGAGAATCAAAAATATAAGTTTTACAGTATCCATTGATAACACATTTGCTCCAATTTAATTTTGTTCACTTCTATGTAATTTCTCTTTTCTCAGTACAAAGGAAGATCACTTCAATGTTAATATTCAGCCCTCTGTTGGAGAACTACTTTTACCTGTCACTATGTCAGAAAAGGACTTTATGACAGAGCAAGGTGAGAAATATTATTTCAGTAACTCTGATCAATGCATTTTTTATTTCAATGTGTGCACACAGCAGTGGTTTTCACTGGCACATTTATGCAGGTGCCTAGAAATCATTTCCATGTATGTAGCAATTGATGATATTCTATGTATTCTCTTTCAATCCCATACTAATGGCTTGGTTTAGAAAACACCTTCAAAAGTGCACAGAATGTGCATTTCACTGGTACTTGATAACTGATTAATTTATCTTTTTAAAAAAATAAACTGTCCCTTCTCATACATAGTCTATAATCAACCTTTCGGCCCTGAGAGTTATGGTTTCCTAACATTGCTCACTAATGCATTTTATATTAGTACTAATGGCAGGAATTTTGGTCCCACCATCTCAGAGAAATAATCCAAATGTGTTTTAATACAGTGATGCCTGCTTTTATTAATTTTTAGTCCAAGGCTATTGCTAGTGTAGAGTTAATGTACTTTTTCTCCCAACTACTTTGAAGTTTGTTACAAACGTACCCCTTTAAAACAACGCTTTCTATTATTAAAAGCAAACTCTTTGGCATCCTTTTGGTGTAGCCTTTTAAAAAGGAACCAGGCTGTCTACCACATTTGGCTGTCTACACCTTGGTTGACAATTTTCTTAAAGTAATGCTTTTAAAGAAAATAGGCATCTCTGTAAAATGCAATATTGTGACTATGCCTCGACTCAAAAACATTTTATAATTTGAATGGTTTTTACATTAATCAGAAATTATTATAGATGTTTTACTACATATTAAATTGAACAATCCACACAGCTAAGAATTTTGTTCACATTTACTGCATTACTTTTAAGTACAAAAGCTTGAGCTTTAGATGAATTTTCAAATTTATAATGGTATATTCTCATCCATCTCAATGAATGGGGATTTACATGTGTAAATCCTTTCCCAGTGAGATGAGAATGTACCCACGGGACTCCATCTCATTGCTGTGTAAAGCTCAGAAACCCAGTATAGCTATCAAGCAGTCAAGAACACCGAGTAATCCTATGCAATGCTGTATATTATTAATAATCACTTTTGCATCATTTCTTAGTTACTTTTATATTTTACATTATTAAGAATGTAATTTGAGTGCTACTTGTATTATTTTCTGTGAAGTTGATCCCTGCAGTGAAAAGTTAAGATTGTGATTTTTTTTTTCCCCCCTTAACCAATTGATACTTATTTGCTGTTCTTACCCTTTGCTGGCAAAAGCCTGCCTCACCGCTTTACACCTGCTCAGCAAACGGAGGTGAGTGATTGAATGAGGCTTTGGCACATTTGTTTTAAACCATTCCCATCTTAAAATTGTAGCTGTAGGGTATACTGTAAGTAAAGAAGGTTATTGTACTGCTCTCCCCTTCTTCCCCCCCCCCCTTTTTTTTCATACTTGCTTGGTATTTGATAGCTTTCTATGCTTTGCTCTGAGGGATTTTTTCCCCCTAACTGGCCATATAGAACCACGAGAACATAGAAGAAGTGCACGTTGAGAATAGCTGTGGTCCTCTATGGAGTTGTTGCCAAAATTCCTTTTTCTTCTGCCATTTTACTTCTATGGTTGTTGATTATTTGTCTGAATAAATCTGGCAGCTGTTTGCTATGTTTAATAGAGCAGAAAGGCTACTCTGAATAAAGCTATTTGAAATTTTGTTTCTATGAAGTATTTGTAAATCCATGAAGGTCTCTTGGCATTTCTGTATGGTTCTTTCTGTCTTCCTGAATTCATTCTTTGATGCAGGACTTGATGCTGGCAAATCTACTATGTTGAAAAGCCCCCTCTACAGCATCTTTTTAGTTACAGATTTCAGCTGTTTTAGAAAACTCTTGGTAATAGAGGTCTCAATTCTGAACTTTACATGTGTATTTATTTGTTACACATCAAGGAACAACGTGTAATATTTTAAGAGAATTGCTATATGGGCTTGCTAAATGAAAATCCCAAATCAAAATAAGAAATTAATTTCCTCAAATTTAGAGTAAAGTGTAGGTAAGCTTAGAAGTTAACAAACATTTCCATTCCATGTTAACTTGTATTTTACTTCATTCTCTAAATAATTCTGATCTATACTCCTTTTTTCATTCCTTATTTTGGACATAAGATATAATATTTGAAATATCTTAAGATACTTAGTTTTATGTTTATATTCAAAGTCAATAATAGGAAATGATAGAGAGGTGGTGGCAAACTTGTGTGAGGGAAAAACGAGAAGATACACATAGCTTTGTTAGGTCTAAAATTGTATGTGCAATCTAATAAGAATATTACAAACATTATATCAATATGCAACAAAATTCAGTGTTTACCATCTTTACTCAGTTGCACTATGCTACTTTGCAGTGTCACCTTTTTTTGTATTTCCTTTTCTCCCATAGCATAAGAAGGAGGGGGACAGACAAGGTATTGAATATTCATGCTTGTGAAGGTTTCCTAGTGGCAGCACTAAATGGAAAGCTGTATTTATCTACATACTATGCATGATGTGCTGAACTATGCCACACTATCTAACTTTGCCCTCGGTTCTGAACTGGGGAAACCTCTTTCAGGATGCTTCATTCCCTATCTACACAATCTTGAGCAGCAGCTGAATTAATGTTGTGATTTTGTGATTTGACCATTAGGGAGGAATGGACTAATTAATGTTGTTTTAAATACATGTTTCAGTCTTAGGCTTCAGCGTTCCTTGCCATATTTACAGCATCTGACTAGGTGGGAATTTTAAGTAAGAACAGTAGCCAGGAGTCTCTATCCTCATGTTAACTTACCTGATTCTCTTCCTTTTGAAATCAATGGCAAAGGTGCAGTTGATTAGAATGGGAATAGGGTTGAGCTGAGTCATATCTGATAAATGAAAATATATCCAATCTATTGTATATTAATATTTTTTCCAATTCCATTTATTGTTGTTATTCAAACCGTGTATTTTTGATTCATTGTAACACTTAATTAACCCAGATTAATTGCCTTTCCGTGTGCTGACCAGAGTTTTCTTAGATTTTGATTAAGTAATGCCACATTAAAGGTGGCACATGGTTTTTTATAACTGGATATTAATTAGTATTTCTACCATTTAATATTTTTATTTTTAAAGTGTGTATATATACACAGTTGTTGTAATTAGTTTCCTTTTACAATATTTTTTCATAGATAAAAATGTTATTTTGCAAAAATTTTAAGTCAACTATATCTGGCACACTTTAATTTAGAAATGCCATGGATTTTTTAAAAACACAATATTTACTTATGTTATTAAGATTTATGCATCCAAGTTTTGTTCCTAATGAGCAAGATGCTAATTCTTTAAATGGTCAGACATTTACTATTTTCTGTCCCTTAACTACCACAAGCAATCATATTTGATGCCCCTTAATTAGAGCACCTTTTTTTCTTTCCAGGTTCTTTTCCACCTCAGCAATCGAGACAATACATTTGCTTACCATGCTGCTCTCCTAAGTGTTCTTTTGCATGTAAATTAATCTTGATTCAGTTTACACTGTCATGCTGAGTGGTACAAATTGCCTATAACAATAAAACAGCATGAGTTAAAAATAAAGGGGGGTGGAGAGGCAGATTGAATGTGTGCCTTACTTGATAGGATGTTACTTTGCTTTATGCCAATACATTAGTCAACAATAATGAATCTTCTGTTCTGAAAAGCATGGTTTAGTTGATTTTTTTAATTTTACTTCAATGGAGCAGTACCTTGTCTTTTATAGAACAAGTTAGACAAACCATTAATGACAAGAGTGTTAAGGTTAAATATGAAGCAATGCATTCACTTCTCTGAGTGCTATCCATCTTTCCATTTACAGGAGCTTGACAAAAGTACTGGCTTTGTACAACATTTCCTTTAATTACATGCTGTGGGAAACAGGCTTTTAACATAAACATAGTTGCATTCATTTATTCAGCATTTGCTCTTCAATAGAGCTTAATGGAGAAGGTTTAAATCCTAAATGAGTACACACATCTCTCAGCAGTGTTATGTCAGTCCCTGTGCTCTGCTTAAAAGCAGTTTTAGATTGCGTATGTAGTTTTTAAAGCTTTTGCCTAATTTTGAAGTTAAACAATCTGAAACAGAATGTACTGTTTCAAAGGCTAGGTAATGTTAATGCTGATTTTTTTTTTTAACAGAAGGTAGATACCTTCTTTTTGCTTTTTTTCATGAGTAAATCATGCTCTAAAATACCTTGTATTATTTGCTTTATTTTTTTACTCAGAATTTCAGATTTTGTGATAATATTATTTACATTCTAATTTATGCCTATGTTGACTTTTTAAACTCAAATTTATTAAATATGTTGTGTACAAATGTCTAAAAGGATAGGATTTTTGAAAATTTTAAATTGTTTTGATTACTTAATTTTATTGTGCATATAAATATCTGGCACTTGTTTAATTTTTCACAACTGCTGCTTGAGGTAGTACATTTGATAGTTTTTACAGTTTTTAGCATCTGGATATAGAATAGATTCCTGCAGGATTTTCATATAAGGACATATGCTATGTGAAGCTCTCCAGGGGCTTTTTATTATTACTATTTTAGTTAACATAAATGTCTTGCTAAATGCTGTTCTAAGAACTGGGTGTTGGTGTACATTTTTTTCCTTGAATTACATTTCTCCTTTACTTTTACTCAATTTTTTTTCAAATTGTAGCATGGAGAGTTGACATATTAGCTGTATTTCGTAGTTGCATATTTTAATCAAATATAGTTTATTATTACATTTTTAAGAATCAGTATTAGCTGAGTGAACAGTGTTTCTCAGTTTCTAATCTGATCATTTTAACTTTATCTTCATGAAACTAAACTGATCTGATTGACTGCAAAAAGATAAGTGAAATTCAGAGAATAATCTGCAATGAAATTACAACTGAGTTTAGTGGCTTTATTCTTATACGATTGAAAAAGTTCTTTAGCTATGTCTATTTTAAATGTGTCTTACTCCAAAACTACTTTTTTTTTTATTTAATGTCTGTGTTCTATATATTATGTATGGAAATTTGGCTGTACACCCTTATTAATATCACATCATTGTTCAGTTATTACTATTTTCTTGTCAGTAGTGTTAAATTATTTAAAAATCACAAGTTAGTTAATTGGGTCTTTTTATATAAATACAATACTTGAATTTTTTTAAAGTCAGTTTCTTGGTAAGCAGATTAATTTCGTATGTAATTTTCTTCTAGAAAATCAAGAAAAATAAGGTTTACAAGTGTTTTTGCTCTTAGCCAGTAACAAACTAGATATCCGTTTCTGTAGCTTTCCTGAAGTATTATAAACAAGTACTTCTCTTAATGTTGCAGGAAAGCTAACTGGAATGAATGAGACATCTGCAACAATCACTGTTGCTCCAATGAATTCCACTCGTCTTATGATTCTTGAGAAGGTGATAAAAGCAGCAAACCTGGGTGTTGTTCCATCTGGTCAAGATAACATGCACAGGTAGGTTAAGACTGATATATGCAGTGGAACAAAGTGATTCAGTGTATGTAATCTTACTTTAATAGATGTAGATATGTGGTGTTTCACTTGAGAATTGTGAGAAAAACAAGCATTCAAATTCAGAGTTCCAAAGGGCATTTTTAAAAATATTTTCTTACAGGCAAATATAATTGATTTGATTGTTAGGCTTTTCCTTCATTTTATGTATCTAAATTTGGTAACCATGAAAGAAGACTATCAAGCTATTTTTTCCTTTCAGTACCAATCTGCCTACATCCTGATTTACAACAGTCCTTACTTACTAATCCACTTCTGGGCCTCCTTTAAAACGATCTCCATTTGATTCAAAATGCAGCAGCCCGGTTGCAAGATCAGTGGTCAGGAATATTTTATCATACGTGATCTCATCCAAAGAGACTCCTAACCTGGCCTGAATAACACAATCCTGACTGGGTTTTAATTCAGGTCTAGATGCTAGCTCTTCTCATCCTTCTTTTCTGTTTAGGCACCAAAGAACTGGACTCACTAAAGACCACTCAGAGTAGCCATTCTATTATACTCCAACCTAAAATACAGAAGGGACCACCTAGAGAAAAAGAATTACATTTATTTTCCAAATACCTAAATGATTTTGGAGTCTTGTTCCTAAATGTGATTTAGGCTTTTATGAGCTTAAATCTCATTGACTTTCACTAAAATTTAGTTTACTTTTTAAAATATTACTTACAATTTTCATGTCAAACAATTTTGTGGCAAATGCAGAAACAAGTCTATCATGTAGATGTGCTTAATTTCTAGACCTTTAAAACACCAAATGTTTTCTAGGAGACCTCCCTGAGATGCTGATTGACATGGCTCTGACATTCCCAAGATTTAATATCTGGAAGACTTCCTTATCCACATTGACAAATATTTCTTACTATGGCCCCAAACCACCTATTCATACTTGACTTTTCACAAGTAATCTCTGTCCCTACCCTCACAGCTAGTCAATCCCTGGAACTGATTTCTGATCTAGATGAGGATTTAGGCAATAAAAGATGAGACCTGCCAGATCTGAAGTGAACACCCTCCATCAGACCCTTTCCTCTTTACATGCAAGAAAAGCATTTCTGTGTATGTCTTCAAAAAAAAAAAAAAAAGCATCCCATTCAGAGACAGCCTTTCAGAATGCTAAGAAGCACTCATTGCACAGAAGACTGATAATCTGATATATTCCTTTGTTTGAATTCAGCCCCATTTATATACCAGGATGTCTTGGAAGCAGTGCAGGAACACTGTGTCTTCTCCACTTTTCCGTGACATTTATTATGGTCAGCATATGTCTGTACTGAAGCTGGGAGCGAGCCTCACAGCCCGGGTACACAAAGTCTTATTACTTTGCTAAAAAATAACAGTATGGATTTAGGGATGTAATGGAGTAGTCAACTTGACTACTCACTTCCCCTACTTGCTGCCTCTGTGTCAGAGACAATGGGGGGGAGGGGCGAGGGAGAAGGAGTCGGTCCTGGGGGAACCAATATCTGCAGTGTAGGGGGGTGGAGCTACAGGATCCCTGAGCCGACACAAGCCAGGACTGTTTAGTCTCGGCTCACACCTCCTCCTGGAGCAAACCCCGCTGCAGATCTGCATTTTAAATGCAGTAAGAGCCCGCAGGGGCTTATCGACTAGTCGAAATTGACTTATTGACTAATGGAAATTCCATCGATTACTCAATTAGCTGATTCACCGCAATTTAACATCCCTTGTGTGGATACTGCAACTTAGGATACAGCTTAGACTTTCAAACCCACCTGATCCCCTGGTCTGAGCTCAAAGCCACAGCATCCACTCACACCACACTGAGGTGATTTCCATCACGCCATACTCAATCATCTGCTTCAGCATCTGTGTTTTCCTCATTCTCTTCAGCATTATTTTAAGACTAGTGGATGCTGTGAAGGAGGACAGATTAGTGTTTGCTATATACAAATTTTGCCAAGTTTTAACCATAACCTTTATATCTGATCTAAACAACTCTGAGGATGAGGAGAATCTCATTGTTAAGGCATGGACTGGGACTTAGCAGTGACCTGGACAAGTTGGTTGGTTAGTCTCTCTTTTTCCTAATTCTATATCCATACCCCAGTGGTGTTTTTCAGTCTATAAGAGGAGCCATACAATGAGGAGAGTTTTTATTTCAGGGAAATGTGCAAAAATGTTGTCACTAACCATCATACATCTGTCAGGCAAATTCATAAATTCATCTCTTTTCCTTAATGTCGTCATTATGGAAGGCACAGCCTTTCCAAAACTGCCTACATGACTGACTCACTAAAGCTGCAGCTGCCACCGGGGACGGTGGGAACCACAGCAGAGAAGCTCAGCTTCCTCCGGCCCCCAGAGAAGGCTGGAACTGCGGCGCAGTAGCCTAGCTCTCCTCAGTCTTTGGGGAAGGCGTTGGAACCATGGTGCATCAGTCCAGCTCCCCCTGTCCCCTGACGAAGGCAACCCAGATCAGCAGCCTGGCGAGTGGGTTGGGGCTATGGTGGGGCAGCATGGCTTTCCCTGGCTTCTGGGGAGGGCCAGGCCAAGGGCATCATGATAGTCTGGCTCACCACATGTCCAGGCAGGATTCGGCTGAGGGTGGGCAGGGCTTGGCTTCAGGGGTGGGGCCTCAGGAGGAAGGAGCGGGGTTGAATCTTGCCTTCCCCAGCTTGGCTTTCACCCAACACCCATGGTGGTCTTGCTTCTACTTAATTCCATTGTTCCTCTACACAGCAAAATTCTGTATTCTTTAATAGTCTTGCATTGAAACTGAAAGCTTCACACTCTGGAGAACAAATTTCAGTTCTATAGAATGCCTGGAAATTGCTTGTGTGTAGGATGAGCCTGTTCTTCTTCTCTAGGTAGGTGCACTATCAGACCCTAATTGGCCCATTATAATAAATTTTACACCAGCACCCAAAACTAGTGAGTGAGATGTATAAGTGGCTCTCTTTCATCTTAGTGGGCTGCAAAATTGAAATCCAGTGGTAGGCAACCTGTGGCCTGCGGGCTGCATGTGAAACATTGGGGTTCCCACCTGTGGGTGACCAGCTTACCCTTTCTTAGCGCCTTTCCCTCGCACCTCTGGCGCACTGGGGCACCAGAGTACCTCACTTACCTGCTCTTTCCCTTCCCTCCCAGAACTTTGGGAGCACTATGAATCAGGACTCAGTGTTGAAGATGCCATAGCACCACCATTCATGAAAGACATCAGTGCTGACTTCGCAACAATGATTGCACTCACTGGTGCCTTGTAAGAGCCAGAAGCACCCAGAAAGATGCAAGTTGCCCACTCCCAAGGTGGCAAAATCTAACGGGGTGCATCCCACATCAAGACCTCCTTTGGAGTGGAGGAATCAGCTGGGATCATTGACTCTGGTGCTACAACCAGCCCCATCCAATCTAGTTCCGGTGGACTCCCCTTCCAGGGAGAGCCAGATGGGGCATGTGAACATGCCATCCATCCCCGGGACAGGGACTTGATCAAGTTAACGACTGGCCAATTAGCTTCTCCAAAGAGTCTCCAAGGTAGTCGTTGGCACAATCTACAGTGCCGGGCCCAACACTGTCACAGGGAAACCACCTATGAGATGGCGGTCATCATGTCTCATCACTGAATGTCCCAGGACCAGTCACCCCTGCACCTTTCATGAGAGAGCTCGCTTTGATGCTGCCAGCTCAGCACTCATCCGCGCCATCAGGCACAGCGCTACCTTGGTGTTCTTGGTCTGGCTTGACTTCTGAATTGGAACCAGAATCCTGCAGAAGCTGGTGCCATTCCTCTCACTGTTGGGGCGATAGACAACAGGGGACTGGCCTGTGCAGTGGCAAGGCCCACTACAGTGGCCCTTCTGGACTCCCTGGGATACCACCAACCCAAGGTTTGGGAATCCAGATAGTTCAGTGTCCATTGTCTCTGACAGAAGGGGGCACTCCATGGTCATTCCTTGCAAGGGACCCAACTAGAAGTGCAAAACAATCTGTTCTGATTTTCACAGGCTTTGCTACTCCACAGATGGCACCCACTCAGCCTTATGGGGCTCCATGCAGGACTGTTGCAGCCCCTGGGCCCAGATTATTGCTGACAGATGGGTGCTAGATATGGTGCAACTGAGGTATTCGCTCCAATTTTCCTCTATCCCTCCTTGCCACCACTTTTCCCTATCCCTGGTTAGGGACACCTCTCACAAGCAACTCCTTTATCAGGAGGTGCAGTCACTTCTCCAATTGGAAGCAGTGAAAGAGGTTCCATAAGATGCCTTTCTTATTCCTGGGAATTGCGGTCTCTTATATACTTTTCTTCTGTTCCCCCTGATACACAAGATTCTGCTCAAGATATGGCAGGACAAGGCATTAGTTATTCTGGTAACGATAATATGGCCCAGGCACCACTGGTACACAATGCTACTGGACATTTTGGTGGCCAGGCCTCTCCCTATACCAATAGTCCCAGATTTGCTTACCCAAGACCACGGCAGACCTCCAGCATCCCAGTCTCCAGGCTCTCCATCTCATGCAGCTGCATGCTCGGAGGAAATGAGGAATGTTCTTGTAGGCAATAGGAAACCTTCCATGTGAACGACTTACCTTGCAAAGTGGAAGAGATTTTCCATCTGGTCCCTTCAAAAGAATGTTCAGCCCTTCCAGGTGCCGGTACCTCTTCTACCTGAAGCAGCAGGGATGGGCAATAGCATCCATATGGGTACATTTGGGGGCAATCTCCATGTTCCACCTGAAGTTGGGAGACCGATCAGTGTTTGTAAATTGGCTGGTAAGTTGCTTCCTTATAGGACTGGACATCTTATTCCTACATGTGAAGGACCAACTGCTTCAATGGGACCTTAATCTAGTTCTAACAAGATTGATGTCCCCACCGTTTGAACCGCTTGTGATGTGATGTGTTCACTATTGTATGTCTTTCATTCTGGGAAGAAGGAACTGAAGGAGGGTAAAATCAGCAGTGGACTATATATTCCACCATAAAAGCACCACTCTCGATATCTCCACAGCTGACCTATAGATACTTCTAGGGGAAAAACCTTCTGACAATTATGCACACAGTACACACATGCCTAACTTGTAATGGACATGAGCAACACATCTCAAAGAACAATAGTTACAAAAGGTACATAACAGTTTTTTCAAGAGGTTAAGAACCTCCTACATCTGGAGGCAGTGGAAGAGGTTCCTCAGGACATGACAGGAAAGGGGTTCTATTCCCATTATTTCCCTGATCCCAAAAGCAAAAGGGAGCCTCAGACCCATTTTGAGGCTGCAACGTCTCAAGTCTTTCAGGAAGTTGAAGTTTCATGTGTCTCCTGGCCACTTCCATCCTCTCCCTGGATCTGGGAGACTGACATGCTACCCTGGACTTGAAGGATGGTTATTTCCATATTTGCAGGTCCCAGGCATTTCTTCTTCTTTATAGTGTATGGATGCATTTTCCAGCTCATGGTACTCCCCTTTGGCCTCTCATTGGCCCTCAAGGTCTTCATAAAATATATGGCACCAGTGGCCACTTACCTGAGAGGTCAAGGAGTCCAGTTCTTCCCTTATCTTGACAATTGACTAATCAAGGGCAGGCCTTGGGAATAGTTGCAGAAAAGCATTGATCTGGTGCATTCTACCTGCCATGACCTGCACGTATGGGTAAATAAGAAAAAAATCACCTTATGGCCAGTCCAACAGATAGAGTTCTTTGGGATAGCTCTTGACTGTGCATGCATTTTCAGGCCATATCAGACTTGATTTTTCATATGAAGAACCACCGTTCACCACAGCTTACATCTGTCTGCAGTTGTTGGACCACATGGCTGCTTGAACATAACGTGGTCGGTCATTTCCAGCTCCAAGTTCTTGAAGTGTGGCTGGTATTGGGATTGACCATGTAGTCAGGGTGCCACATCATGTACTTTAGTCTCTGGAATGGTGAACCTAGACCAGTGTTGTAACTTCCCTTTGTAGCACCTGTCTCTGATGCTTCAGGACTGGGCTGGTGAGCCTACCTGGCAAATTCAGCATGCACAAACACTGGCTGAGAGGCTATCTGGTCCTCTATTTTAATATCAGGGAGCTCAAAGCAGTTTACCTGGTCTGCCAAGCTTTGTAGCTCACTTGCAGGGCAAAGTGCTGCAGGTCCTCACAGGGAATACTGCCCTGATGTATTACATCAACAGACAGAACGGAGCCAGGTCATCAGCCCTTTGCCAAGAAGCTCTCTGTCTTTCAGACTTTTGTGTGCAGCATACCATTCAGCTGGTAGCTGCACACCTCCCCAGGACTGGAAGCAAGATTGCAGATTGCCTAAACAGAATCTTGTTGTCTTGCCACAAGTGGTCGCTCCATCCAGAGATGGTTAGTATAATCTTGAAGTGGGGGACTCCCCAAGTAGACCTGTTTGCATCCCATCAGAACAGGAAATACTATAATGTTCTGTTCACTTGGGGGACAGAATGAGGTTCACTGTCAGATGCTCACCTGCTGTTCCCATGGTCGGAGACCCTGATGTATGCCTATCTGCAAGTGTCATTGATTCACAGGGTTCTCATGATCAAACAGGACAGGGTGAAAGTCATTCTGGTTTGGCATGCTGCTGGTCCTTTTGGTAGCTGCCTCATTGCAGTTACCTCTTTGGCCAAACCTGCAGACCCAGGACCACAACAGTCTGTAGCCAAACCTGGCAGCGTTGCACTTGACGGTATGGCTACTGCATGGCTGAATGTGGAAGATCAGGAATGCTCAACAGATCTTGTTGGGTAGCAGAAAGCAATTTACCTGGCCAAGTGGAAAAGGTTCAAGTGCTGGGCTTCAGAACCATCTGATCAGGCCTTGCTGCTGGTAATCCTGGATTATTTTCTGGACCTCAAGCTCCAGGGCATGTTCTTGCCCTCAGTTAGGGTCTCTCTGGCTGCTGTTTGAGCCTTCTCTCTGTTGCAAGGCAGGTCAATCTTTCCTTATGATATTATAGGCTAGTTTCTGAAAGGCCTGAAGCATCTCTACTCTCACGTCCAGGACTCTGTCTCTCCCTGGGATTTGAAACTCTTGATGTGAAGGTTCATAGCCCCTCCCTCCTTTTGAGCATCTGGCTTCCAGCTCTCTTCTCCTTCTTGTTTAGAAGGTTTTCTATCGGATTGAGATAACGTTGGTCCACAAGGTATCTGAGATCAGAGTGCTTACTTCAGAACCACCCTATGTGTTTTTCTATAAGGATACGGTCCAGCTGTAGCCACACCGAGCATTCCTTTTGAAGGTAGTTTCCCAGTTTCATACCTGCGAAGACATTTGCTTTCCTGTCTTCTCCCCAAAGCCTCATAAATCAGAACAGAAGTGCAGGGATGTCAGGAGGGCTCTCGCCTTCTACATGTACAGGACAAAGCCATTTCATAAGTCAATGCCACCGTTTGTTGTGGTGGCAGACAGGTTTAAAGGCTGTCCAGTGTCTGCTCAAAGTTACTTCTATGCACTGACCAACGTGCCTCAGTCAGCAGTAGACGGGGTATTCTCAACTAGTGTGCAAGCATCAGCAGCAGCCTTTCTGGCTCTGGTGCTAATCCTAGAGCTGTAATCTAGTTGTCTCTCCACATGTTTGTCTCTTTACGAACTTACCCAGCAAGTTACCCAGGATGATGCTGGTTTCAGCAGAGCATTTCTTCACACTGTAAGATCATGAACTCTGAGCCTACCTCCTTCGACACTGCTTACGATTCATCTACAATGGAATCAACATGCGGTGGCTGATATACTGATGCATGCATAGGTGTGGCATTCAAGGGGGCACCACTGCCTAACCCCAGTGGTGGGCAATAATTTTCGCCAGAGGGGGCACTTAATAAATTTTGGTACATGGTAACAGGGTGGCTCCATCCTGCCCCCACCCCTGAAAGGGGCAGAGCTGGGGACTAGCCTTCCCCCAGAGTGGTCTGGGGCCAGAGACTTTGAATTGAAAACACAGCAAAGGGCTTGCGGCTCCTACCCCTGTCCCCACCACCATGTTGCCTAGCAGCCACTCAGGGTTGCTGCAACTATTTAAAGGGCTCATGACTCCGGCTCCTACCAGGATAGCACCATGACTAGGAATCACGAGCCATTTGAATAGGATCCTGTTGCTTGAGCCACCTCCTGGAAATTCGGTGGCCCAGACAGCAGGATATGAATAGAAAGCAGCCAGATGCAGTCCACAGGCCGGATCAAAGTGTTAGGTGGCCAGATCCGACCCGCGGGCTGCATCTTGCCCAGCCTTGGCCTAACCTAACCTATGGATGCAGCAAAAGCAAAAATCTCTAGCAACCATGCATGGGCACTCACCCACCCAGAAATGAAGTGGACATGAGCAACACATCTCAAGGAACAACAGTTATGAAAAGGTAAGCAACATTTTTTTTCTTTTAGCTTTCTTCCGTGCAGCCTAGAGAAAACGTTTTTCTTATACCTTTGAAAGAATTAATCTTCTGCATTTAGTTCTATCACAAAATTTATCATCAGTTTTCCTGTGTGAGATCTCATCTCTTACAAAGTGTTTTACTAAAAACATTTGCGTAACTGAAACCTGTCTTATCTGATATTTTGTTCAAGTACAGTAAAAATTTAAAATTTAGTATGTATATTTAAAGTAAACAGTCCAGTACGGTCTCAGTTTCCCCAATCTCATGGCCACCTGAAGTCACACTGCAAATTGTGTCCAGAAACATAGTTGTCTTAGAACTTCCATCTTTAGATGATTTAAGCACATATAGGGGCTGATCAATGAGTGAAATCTGAACTTGGCAGAGTGGATGCTGGGCAGAGTTAACTGAGCTAACTATTCAGATGACTATTTAGACAGCCATCACATGCTGCTCTCCTAGCATCTAGCAAAGAATTCATATTCAGCGACATCAAATGATATCATGAGATGGCTCAGAAAGGAACAAGGACTGCAGTGTCATCTACATGTTTTCTGTTGTAAATTCCTTCAGCCTACCCATGGGCCAACACTCTGAAAGAACACGTCAGCAATAAGGTCAGCCCTCTTGTTTGAGATGAGAAAGGTCATTATCTGCTCATCCCAGTGTCGCTGGATTGCATTTGAGTGTTGGAGAAAATCAAATGTCAGATTTTTTGTATTGTCCTTAATCTATTGTTTCATGGTCTGTTACAGCTTTTGAAACAATGAACTAAATGTCATCTCATTCCTAACCGTTAAAGCTTCCCAGGCAACATCAGAATTTAGAAGTCTTGTTAGTAGAAATTTCTTATCTGTTTTCCATTACAACACTGTACGATCCTGAGGATACTAGATATATCTGCAGCCAAACAAGCCTTCACGATGAGTCACAATGTCCTCCTCCCCAACATTTTGCCCAAATCCAAGACACACAAATGTAATTATTGAATACCTACCTTTCTTATAACTTTAATGTTTGTAGAGCTACCTGAGAGTCCTGAAGCTTAATCTTTAAAAGAAAAAAACAATATAGGAACTCAAAATCTGTTCCTGAGTTTTCACTCAAAACAAAGATTAAAAAAGGCCCAGATCAAAAATACACTGGGGACACATGTAATTACAAGGGTTATGAACACATTACAGTAGATGAGTACTGAAATCCTATGTATTGGCTAAAGAAGAAAGTAGAGGAACAACAGCCTGGTCCAGTATACATATTTTCATAAAATACTAAAAAATGGAACTGTATAGTATCCATACTGATTGTTCAGTAGCCTTCCTCTGTCCTTCCTGTATTTGTCTGATATGCTGATTGTGCTCATCTCTCACTATCATTTCACTACATGTCCTGTGCCAGATGTGGTGGATTAGCACATCTATACAGTTTCTCTTTTCAGAGAAGGGTATGTCTGCTGATCAGTTTTCTTCCCACACCTTTCGTATGGGGGAAGCTGAATTAGGGTGTATTTTTTGTATATTTTTATTTGTTAATCTATTCAGGGTCAATCTCAAAAATCCAACTGGAAAGTTGCTTCTAAGTTTGTATAGCACTTTCTAGTTTTTAGTAACTTAGGGGAAACTTTCTGGCCTAGAATTGGTATGCAAGTCTCATCAGCTCAGGGCTCACTGCATAAACAGCTCCAGATTCTTCCAACCAATCAGTAAGAGAGGACCTGACTCACATACTGATACTGATGATAAGCAGAGAAATGGATGGGCTTATTTGTGACTATTCCATGTTAATTCATTGGAACCCATATCTCTGTTCCCAGTGATTAACTAATGAGTGTTCTTTATAAATCCAAGAATACTAAGGCAGGACAGTAGAAGACTTTCTGAAGACCCACTCTTTCCTCCTTCAGTCCTGAAGCCTTCTCTTAATCTTTGGCCTTCATATGGGTCTGGGAGCTCAGGGGAAGTGAAATCTTTCTCTAGCAGTGGTTCTATGAAGCAGTTATGGAATTGTTTTGCTTCCATGGCTTATAAATTATGGGTTATGCACCCCTTTTACTCTTCTCAGAAGTTGCATTGAGTAATCAGGTAAGTATATTTATAATAGGCATAGGATGTCCATTTTGCTTCCTAATTTCCCTAGTAAAGTCCATCACACTGGCAGTTTTCCCTCTAATTTTTTCCATCCATGTACAGAATAAATTTTGTAATGTGCACTGCGGCATGTTTGGGTGTGCACCATCAGTAGAAACACCTGCTGCTGACTGTGGGCACCCTGCTAATCACCTGGGCAGAACTTGAATCTCTCCTGGGTGACCACCCAAGCACTCAGTTTACAGGGAACACTGCACACTTGTGCCTCCTGCTGAGCATTTTGGAAATTAGCTCAGTCCCAGCAGGTGTCCCCTCAGGTAGTGGTGTCTCTCCCATCATCACCTCCCCTGGCAGACCCATTGGGACTCCTTTCTCTTAGCACAGGGTTATTCAACATGCGGCCCACGGGCTGCTTGTTTGTGGCCCGCTGTGCAGTTTGGACTTTATGTGGGGTTCAACATGTGGCCTGGGGCAGGGATCCTTTGAATATGGCCTCCACTGAGAACATGCTCCACAATGGCAAGGCATCTCCCGGGAGGGGATGAGCATTGAAAGACGCAAGTGGACGGGCTGCCTGGAACAGACAGGTACAAGGTGTTGGTGTTTCTAGCCCCCAAGGCGGAGGTGCTGGGAGTGCTGGGGTATCATGGGAAGTGCTTTGTATTCATGCCCGTCAGTGTGAAAGAAGCTATTTGCATAATTTGCATGTATATGCAACCACACTTAAATTGTGGCTCTCGGTATGTGCTATGATTATCATTGGGGCTTCCAAAGTTGAGTAGCCCTGTCTTAGCATCTGCTTTGTGGCACAGTCCTCCAGCCATGTCACCATATGGCTTCCCCCACTTTCCAGGTGACTCCTTCAACAAAAGTGCAGCCAGTTCTCGCAGCAGCTCAGCAGTCCACAGCCAGGGCGCTCCTTCAGCAACTAGTTGGGGGGGAAGAGTCAACCCACCCACTAATCTGGGCTTTGATCCAGGGACTTTCCTTTCCAGAGCCTTTCCTGTGCCAGGCTCTCACGCCTGTAATTTCTGGCAGCCTGTTGGGAGCTCCTCCTGGCTCCCTCAGACTCTGCTAGCACTTGCCTTTCCACGGGCTGATCTCTCAATAGCTGTCTAGGAAGCCAGTCTTCTCCTGAGAACTCCCTGCAGCCGACCCCTTCCCCTGCCGCTCTGGTCTGCAGCTTCCTTTTATATGGGCCAGCTGGTCCCTAATTGGCTGGTCAAGCTATTGCCCTAATTGATGTCAGCTATTGTCCTAATTGGCTGTTTCCCCTGCTTTGACTGCTGCTGCTCAACCTCCCTAGGCTGGTTTGAACCCTCTCCCAGCCAGTGCATGACAGGCATGCCGTCACAGGTGCATCTAAACACTTAACTATTCCGATTGGTTCTTACTAGATTGATAAAAGACTGATACATCGGACCTCATTCTTCAGTTATATACCTAATGGGACATTGAAAATGAAGGCCTACTTTTCCCTATACATTTGTGCTTTGGTCTTTAATGGTTGCAGACCAGAGTTGTAAATAGATCATTACAGCCATGACAACATGCATTTCAGCTTTAAAATTTCTGAAAGAGTAGGGTTTATTTTGTTTGGGTGTTTTACTCTTTTTAATACTTGACTTATGATAGTAATGAGTTTCAGGAAAAAGATTTTTCCAGGTTAATGACTGACTAGATTAAACCTCAGGCCCTCTACACCTCCAGCTAGAGATTCAATTCCAGAAAATTCCCTCCCTAATGGTCAGTATTTCTTTTCCTAACTCAAGAGAAGTTGAATATTTTAGTAGAAATGCATCCTGTATAGAAGTATTCAGACTCTAACTGGAAGGTGTTCCCAAGTTTCCTGCACAAGAGTATCATTCTAGTAAATGAAACTTTCTCTGTGGTAATAAAAGGTCTATATACTGAAAAATGCCAAATGCTGATACAGTTTTCAAGTATCATCAGCATTCAGAAGTTTTGGTTAATAGGCATGAAATACTACATCTTCGTATAACATGAGTCCTTGAGAATCTTTTCATTCCTTAGATACATTATTGAATACAAGGCGCCTGAATGTTTATTATAGGGTTGTTGGTTTTTTAGTTAAATTTAAGAAAATGCAGATTTCTGCAGTCTTAAAAGTGTATGTAGATGCTATCTGTGAAAGCTATTTAGAACTTAATCAAAATAGATTGTTTTATCCTAATTTGTTTGCTGTCCACTAGAGGACAGCACTGCTTTTGTATCTGAATGCATTAAAGTGCAGAATATATTCAGCATTTTTATTTGAAAAAACAAACAATGACCTCTAAGTCAATTGTTTAAACAGAAAGTGTTTAACATTTGCAAAAGTAAGCAAACAAGATAGTATTTTTATTTAAAAGATTTGTTCATATTTCTTTTGGTTTACTTTGTGTAAAGCCAGCTATTTTCTGTGATGAAATACACTTTTGCAAATGGAAATATATAGTATCTTTTTAAAAATAAAAGTACATAACCCTCAAACACCATGTTAAATGTCTGATTCCCTCAGAACAGAAGAGTATAGAGAACAGAACAGGTGTGAAAACAAGTTACTTAGTGCATGTTGATGGTGATAGCATGTTGATCCAACTTCTTAAGCAATGCAAGTTTTGAAAAGCAGTTTTGGGTTCTCAGGCGTTATATGCTACTGATAGATATTCAAAGGAGAAGTCTGAAAGTGCATGCAGCACCTTCACTGATCATTATATGGAATAGCCATAGTCATTAGGAAATAGTCTTATAGGCTCATTTGCACATCTGACTTTCACAAGGGTACAGTAAAATTGCTGAGTAGCAGTTGAGGCCAGACTATTGAAATCTATTTTTGGCAGAAAACTTAGCATGATAAAAATGCTACAATACATAGCCGGTCATAATTTATTAATAAAACAAAAAGGTTTTCATTTACCCCTGTCCCCAAAAAATGTTTAATATGTTCAATGCAATTATATTATAATAGAATAAATATCTGTATGTTGAAAAATTTAGGGCACTTTTAAATTCAATAAAGTTGTTTTTTCAAGACAGCATGAGACACAATCTGAAAAAGGAAACACTGATATCAAAATTATTATAAAACTATTTCTCTGGTGTAAATGCTCTTTAATCTAGGGCTTTTTGGTTTTGTTTTTTTGTTTTTAATAACTTAATTGATGCCAGGTAAGTATTTTGTTAGATTAACATCACTAGTTTTAAAAATTAAAAAAAAAGTTCCACTTTTTTCTTGTGACTGTGTTGCTATTTTTAGTATGTTTGAGATTACAAGCTTTAGTCACCCTATGTGTCAGAAACATATAGGCATATTCTGTTTAATCTGTCCCCAATATATCTTTATTAAAATATTAAAGTTTCTATAACAACTAAAATGTATAAATATCCAGTATTTTACCATTTTTTAGATCTTTAGTAATTGCAAAGTTAAACTTGCATATAAATACAATATTAACTGAAGTAAATAAAAACTTCACTGAAATTACAAGATTGTGTATTTATTCTTGGTAACACATTGGAAAATAGTGCTTCATAGTTACTAACTCTAGTATTTGGAAGTAGAAGACTAATTCATACCATTATTTCTTTCATGCATTCATTGTGCAACTTCATTACATATTTGTCAACTTCAGACTAATTATTTTTGTACAGCTCGAGCAGGGCATTGCATCTTGTGATCGTCTTTCTTACTAATAGGATTCTGTCTGCTTCAGCAGGCAGGAGTTGAAGGCTTCATGTACAGGATAGGAAAAAAAGTTTTAGTTTGAGTGGTCCATTGTCACTGCTTCTGATAACCAGCAGAAAGAAACAGAAGAAAACTGAACTTAGAATAGAACAGACACCAGGAAAACTGCCCATGAGAAGAAAAAGTATATCTTAGTACTATTGAATTAACTGTGGCAAATCTTGTATTGTTATTCAGAAGCAGAATATGTGTTTGTTCCGCTAGAAATTAACTCATTGTTTCACATAAATATTAAGAGCAAGTAATGAGAGTAAATTACCATTTTTGCAATGTATCCGGTAACTAAACATTTCTGTAATCTTTAAGTACTTGGATCATGAATTTTAGTCATTTTTTGTTGACAAAAACTACTTCTCAGTTTTTATGTAGCGTGGTTACCATTTAAAAAGTCAACATTTGCAAATGCTACCACACTGTACTATTTAAAATACTCATTTTTCTCTTTTATTAGAAATAGTAAAGAACTGCATTTCACATATCACTGTAGACAAATGGTGGTTTAAGTAAAAAATAGTGATCACTATATATATGCTTTTTCAAAAATACTTTTTGAAAGATGAAATAAGTTTAAACTGACATAAAAAGTTAGTGGATGGGCTTATTTGACTTACCTTTTTTTTAACTTGCTGAGAGGTTGTTTTTTAACATGCATAATGTCCTCTTTTGCCTATCGAAGCTTCAGTCCTTTTTCTAAAAGAAAAAGGAATACCCATAGTCCAGTATATGCAAATAATTCTACAAATGACACACCACCATTATCCGTGTGCTCTAAGGAGAAATATTCTGACAGGCAAACTTTCATTTTCATGTTTCCAGAGTTCTTGATACAGTGATGAGAAGGGAATAAATTAAAAATGAAAAATACCTAAAAATGAAAAATATTAAAAATAATATGGAAACCATGTTAAACGTACTGTTTAACTATATAAAACAAGTATCATAGATACCATGGTTTTGTAAGTAGTTGTAAACGGGTTTTTTTTTCTTTTTTAATGGCAAATGTACTCATTTATTGTGTGTGTTTTTCTGTGTGCATTGGTGTGCTATTTTCTGTCCACAGCAAGCCCATTCTAATAGCTGTTAAAATTCCACACCTAGTGATGTCCCATTGAATGTCTTTTCTGCTTCTACAGGCAACTACCATTTACAAATTAAACCTGAGATACACAACAGTGTAGTTTTCCACAAATTATTTTGAAGCCATACTGAAGTTTTGTGTCATAATAAATGAAATAGATTCCTGCATTATGTTAGTGAACCCTGGTAGAAAAAGTAGGGATATTGCGAGACAAAAACAGCATCCCATAAAGAGTAAACATCCTGCACATAAGTGATTTATTTTACTACTGAAAATATGAATGATTTTTTGATAGTTAAAAATCTAGTTAAATCACACTTTTGTTAAAATCATAGTTGATTGCATGTCTTATATGTAAACATCTGATAAGACTTCTTTTTGTCCTAAAAATCAGATAGTCTTTGAATAATCCTACTATAACTACACTTTAAAATATCTGACTAATTGTACCGAGTGGTCTTTCTGATCATTAATCTTGTATCTGAACATCAGCTGCCTTATTTTGCAACTGAGTTTAGTTTCAGATTGGTATATACCTTTTGAATATCTATTTCTACTCTAGCTTATTTTGCAATGTAATGATCTTGTGGATATTTAGGGAACAGATTTTGTTTTCCACAGCCCAAAACAGTTTTGCAATTTACTAGCTCTTTCTTTAATAGTGTAATAAGTCAAATGATTTTCCATTAGACTTCTGCTTTCAATAAATATTTCCAAATTGGTGTCCAATAGAACAGACATATAATAAATATTGTAATTGAATGCAGACTAACAGATTATGTAAAATAGCATATATTTAGATTCTGCAACAAAGACGCATTCATGTTTGCCTTAGAGAATTTTTATTCACAATGTTTATACCCTACCTAGAGTTTTAAATAGCACATGTAGAACTGTCTGAACAAAACTGACCTCTGTTGAAGCTTTGGGCTCCATTTACTTTATCATAACATTGACTTTATATCACTTTCAGTTTTTAATAGAAAAGGGGTAAAAAGAGCCTTGGGGCTATGGAACACTGCAGGAACTCTTAACTACAGAGCTTTTTATGTGTGCATTCAGACATAATCTGCTTCTGTGTGTAGTCCCAAGACACAAGTGCTAAGTAAATAAAGAGACTAATAAGACTATTGTTTACATAATTATCACCCTGTCAAAATCAACTTGAGAAATACCAAAATTTACACTGAAGCAAATAGCAAGATGGTGGATAAAACTATGTATTTAAGTTTTAAGGTGGTAGTTGTGTAGTTTGGAAAAAGCAAGATTTTCCTATTAGAGGAAGAATGGTTAAAATGTTTCTATAAGCGGGACAAAAGAGATATATTGACCAGTAATAGGAAACTTTTGAGAAATGATTGTGTCCTAAATTAGTGTAATGTGTTTTGAGATTTTGATGTGCTTTAAAATAATTTTTAAAAAATTACATCTCATTTAAAAAGAATCTGCTTCCTGATTAAGTAGCTAATATTTTAATTAAGTCTGCAGTGAAGTTTTTTGAGTATCTCCTGATAAACTCCCTCTTTTATGTTGATGGTAATTAAAGAGCTCCCTAAGGACCCCAGCAGGCGCTTTGCAAGACCCATGCTAATTGTCAGACATGAGACACTGACCAGTTGGTTTGCTCTTGAATAGCTGACAGCGTGCTGTCAGCACAGCAGTTTTATTTTTTATGTATTGTGAGCTGTTGTCAGGGCTAACTGGGTCCTATTGTGGCTGAAGATGTTGCGCAAATTGAGGCAGATGGCTCTGATTCAGACACGTGTCATTCAGAAAGGGGAAAGGGGATTGGCCCTGCAAAGTGGGGTCACAGTAGGTCACAGACCTGCTCTACACTTGTTAGTGTTTTCAAAAGCACATGTGCAGCAACTTTGTTGTTCTCAACTAACACACATGCACACACAGTGTGGTGCACGACTTGTGGGAAATGGAAAACTAGGCTGTTGCCATCCTCATCCTTCCTGTCTCTGGGGCCTGGCTGTGCATGCAGAATAAATTAACAGGATTGACAGAAGTTCATTGTGCCTAAAATGGCTTTTCAGTCAATTGCAGTGTTTAAAAGGCCAGTTTTGCTTTTAATTCCATGTAATTAGTGTGTTCTTCATGTCTTGGAATTTAATAATGGAGCATTAGATTTTTTTTTTAAACAGTATTTAGTCAATAGAAAAGTGTGTCAGATGTTCTGGAGATAAATTAAGGGAGAAAGAGCTGATGTTTCAGAAAGATTTGTTTGTTACATAACATTTCATATCATATAGGATATTAAGTTTGAGTGATTTAAGTTGTTAATTCATCACTTGATATGCATATTAAACATTTTCAAAAAGCTGCATTTTAACCAGTTAGAAAATGCATAACATCATCAGTATCATTTTTATTATTAGATTTAATTATTTTGGTATAAAATACTGACAATTATTCTTTAACTATGAGTATGGTTGGTTTTAAATTATTGGTGCACAGTGGAATACTTTCTTTCCATTGAAGTAGAGTGTGTTAATACACAAAACTAGAGTCTAAAAAATAATTTTCCTTTAAAGGGACTTTCTTGTCCATAATACTAAACAAAGAATCTTGCATTAAAGAATGTGTCCTTATTAAATAATACAAATTTAAATAAAGCTGTTTGCGCAGCAGTGAACAATTTCTTTTTCTGAGGAATGTGTAGGGGAATTTCAAGTTGTCTCCCTGTACTGAATTAAATTTAAAAAAATTGAAATTTAAACTCATTTAACACTACCAGATTTTGGCTTTATATGAATGCATTCATGATTTTTTTTCTTTCCTCCAGGTTTGCAGCTAAAACTGTACACAGTGGGTCATTGATGCTAGTTACAGTGGAGCTGAAGGAAGGCTCTACAGCACAGCTCATCATAAACACTGAGAAAATGGTGATTGGTTCTATTCTACTGCGGGAGCTGAAGCCTGTCCTGTCCCAGGGGTAACCTGCTTACATCTGGACTTCAGAATCTGGCACACAACAAAAGTGCCTGGCATCCACTACTGCTGCCTTTCATTTATAATAATAGCCCTTCCATCTGGCAGTGGGGGAAGAATACACTCTTGACATTCTTGTCTTCTGCTTTAGAATGCTAGTGTGTATCTATCATGTATGCAAGGTTTTTTTTTTCTTTTCTGCTTGCTAACCAAAGAACATGTATTTTACTGTCATTTATCTACACTCTTTATAGTATTTCCCAGTTGTTCTATTCTGGTACTTCCCCTCTCTTTCCTCCTCCTTTCCTCAACTTTTTCCTGCTATAAAACAACTATTTGATAATAAAGTTTGGAGAAAATCAGCTAGAAAAGAGAGACTCCAACAGAATATAAGGTACAAATTACAGGATGGATTTGTTGTATGAGATGTGCAAAAGGGCAATAGACTTATTAGAGTACATTATTGTTTAAGCTTGCACATTTGTTGTTAGTCATTTTCAGCTACTGCCATATTGTCAAATATTTCTAAATGTTAAGATTCCAATAAAATAGTGTTATGAATGAACTCTCTTTACTTTTGTTTTCATAGGGAATTGACTCTCTATTATTAGTGATACATAAATCCTACCCATTTTGAAGTAAATACCGTGCGAGGTTGCTTAAAGCCTGACCTTTTTGGGGGGCGGGGGCAGACAATTGGGCAGGGAGATTGGGATGGGATTGGGCAGGGAGAAATTCATCTCCTTAATCAGCAAGGAAGACTGCTGTGCAGCCCTCAGCCCACCATGCCCACCAGACTTCTAGCTATGAGCTGGAATATGATGTCTCAGCACCTTTGTGTTCTTGGTACATAACATACTAGGTTTGTATCATTGTGGACCAGTGGTCTTAAATCAGCTCATCCCTAATATGGCTTCCAGCAGCAGTTTATCTGGATCCACTGCAAAGAATATTTCCACAATATACAGAGGGTCAGCAATCAATTCTGCACAGTAGTCTTTAAGTGGGGCTTAACTGGATAATGTGGGCCTTGTGCTAGCCTTCTACTGAGGTGAAATTCATTCACAGAGACTGTTTTGCTATGTACTGTAAATTATTTTTAATGACAAATTGACATGTTCCCTAAACGGAACCAAATGTAACTCCAATAACATGCAAATGTTATTAGCAATTTTCAGAAATATATTGGCCTCTTTTATAATATTAGACTTGATAAATAAATGCATTTTTTAGTTAGCACCCAAAATGCACACTGTGCTTTTCAAACACCATGCTATTACCCTGCTTTTTTAAATCTAGGTTTATACTATGTTCTTTGAGTGATTACACATGTCTCTTCCACTTCATGTATGTGCGTGCCTAGTGCACTGTTGGATATTTTTCTCTCAGTGATACCCATCAGGACAGTACGTGCACCCTTTGCTGCCATGTATTGCTGCTTGTAGTATAAAGGGTAGAGCTTCCCCTAATCCTCCTCAGTTCTCTATTACCACCAGTGACAATTATTGGAGCCTGTTGTCTTGCCTTTGCATTTTTTTCCTCCCATTTATCTGTTTTTGTACATAGTCAGTGTCCATTTAGTGTTAGATAGCTTTTAGTATTAAGTTCCCTTTTAATGTGTTTACACACTTCACTTTTCTTTGTGGGGTCCCGTTACTGGTAGTGGGATTGCAAAGCTATCTGAGGTAACTTACAACTATAAGTGTCTACCAGAGGGCAGACACCCCAAACTGGTGGTAAGTTCTATAGTTAGATTTCACCAAGCAAATGACAGATGTTATCTGGATCACTGAAATAGTCTGACCATGGAGTCACAGACAATCACCTTTGATTCACTACTCTATCTAGCCACCTAAACAAACTGGACTTAGTTATAGGTGATCACCTATACCAAAAAACACAAAAGTTGCTTCCAGTCCCAAGAGACCAATTACTTAATTCACATCAGTTGGTACCCTAGATTTTATACCACAGACAACACCTATAGCCATTCCCATAATAAATTATCTAAAGGCCTATTAACTAGGAAAAAGGAATAAAAGATTTATTTAAAGGTTAAAGCAAGCAAAAATATACACATACCAATGAATTGCCATCTGAATCCTAAGAGTGACAACATTAGTGAGCTGTCCGTTCAAAGTGTCTTTCGGTGCAGATCTAGAAGGCAACCCTTGGGGGATCACTGGCTTCCGTTTAGAGCCTCTGACTGTTCAGAGTGCAAACAACCAGAGATGCAGTATCTTCTTGTCAGGGATTTTTATTCTCTTCTCCCAGAGTTCAAAATGAAGGGATGAATTCATGTATATGTCTCCTCTTCACAGGTGCAGGAGGGAAGCAATCAACAGTCCTTTGTCCTCTGATGTTCCACAATAAGTGTGTCTGTCTGTAGACCTTTTTTGGTGGGGGTGGGGGAAGGAGAGAGAACCTCCTATGGCAAACTAGTATTGGCAGTGTTTCTCTCATGACTGGGGGCAGAAGGTGGTTTACTGTTTCAGAGCAAATGCTTCAATATTGCCTTATAACATGGGATATAGATTTTTTTTAAATAATGGAGATATACCAATCTCCTAGAGCTGGAAGGGACCTTGAAAGGTCATCAAGTCCTGTCCCCTGCCTTCACAGCAGGACCAAGTATCATCTCTGACAGATTTGCCCCACATCCCTAAATGGTATCTTCATGGATTGAGCTCACCACCTGGGGTTTAGCAGGCCAGTGCTCAAACCACTGAGCTATCCCTCCCCCCAGCTAAGTGAGATTAATACATAGAGCAACATATAAGTATTAATAATCTAAATGATAGAATCATAGGGTTGGAAGAGACTTCAGGAGGTCAAGTCCAAAGCCCTGCCCAAAGCAAGTCCAACCCCAACTGATTTCATTTTTACAAGACTAATGCCTGTTTTGAGCCAATCTAACATACAGATGACTTGGACTGGTCTCCAGCTACATTCTTGTCAGTCCTTAGCTAATGCCTGCATCCTGGGCACGACCGGACATCTGGTTTACCAGTGTCTTTCTTTTAAAAAGTCAGTGCTAATGATCTACACCCCAGTTACATGAAGTGTTTCGGGGAATCACGTTAGGGATCACTGTCAGATTTGAAAGCACCTCTGCCACCCTTTGAGCCTTTCCACTATGAATGGGTACCAAGCACTTCAACCTTTGGTACCCATAGTGCTCTGGCTACGTTGACTCCACAGTACTGACAGACCTGTCAGGCTTCCAAAGAAATGTCTAGGGGAGAGAGATTCCCGATATCAAAATCCAGCAGCCATGCAGGCAAAGGTAGTTGAATGTCCTTGAAGCTGAGGCACTCATTAAAACAGTCTTCTACTCAGGCTAGGTCAAAACCAGCTGCTGAAGCATCACCTTAAATCTCAATGATGCTGTCAAAATCAACCCATCAGCAGGATGCGATCTTGGTGATGTTGACTCCAGAGACTTATGTAATAGCAAGAAACTTACTGGTACTGGTCCTGTTGACTGTGCAGGGGTCTTGTCACTCAGCATCAACAACCTGCGTTGCCAGCTTCTGCATTACAGCAGTTAGTACCATCTACATCTTTAGTTATCTGAGTGCATGAAAATACATTGTTACCTAGGGAAAAGCAGGCAATGATTTCTCTAGTGCCATCATTTCTGTGTGGAAAAGGCTGTTCTGTGCAATGTTTCAATAGTGATACGTGAAACACTTCTGAAGTGGGGTAGTTAGAGTTGAAAAGTTGCTGGATTAACCTGTCACAGGAATTTAAAAGTACCCAGGAACTGATAGTTCAGCTTCTGAACAGGTTGGTCTGTGTGGAAGAGCTCTATGGAGAGCCACGGCTTTTGCCCTACTGTGCAAGTGGGGTATTGTTTATAGGGCTTGTCCACATACTGCTTATATTCTGCTCTTGCCTTTTCCGTATACTTGGTCACTTCTTCATGCACCTACCAAACCTGCGCCAGGTCTAAGGCGGCTAGGTTGGAAAAGGACATGGATAATTATAGGTGGAATTTGGAATAATTGGGGGAGGGAAGAGGTATGGTCTGCATTGTAGTAGTCAAACCCTCATAAGGGAGAATTGAGGACCAATCATCCTGGAATTGGTGGTAGTAGCATTACAGACATTGCTAAAGAATCTGGTTGCTCCTTTCAGCCTGGATGTTGGTACGTGGGTGGTAAGCAGAGTAAAGACATGTGCAGACTCCCATCAGGCATAGAGCCTTGCACCAGAATCAGGCCATGTAATGAGAGCCCTAATCGGAGGTGATGCATTCTGGAAGGCTATGGAGGTAGACTACTTGTCTAATCCATGGCTGGGATGTCTTGTCTGTAGGGGGGAGGCTTGTGCAAGAGATGAATTGGACCATTTTAATAAAGTGTTCCAGTAATGACAAACTGATTATATAAATTTGTTGTACTCTGGTAATTCTACAATAAAATCTATGGCAATGGCAGCCCATTGTCAAGTTGGAAGAGATCAATGAACCACTGTATATTTAGGGGCATCCAGGGCCACCAAAAGAAGAGAGATATTAGTCTTTGGGTCTTGAAGTATCCCAAGTGTCCTGCTAGGGAGAAATTGTGGACATTTCCACACAGATATGGTTCCTTCCCAGAAGGCATGTTTTGCCTGTTGTTAATTTTGTTCATTAGGCAGAATTTCTGAGCCAGAGGCGGAGCATATCAATCTGAGTATATCCTTGTGACATGCTGCACTGAAAACGTCACAGGAATGAGGGAAAAGGTTCTTGGCTGGGGCCACCTCGTAGGTTGGTTCTGTATCTTCAGGATAGGGCTGTCCACACCTTGCTTTTTTTTGTTCTGGGGTGGTATGTGATGCAATTAAATTGTAAGCTGAATATGGACCACCAAAGACACATGCTGTTGGTTTAAGCTTTTCACCCTATCTAGCTAATCCAGGTTTTTGTTTAGTGAATACTGAGCTGCTTCCAGGTGATGACACCATTCTGCAAAAGCAGTTTTTATCATGAGACAAATTGGAGGATTGGGCCACAAGAAATCTGATGAGGTTTAACAAGGACAAGTGCAGAGTCCTGCACTTGGGACGGAAGAATCCCAAGCACAGTTACAAGCTGGGGACCAACCAGCTAAGTAGTAGTTCTGCAGAAAAGGACCTGGGGGTTACAGTGGATGAGAAGCTGGATATGAGTCAACAGTGTGCCCTTGTAGCCAAGAAGGCTAATGGCATATTAGGCTGCATTAGGAGGAGCATTGCCAGCAGATCCAGAGATGTCATTATTCCCCTTTATTCGGCTTTAGTGAGGCCACATCTGGAGTACTGTGTCCAGTTCTGGGCCTCCCACTACGAAAAGGATGTAGACACATTGGAGAGGGTCCAGCGGAGGGCAACCAAAATGATTAGGGGGCTGGAGCATATGACCTATGCGGAGAGACTGAGGGATTTTGGCTTATGTAGTCTGCAGAAGAGAAGAGTGAGGGGGGATTTGATAGCAGCCTTCAACTTCCTGAAGGGAGGTTCCAAAGAGGATGGAGAAAGGCTGTTCTCAGTAGTGACAGATGGCAGAACAAGGAGCAATGGTCTCAAGTTGTGGTGGGAGAGGTCCAGGTTGGATATCAGGAAAAACTATTTCACTAGGAGGATAGTGAAGCACTGGAATGGGTTACCTAGGGAAGTAGTGGAGTCTCCATCCCTAGAGGTGTTTAAGTCTCGGCTTGACAAGGCCCTGGCTGGGTTGATTTAGTTGGGATTGGTCCTACCTAGAGCAGGGGGCTGGACTTGATGACCTTCTGAGGTCTCTTCCAGCTCTATGATTCTATGAGTTCCTTATCAAACATTTCATAGCTGAGCTCTGTGGAGTGAGCTTCCTTGAATAGTAAGAACTCTTGTTTTGAGACTGTAAGTTGCAGAGAGAGGACAATCCCAATTGCTGCACTGGAGACATCAGCTTCTGCAACTTGGGAATCAGAGGTAGTGGGTAATGATTCCTGATAATTATCTGATTTAATGAGCAGTAGTCCACACGGAGTTGGAGGCTGCCATCTTCCTTCTTGACAAACAGGACAAGTGTGCCAGCCAGCAAGGTCGATTACAGGTAAACCCGTAGGTAGGCCACGATCTCCTGGAGGTATTCTTGAAATGCCATTAGTGCAGGTTTTTGACATGGCATAAATTCATCCAAATGGTGTATTGGTTCCTGGCTGTAGCTCTATTGGACAGCCATAGTCCTGGTGTGAAGGTAGAGTTTCTGCATTCAAAAACATCAGCATCATCTTGGTATTTTGAGGAAAGTTCTGAGGTAGCTTCAGCAGAAGGTTCTGCCTGAATAGTCTCCCCATCATGAGACTCGTGAGGATCTGATGTGGGGACAGGGTCTACCGATTCCCAACAATACATCCGACAAAACTCTGCTGGTTAACAGATTTCCTATGCTTGCCACCAAATGAGCAGGTTGCCTCCAAATGAGCCAGGTAGGAGATATGGAGGATTGGGGGAAATGTGGAAAATTGATCATACCAAATGGTAACATTTCTTGATACCACTGAATTACAGTGTCTAGTGTTGTTTCCTCCATTATTGTACCAGGAGACAAGGGGGAATAGTCAGTAATCTCTAAAAGGTCTGGCATGGCCTTGCATTGCAGGGGTATCTGCAGGATCTCAGCTGTAGCTGTTTGTCGGAAGGAGCCATAAGCAGTCTATATCCACCTGCACTGGCTTAGGGGCAGTGGGGAAAGTCAAAGTACCTGGATTGGGGCATTGCCAGTCCCCCCCCTTTTTCCTCCTGTCATTCCTTTAACCGATTGCCTATACGGATGGTGAGATCCACGAGAGCATCCAGATTTGCAGGCATCTCTAACCAGAGGAATTAATCTTTAATTTCTCCTTACAGGCCCCACTGAAACTAGTACCTCTGTGCTGCCTTGTTCCAGTTTGCATCCTCCGTGAGGAGGCAGAATTGTGAGGTATAGGATGTAATGGTGTACTACTCTTGTTGGGGTTTCCTTAGTTCAGCCTTCACCTTTCAGTTTGGTGCAGGTCATCAGATAATACCAACATGACTTGGAGAAGGACCTTCCAGGTCAACAATATGGGGCTGTTGCATTCAACGAAAGGGGAGGCCCATCTAATGCATCCCCAGACAGCAGGCTGATGATCAGACTCATTTTTGCATGATCAGCAGTATAGGATTGATGCTGTATCATGAACAGGCGGTGGCACAATTTTAGAAAACCCTTGAATTGCTGGTGATTAACTTCAAACCATTCCTTCAGCTGAATTGGGAAACAAGACTGCAATCCATGTCTGGAGAGCAACATTTTCAGCATACAACTGCGTAACTTGCTCCTACAATAGCTAGTTCTCCAAGGTCAGCTGGATGACATGGTCCTGCAGGGCTTAGTTGTCTTCCAGAAGGTGAGTAGCCCACTCAACCATGTCCAGTGCTTCCAAAGGGTCGGCCAGGTCCATTCTGCTGGCACTGAGCTCATTCCTGTGGCCTAAATGGTCCATGAAACTGTCATGACTGGGGCATGAGTGATTTGACCTAGTGGTTGGAGCAGGAGTCAGGAAGCAGGCCAGGTAATATTCCAGGAGGTCATAGGTCATTGAAAGCAAGGCAAAGAGCAAAACAAAGAGGCAGATGGTAGCCAAAGTCAGATTACCAGGTGATCTGTAGCAAGAACAGGTATTTCAAGGGAAGCAATTAGAAGCCAGGGAGATTCCAGTAGCATGGACCGCCTGTTCCTGTTCTGAATTTATGTAGATACTATGGGCCTGATGAGACTCCCAGCATTCAGTCAGTCAGATTCCAGGTCTAGAGTCATTTCTCACGGCTCAACTTCTATTCTGGCAACTGTTAGCAGCTTGTTGGGTGGCAGGCTGGAACTTACTAGTGTCTAAAGAGCCCTGTGGTTCAAGGCCCATAGTCCTTGATACAGACAGAAGGATAACACTCCAGAGAATCTCCCTATGAAAGTGCCAGAGAAGGCTCCACCTCAGCCAATTTTGGCTTTGTCCTCTTCATCATCACATGAAGCAGTGATTTTAGAAGATTCTTCACCCCCACCTTCTGATTATAAAGCCCATCAATACATTTTAAAGAGTGGTAGCCACCATAGACATCCAAGTGGAGGAGATTCACAAGTTGTCCCATAGGCTTATTGACATTATAGCTATAATAGAACTTTCTCAGCTATACTTGCACATAATGACCTTTTCCTGGCGCTCACCAAGGTTCTGTGGCAGACTCTGGCTTCCTTCTACATCAAAGAGAGCTGAGCACAGATATTGCACAGAACTATCAGGGGTTCAGTCATTTCTACGCTCATCTCCCTCTGAGGTCCTTGGTGATCTCAGCTGCCAACAACAGGCTGCCAAGGCCAGCAGACTTCTACCTCTAAATCAAAGAACACAAGAAAACATGACTTGTATGGCAGAAAGCTTTATTTTATGGCTGGCCTGCAGCTCAGAATCACTAATCAGCAGGCTTTGCTGGGGTACTCCAACTTTTTAATCTCTGGGACAGTAAATCAAAATTTAAAGAGAATATACCAGAGGTTAAGACACAAGCATTTCTTGGATTGGTGGATGAGGATAAATTAGTGAATAGAATCACATTTCAGGAAAGTTTGGATGTTGCAGTTCTAGGACCGTGCCATCAGCCATTACAATGCACTAGGATGTTCATTACTTCAGTCCAACAGACCATAAAGGACCTATCCTTTGAGGAGTCATTGCTCTTCTCTGAGCAGAATGATGACTAATTGCATTGTCTTAATGATTCCAAGGTGATACTCAAATTTTTAAGCCAAAATACCTCTGCCCCAAGGAAAAAGCACTTTAATCTTCAGCAGCCACAGTGCTCTCCTGTTTTCGTACCTGGCCACTAAGACCTTGCAAGAAAAAAGAGCAGTGGTTATAGGAGAAGTTCACTCCCTTCTGCTACAACAGCTCCTCATTCATCTAGACAGCCTGGGAATAAATATTTTGAAACATCAGTCAAGGACACTATGCCAGCCTCCAGAATAATAGCCTCTCCTGTTCGCCATCCATCTATCCCACTAAGTACTTGGTCTCAAAAGTAAGTTCTTCTTTGGGAAGTTTCAGTCTCTTCTCCACTTGGGCGCCACAGAGGAAATTCCTCCATTACACAGAGGGGAAAATTAAAAAAACAAAAGGATGTCAGACTTTTTCTAGACCTGTGTCAATAACCCTAGTCTCTCAGGAGCCATGGTAGACTCCTCCACCTCAGGCTGTAACCATCCATCTGATGGCTTGGATACTCCATGGCGAATCCCTATGGAAGAGGTTTATTCATAGGGAGTTCAGGATGTCCTTTAAGCTTCTGGGAGCAGCGCCATGAGTAGTTCCTGTTCTGCATGTTGAGTAGCCCTGCACTATGTTAAAGATGGAGAATACAGAGAGAGAGAGAGAGAGAGAGAACGCAAATTGGGAGGACCTTTGAAAGTTTCAAGCATATAGCAATTGCAGTGAACAGAGAAAATAGGAATGGTTCATTGTGCTGCTAAGGGAATACAGTATAAATCAAGAGAGAGGGTATTATTGCTATATAACTCAAATAGATTATACCTCACTCTAGAGGACTGTATACACTCATAATAGTGTCATTCAGAAGCACCACTATAATTAAAAATCTTTGGCATTTCCATTATTAACCCTACTTTTCTGGGCTTTGTAACTTGGATTTTTTTTCCAGATCAATATCTGGTTGAAATTTGATACACGTATTGTAAATCCAGATGACTTTTTTTTTCCCAATTCAACTATCCCAATTGGTAGCTTGGGAGAAGATGCTTTGTGTACAACTGTTCACAGCTTTAAATACTTTTTTTGTGTTGAAATAGAAATCTTTTCAGGCATTGCATCCATATCGTAAACTAAGTCTTGTATATTAAATATATATATTATCATATTAAAGATAGCTAGTATGAAATCTGCTGCTTTCCAAAATATTTTTGGTTATTTTCTTCCATATTTTTCATAATTTGGGGGGGGGGGGACTACAGGTTATTAGATTTGAAGCAAATGAGCACTAGTCAGTGGAAGTTTAATTGTTTTCTCCTAATTGTTAAAAAGATACAAATCTGTATTAATTTAACAGCAAGGAAATGACTTAGTCTCTCTTTCAGCTGTGTGTGTTACAGAGCATACATGTAACACAGTCTGCTGTTCTAAGATTCAGTCAAATGTGCAATCATTCTTAACAGGTTACCAGTGATGCACAGCCAAGGTGTTAGGGTTAGAGACCAGATAAGGCTGCTAAGAAAAAGAACTGAGAGAGTTTAGTTTTTACTTTATTATGCCTGGTGCATCAGTCGGGTAGCTTTTTAAAAATATGAAGGAGACAAAACTGAACCTGGCGGACCATATTCATTGATCAATTTGGATACTGGAAACTGACTGAAAAAGCGCAATTCAAACTGTATTTACCATAACCCTGGGAGGAGAGAAAAAGGTGAACAATGAATTTAACTGCAGTTTTATTAACATCAGTTATTTATTATGCCCAAGCATACATAGTTTCAGCAACCTAATTTTCAGAGAGGTATGCTGCCCTTTTTAATTTTCTCTGATTATTCAAAGTGGCCTCAAGGTTCTGATCAAGTACACCGAAGACATGCCGATTGGCACTAATCATTGATGTGTAGAAAAGTGCAAGCAGCCCAAACTTCAGAGATTTGGTGTGCATCCACCCAGTTTCCTAATACGCATCCTCAAGTTCGGGAGATGAAAGAATCCTCCACCTTTAGATACGGCATCTTTTTGAAAGAAGAAACACTGGCCTGACCGATAAATTTTAAGTCTGAACTAGTTTATCTTCTTTCAAAGACTGCACCACATATTCAACTAGTTAATAAATGACTTGTGCTGCTCTTTGAGTGCTGGTCCCATGTGTATTCCATCTGAAACCAGAAAATTGTGCAAGTAAAGAACCTAGTAATATGATCCAGACAGCAACACCTGCACCCTGGATCTTCTGGTGTTCAGCATGGAGGATATAAGGGTAGGTATGGACTGATCACCTCTCCAGTTCCTTCTTACTGCACATGGCCTAAGTTGGATTCCTCTGCCTGGAGTTATCCTTCCATCGTCTTCATCTCTGTAAATATTATTGTACATAGTGTTAGTGTTTCTAAGTGTTAATATCGCTTAGTTGTTCCCTCCCTGGGAACCCTTTCCACCTCCTCTTTCAGGAATAGGGCCGTGCTCAGAATTGCAGGATTTAAGAGTCTCTTGTACCTCTCCTCTTTGTCAGTGACAACTATCAGAGCTGCCTTTATTGCCTTGGAGAATCACATTTCTCCACCAAGTGCAGTATCTGTCACTCCTTGCCATCCCAGAGCCAACAGGGATGAGAGCTCTGAATAAGAAAGCACCTCTTGGAAAGAATCATAGAATCCTAGGGCTAGAAGAGACCTTAGGAGGTCCAGCCCCCTGCCCAAAGCAGGACCAATCCCAACTAAATCATCCAAGCCAAGGCTTTGTCAAGCTGAGACTTAAAAACCTCTAGCGATGGAGATTCCACAACCTCCCTAGGTAACCCATTCCAGTACTTCACCACCCTCCTAGTGAAATAATTTTTCCTAATATCTAACCTAGACCTCCCCCACTGTAACTTGAGACCATTGCTCCTTGTTCTGCCATCCATCACTACTGAGAACAGCCTTTCTCCATCCTCTTTAGAACCTCCCTTTGGAAGGCTGCTATCAAATCCCCCCTCACTCTTCTCTTCTGCAGACTACATAAGCCAAAATCCCTCAGTCTTGTCTCATAGGTCATGTGCTCCAGCCCCCTAATCATTTTGGTTCCCCTCCGCTGGAACCTCTCCAATGCATCCACATCTTTTCTATACTCGGACGGGGGGCTAGAACTGGATGAAATACTCCAGATGTGGCCTCATCAGTGCCTTATAAAAGGGAACAACAGTTTCTCTAGATCTGCTGGCAATGTTCCTCCTAATGCACCCTAATGTGCCATTAGCCTTCTTGGCTACAAGGACACACTGTTGACTCATATCTAGCTTCTCATCCAGTCCTTTTCTGCTGAACTGCTACTTAGCCAGTTGGTCTCCAGCCTGTAACAATGCTTGAGATTCTTCCTTCCCAAGTGTAGGACTCTACACTTGTCCTTGTTGAACCTTATCAGATTTTTGGTCCAATCCACCAATTTGTCTCGATCACTCTGGACCCTATTCCTGTCTTTGAGCGTATCTACCGCTCCCCCAGCTTAGTGTCATCCGCAAACTTGCTGAGGGTGCAATCCATCCCCTCATCCAGGTCATTAATAAAGATGTTGAACAAAAATGGCCCTAGAATGAATCCTTGGGGCACGCCGCTTGAAACCGACTGCCAACCAGACATCGAGGTGTTGATCACTACCTGTTGGGGCCAACAATCTAGCCAACTTTCTATCCACCTTAAAGTCCATTTATCCAATCCATACTTCCTTAATTTGTTGGTAAGAATATTGTGGGAGACAGTATCAAAAACTTTGCTAAAATCAAGATATGTCACATCCACTGACTCTCCCATGTCCACAGAGCCAGTTACCTCATCATAGAAGCTAATCAGATTGGTCAGGCACGACTTGTGCTTGGTGAATCCATGTTGACTATTCCTGATCGCTTTTCCCTCTTCCAAGTGCTTCAAAATGGATTCTGGGGGGATCCCCTCCATGATTTTCCTGGGGACTGAGGTAAGGCTGACGTAAATTCCCTGGATTGTCCTCCTTCCCTTTCTTAAAGACTACATTTGCCTTTTTCCAATCATCTGGGACCTCTCCCTATCTCCATGAATTTTCAAAGATAATGGCCAAAGGCTCTGCAATGACATTTGCCAACTCTCTCAGTATCCTCAGATGCATTAAATCCAGGGATTTGTGTATGTCTAGCTTTTCTAAATAGTTCTTAACCTGAAAGAGCCATGAGATCCTAGTCAGATCCTTGAGCAGTTCTTGCCTGATGTTTCATTATTCCAGTCCAACAGACCATAAAGGACCTATCCTTTGAGGAGTCATTGCTCTTTTCTAAGCAGAATGATGACTAATTGCATAGATCCTTGAGCAGTGCACCTTCAGAAATACGCTCTGGAGCAAGGGACAGATCAGATAAACCTAAAAAAACTGCTGTCTTAGACTTCTCATGAGAGTAAAGAGCATTCTCATAAAGATAAAAACAGCTTCAAATCCTACTTCCAGGAGAAGGGAATCCTTCAACTCCATCCAATCAGGTGGGTCTGCACACAAGTCCCAAGGACTTACCTCTGCCTAAGGGCTAACTATGCTGCCACTTTACTGCGCTGGAACTTTCTCGCTCAAGGGTGTGAAAAAACTTGCACACACACCAAGCACAGCATATTATAGCACTGTAATGCACCAGTTTAAACAGGCTCCCAGCATTGGAAGCCATGCTTCCAGCTCTGTTGGCTACTGCCTTCATGGAGGTGGTTTACCTAGCTCTCCCAGCATTGGTGCCATGATCACACTGTTGCGGCAGTACTTACATTCGATGGTATAGACAAAAGCCTAAGCCTCCAAAGCATGAAAGGAGAGCATGCAGGAGCAAAGCTCAAATGATGCTGACACTGGTGTTGACCATGACCTCTAGCAAGCCAAAGGACCACCAATAACTAAGAGCCCCAGATGGAAGATCCACTCTCCAACAGAACCAGATCAACCCTGTAAGGATTCACCAGACGTCAGCAGAACAAAAGACCCCTTGTACTCCAAGCAAAAGGAGACATGCACTACCACAGAGGGTATTTCTTATTTTGAGATGTTCTGATGCTTGAAGAAGATAGCACCTCAGGGAGAAGAACTTATCCCTCTGGTCTGTCCACAAGCGAGAGCTGCTTCTTACTGGCATCTACCAGTGGATCCAGATCCAGCCTTCCTGTTGACTGACTCTGATGTCCAGGAAGAACCATCACCTCCTCAACTCAAGGAGCTTAGTTTTTTGAAGGTTTCAAGAGTTTCTTGGACCACCCTTCTACCCACACATTTATGCTGGTACTCAATGGGTCATCATCCCCAAATAACCTTTGATCTTTCATACTAGCCCTGATGGGATCCAAGGTTTCCTTATCCATGATACCTCAGACTTATGCACTACATCAGAGAGTCAAATCATCCCTCTTCTCCTCAACAGCAGCAGACAGCTCCACAGGAATATGTGGAGGAGGAAGATAAGTTTGATCCAGGCATATCATCTTCCTTACCCAATGAGGCATTTGCCCCATCTTCCACATCCCCATCTGGCAACTATAGGCAGTATTAAGAACCGTTACATGGAGTGATGGCAGAATTTCAGATTCCATTAGAAGTTCAACATATGCATCACAAGCTCTTAGATACCCTGCAGCCCACCAGATCCAATCAGCTGTCCTGGTGGATGAGGCCATTATGGAACCAGCTAGAGTAGAAAGGCATACACTGGCAGCCTATATCCATATGCCTAAATGGGACGAGATGTCACTTTATGCCTGTAAAAAGGACAGAATTCTTGTTTATCCACCTCACCCCGAACTCGCTAGACAGTTAGTGAAAGATATGATTTTATGAACTACTCAAAATTTCTGGAGCTCAAAAATAAACTCCCCCAAAGGACAGAGCCCAATTCCAAGCCCTTGTTGGGGAAAGTATATTTGTGGCTAAAACCTCATTGCAAGCTGCAGTGTATGCAGCCATTACTCACTCCAGATCTTATGTAGCAACCACATCTCACTGCGGTGTCATGGCTTGATTCTTCAGGGTTCCCCAGGAAGATTCAGAGTGCCATTGAGGACTTGCTCTTCTTAGCTCACTACAGGTCCACCTAGAAGGAATCAGTACATTCTATTGTCTGGTAGACAGCTCTTTTGTGTTTATTCACCAGATAACTACCAGGTTCCTAAAAGGTGCCATTTAGAACCTTCCCACTAGCAGTGAAGCCAATACCACAGTGGGGATCTCAGTCTCATACTTTCAACACTTACCATTCCACCTTTTGAATCATTGGTCATGTGCTCAAGGTCACACTATTCTATGAACGTTGCCTTTCTCTTGACTATTTTGTTGGCCTGGAGGGCATGTGAGCTGCAGGCCCTTGTGGCTGCCCTGCCATATGTTATATTTCATAAAGAGAACGTATTTCTTTCTTGCCGTCTGAAATTCATCTCAGATAATCCAAAGAAGTGTCACTCTAGCTAATGAAGTGTAAAAAATATAGTTAGGAAGGCTAAAAAGGAGTTTCAAGAACAGCTAGTCAAAAATTCAAAAGTAATAGCAATTTTTTTAAAGTACCTCAGAAGCAGGAAGCCTGCTAAGCAACTGGTGGGCCCACTAGATGATCAAGATGCTAAAGGAGCACTCAAAGATGATAAGGCCATTGCGGAAAAACTAAATAAAGACTTTGCTTCAGTCTTCACAGCTGAAGATGTGAGGGAGATTTCCAAACCTGAGCCATTCCTTTTTAGTAACAAATCTGAGGAACTGCCCCACTGTGAGATGTCATTAAAGGAGATTTGGGAACAACTTGATGAACTAATCAGTAAATTAAGTCACCGGGACCAAGAGCACTAAAAGACATCAAATGTGAAATTGCACAATTACTAACTGGGGTTTTTAATCTATCGCTTAAATCAACTTCTGTACCAAATGACTGGAAGAAAGCTAATGTGATGCCAAATTTTAAAAAGGGCTCTAGAAATGATCCTGACAATTAGAGGAGGGTAAATCTAACTTCATTAACAGGCAAACTGGTTGAAACTATAGTAAAGAACAGAATTGTCAGACACACAGATACACGTAATTTGTTGGGGAAATGTCAACATGCTGTTTTGTAAACTCATGCCTTACCAATTTATTAGAATTCTTTTGAGGGGCTCAACAAGACAATGTGCACAAGAGGGATCTAGTGGATATAATGTACTTAGATTTCCAGAAAGTCTTTGACAAGGTCTCTCACCAAAGGCTCTTAAGCAAAGTAAGCTGTCGTGGGATAAGAGGGTTGGTAAATGGTTAAAAGATAGGAAACAAAGGGTAGGAATAAATCCTCAATTTTCAGAATGAAGAGGAATAACCAGTGGAATCTTCCAGGTCTCTCTACTGGGATCTGTCCTAGTTAACATATTGTTAAATGATCTGGAAAAAGGGATAATCAGGTGGCAAAATTTTCAGATAATACAAAATTGCTCAAGATAGTTAAGTCCACAGCAGACTGCAAAGAGTTTCAAAAGAATCTCACAAAACTGGGTGACTGGGCAACAAAATGGCAGATGAAATTTAATATTGATAAATGCAAAGTAATGCATATTGGAAAACATAATTCCAACTTTATCTCTATAAATGACGGGATCTAAGTTACCTGTTACCACACAAGAGAGGGATCTTTAAGTTGCTGTGCACTGACTTGAAGTCAAGTCCTCTGAATGTGCATTGGCAGTCAAAAACATCCAAACAAAATGTTGGGAATCATTAAGAAAGGGATACATAATAAGACAGAAAATATCTTATTGCCTCTATATAAATCCATGGTACCACTTGCATCTTGAATACTGTGTGCAGACATGGTCACCTAATCTCAAAAAGATTTATTGGAATTGGAAAAGGTCCAGAAAGGGGCAACAAAAATGATTAACAGTATGAAACAGCTTTTGTATGAAGAGAAATTAAGACTGGGACTGGAAAAGAGACATAAGGGGGATATGATAGAGGTCTATAAAATCATGACTGCCTTGGAGAAAATAAAAGACAGGACTATGCAGCACTTTAAAGACTAACAAGATGGTTTATTAGGTGATGAGCTTTCGTGGGCCAGACCCACTTCCTCAGATCAATATGTGGAAGAAAATTGGCACGACCATATATATGAAAGTGATACAATAAAAAAAAAAGTGAACACATATAAAGATGACTAATCAGATTTAAGAACAGAGGAGGGGTGAGGGGGGAAGGTTAGTGTCTGTGAGGTATAACCTATACTGGAACAGGATACTACCCTCCGAGAGGCTCTGGGAGACAGACCCATAGTCTCCTATAGACAAACACCTAACCTCAGGATGATTCTTACCAACAACCACAGGACATACCACACTAATACCAACCCTAATACCTAACTAATACCAACCCTGGAACTCTCCCTTGCAACAAACCCCAGTGCCAGCTTTGTCCACATATTTACTCTGCTGACACCATTATTGGACCTAACCATGCCAGTTACAAGAACACATATTCCTGTTCATCCAGAAATATAATTTATGCCATCATGTGTCCGTCTGCTATGTATATTGGACAGACTTCTCAGACACTTCGCCAAAGAATCACTGCACATAAAACAGACATCACAGAGAGAAACTGTTGCTTGCCATTTTAACCAGACTGACCATTCTCTCAAT
>JANRFK010004149.1:40317273-40361537 GCA_030068395.1 Apalone spinifera
CCCAATTATCACCCCAATGTCATTACCTCACAGACACTAACCTTCCCCCCTCACTCCTCCCCTATTCTTAAACCTGATTCGTCATTTTTATGTGTGTGTTCACTTTTTTTTTATTGTATCACTTTGGTATATATGGTCGTGCCAATTTTCTTCCACATATTGATCTAAGGAAGTGGGTCTGGCCCACGAAAGCTCATCACCTAATAAACCATCTTGTTAGTCTTTAAAGTGCTGCATAGTCCTGTCTTTTTGTTTCAGCTAGACCAGACTAACACGGCTGCATCTCTATCAGTATTGGAGAAAATAAATAAGGAAAAGTTATTTATCCCTCCCCAGAACATAAAAATTAAGGGTCACCTAATGAAAAGAAGAGGTAGCAGGTTTAAAACAAACAGAAGGTCCGATAAATCCCTTCCTTTTTCATCAAAGAGCTAGTCTTCATCTAGGCTGCCACACAAGAGGACATAGAAACCCAGCTGTAGAGGAATCTTGGTTTCATGCTAACTCCATGGCAAACTTCTGAGATGTGAGTCACTGAGTCTTCTGGAAGATGGCTCAGAGGCTGTTAAGAGATTCAAACCTAAAGTATTGTTATGCACAATAAATTGATTAAGAGATAGAAAACACCTGCCAAAGGGAGTGTTGTCTTTTTAAGGGAGACAAGATCCTATGTTGCTCTTCTAGGTTTCCTCCTCAAACAAGGACATTCTGGGAGTTGCAGTTCCCAGAGAGCTTGGGAACTGTCGACCGGAAAAGAGACAAGGACTTAATAACCTCCCTTTCTTTAATGTGCTGGAGACAAGCAGGGTGGCAAGACTTGTTGTGGCTAAGAGCACTTGTCAGGAAATAGGATGAAGTAAAGTGACTAGAAAGGCACTTGAGAGGAAGTAAGCAATAGGAGAGACTGAAGAAGCTGGTGAAACAGGCCTGAAGAAAAGAACACAGAAGGGTAAAGAACCTTTAGATGGAATGGGTGGGAGGTGAAAGAGAAGGGAGAGGGGAATTCTGTGGACTTTATTACTGAACCCTCTCCCTTCTGAACTGGCAGATTGAACTGGGAACCTGTCAGCAAAGTGTTTCTTGAAATACCCTTGTTATGCTAGAGAATTAGATGTAACCAAGGCCAAGGAGAGGATGTGAGGATTTCAGACTCTTGAGAGAGACTTCTGTAAACTCAGCAAAGAATGTCTTGTAACTATGATCTGCTTTTGTAGTCTCATTACCTTGTAAGGGGTAGAGAATTAAACTACTCCACTAACAGCAAAACTGTGGTATGGCTGTGTCTGCATGGTAATAGGTTAGAAACTCTGCTACAGGAGGAATAAATGCATAATTTTTAACATGGGAAAAATTATTTAGTTAAGACTGGAGAACACTAGGCAAAAGGGTCACACAATGTTAGATGACATTCATAGTTGATAAATGTAAGATAATGCATATTAAAAGGCATAGTTTATTCTTTGATTTGCTTTTTTAAAAGTGAATTACTTATACACAATGCTTGGTTGTAAACTATTTGTAACCACTCAGGCTACATCTAGACTGCAGGCTTCTTTTGGAAGAAGCTTTTCTGGAAGAGATCTTCTGAAAAAACTTCTTCCGAAAGAGAGTTCACACTGCCAAAGCGCATCAAAAAAGCGATCTGAATGGATGCTATCTCGCATCTAAGCTGTGATTACTATGGATGGAGTGGCCACCAGGGCACGTGTGCTTTTTCCTCTTTCCTCTTCTTTTGAAAGAATTCCCTCTTCCCTGTCCACACAGCCTTTTTCCAAAAGAGCTCTTTCAGAAAAAGGCTTCTTTCTTGTAGAAAGAGGTTTAGCAATGTCAGAAAACCCCCTCTGTTTTGATTTTTTTTCCTGAAAGAACACGATTGCAGTGTGGATGCAAGTGAAGTTTTTTCAGAGAAAGAACCGTTTTTCTGAAAAAAATTGTAGTACAGACATAGCCTCCGAGAATGGGGAGTGCGGGGGAAGAGCTGGCACCATTGTGGACAGTTCAATGTAAATCAACTCAAAGTGCAGCAGCAGTCAGAAAGCAAACAAATGTTAGGATGTGGAAAGAATGGGATAGAAAATAATACTGTGAATATTGATGGCATGTCTTCTCCTGCAATACTCTTTTAATACTGATCAACTATCTTCAAGGGAGATCTAACAGAAATAGACATGTTCAGAAATAGCAACAAAATAATCAGCAATATAAAGAAAAATCCACAAGGAGAGATTGAAAAACATGGAAATGTTTAGAGAGGAGACCTAATACAGGTAGGCAAAATAATGAACTATAGAGAAAGTAATTATGACCAAATTACCACTTCTCACACAGGAACAAGGGGGCCTGCAATAAAAACTGAAAAGCAACATGTTTAAATGTGATCAGTTATTTTTTTTTACACAACACATAATTAATTTGTAGTATTCTTTTGCCACAATTCAGAAGAGATCAAGAGCTTAGTATAATTTTAAAAGTATTACCCAGTGATATGGATAACAAAACCATCCATGTTTGCATTGGTGGGATATAAACAAAGATATAAAAACTATAAACCCTCATACTAATGGGTATAAACCAATTACTGATTGCTGGGGAGAGGACAAAACTTTTACTGAGCACGAGGCACTGTAATTATCTCGTATGGGGTCCTTTTTCTTGTCAGCAACATTGAGCACGCAATACTTTTTTTTTTTTTTAATTTCTCAAATTCAGGACCATCTGATTTTGCACACAGCAACCTATGTAGCTGTATTATTAATGATTAATAATAATTTACATTAAAGTAGCACTTAGAGATGCTAATCAAGGATCAGAGCACCATTGTGCTAAGCACTGTACAGATGAATAAACTCATTCCCTGCCTCAGAAAACTTAGTCTAGATGTTGGACTAAATTCAACAGATGGGTGAAACAAATTGGTGTGGGGGTTTCTGCCTCCCACCACCACCCCTACTGTTTGCTAGTCAACTCGGGTTTTGTGCTCAGTTAACTGATACACAGTGTGTGGTAGGCACTGTGCTTTTTTTGTTTGTCCAGTGCTTAGCACAAGCAGGCTCATTCCTGACTGAGTCTTTATGTACAATCTTATTATTTCTAATAAAAATGGATTGTTGGCTTGATCAGGTAAGCCAGTTCCTGTAGATGTATGATACAGTATAATACAGCCCCTTCAGACAAGTTTGAAGTCAAGGAAGTGCTGGCATTCTGAGTGATCTCAACCAATGTAAAGGAAGGAAACCCAGCATGGCCTGTCTTACAGCTCCGACTATCAACTGATTTTCCCAAAAGATGACAATGAATTATCATCAAATAGGAGAGAGACAAACTTCAGCTGGTGTCGCTGGAGCCTTGCCAATAGGTCCTGGGCTGCCGTGCTCTCTGGTCCCTCCTGTGACACTAGTGTCAGTGGTGGGGGGTCCTGAGGGGAAAAGGGAGCATGCTCTGGCTGTTTCCTGCAGTGACTGGTGGGCTGCTCTAGTCCCAAGAGGGTGCAGAGGCAGCCAACCAGAGGAGTAGTCCCCTGCTAGACAGGGCTGAAATTGGAGCGCGTGCTGGAACTTCTGGCTTAGGATGGTCACTGGCTGAGGTACAAAAAGCAGGACATCCCTGAGTGGGGGAAGAGGAGTATGCAGAAGGGGGGAGCTGGGCCCTGCTGAGCACCAGTAGCCATCACCAAAATGAGGAGCAGGGGCATGCTGCTGCTCTGAGCTTTTTTTTGGCTGCACTTGGTGGCTTGAGCTGGTGAAAGCAGTAGCTGCTGGGGAGCCACAGAGTAACCAGGAGGCAGCAGGAGGATTTTCCTTCTCCCAGAACTATTAGGCAATGTCTACACTAGAAAACTATTCTGAAATAACTAAATTCAAAATAATAACTCCCAAAATAACAAAATTGAGAGCGTGTCCCTGCTACAGGGGAGTTTCGAACTAAGTCTGAGGCAGGCTCTGTTATTGTGGATACATTACCTTGACTTGGGGTATGTTTACACTGCAATGCTATTTTGGGATACTGGAGCATCCCAAAATAGCTATCTTGCGTCTTCACTGGAAGCCTGTTATTTCAGTCTCACTATTCCAATGTCCCTGTAAACCTCATGAGGAGTAAGGGACATTTCAGAATAGTACTTTATTTCAAAATTTGGCTCTGTGTAGACAGCGCCAAATGATGAAATAAGCTATTCTGAAATCGCATGGAAATAAGATATGCAATTTGCAACCTGGGGATTACAGCGGATAAGAAGCTGGATATGAGTCAACAACCAGCCCATTATTTTGAAATAATGGGCTTGGTAGCGTGGATGTGCCAGTTATTATTTTGAAAGAAGGAGGGTTATTCTGAAACAACTCCCTAGTGTAGACCAGGGCCTAATGTCCTGAGAAGACTTGCGGATTTCCCCGGACACCTACCTGAAAAAAGGGAGAAAATCCTCAAAAAGCCTGGAGTGGTGGCAGCCAAGTTTTGGCCTTGTTGCCAGGCTGGCTCCAGCCATGGATGAACTCACCCAAGGGGAAGAAACTGAAGATGTTGACAACACTATTGAAGTGCTAGTAGGTTTAGGTCATGAGACCCCAGATGACAGGCCTCACTGAGCATAGGGTGAGGAGATGGGCAGGTGGCCCTGGTGCACTGGCTATTGCAACTGAGCTGTAAGGCAGCAGCCATGTTTCTCTCCTTTTCTGCAGCAAGCAGCTGTGCCCATAGACTGTGGCAGCTGCAGCTCATTGACTCAAACCACTTGAATGTGCTGTGCCCACACAGAGCTAATTGTCCTATGTGGCCCTACTAGTTGCTTTGAGGCCCAGATGACCAAGGAACTTGCTGCTTTGACTCTGTGCTTATATGACATGACAGCCTTCCTGTTTTCTGAGCTTCAGGCAGGGCTGTCCCCATCAGTATGCAAACTGCGCAGCTGTATGGGGCACCATGAACTCTGGGGCACAAAATTGCCCTAAATTTCATGGTGCCCTAGTAGCTACATGCTGCGTATTGTCTCTGCTGGTCAGCCCCAGCTCCCAGCTAGCCTCCCATCCCCCACCCCCACTGGCAGCGAGCAGCATGAGCCTGTAGGCTGGAAGACTTGGGAGGAGGACCAGCTGGAGAGAAGTGGTGCAGCAGAAGAAAAAAGCATCACTTCTCTTGGCTCAGGGGCATGGCTGCCTGCTGCTCCTCCTGAGCCCTTCAGCCTGCAGGCTCATGCTGCTCATGGTCTCTCACCCCTTCTGCCTGTTCACCTGAGGCTGCAGGTGAGCCTCCCTGCATTGCAGTGCTCCTGCGCTCCACAGCTTCTGCCCCTGCAATCCCCATTGCAGAGCACCCAGCCTGCAGGTGAGGGGTGCAGGTGTTGAGCTGTGTAAGGCTCCAGCATTGCTAGGGACGGCCCTGGGGTCCGGTAATTTCCACACCCCCTGCTGCAGGTGACCTTTCTGAAGCCAGGAAGTGAATGTGCAACTATAGCTAGATGGAAGGCCTGAGAGTTAAGGGCAGGGGAGTAGACACCCTCCACATGCTGCTGGGCAAGGTGGGGAGGGGGAGCTGACTCCATGGTTCCTGAAGGGGCAGGGCCAATGGTTGAAGAGACAGGACTGAGGGCAGCCCAGTCCTCAGTGACATCCATAGCGCAGCACACTGGCTCCCAGGCAGCCCTCAATGTTGCCCGGAGCACAGTGCGAGCCCCTCCCCAACCCATAGCCCGCTCTCTGGCAGTGATTTAAAGGGCCCAACACTCTGGCTGCTGTTGCTCCTATCCTGGGCCCCAGGGCACCTACCCGTTTGACTCCCCGCACTGGTCGGGGCAGTGTTTCCTGTCACCGCAGAGCAAAAGTAAGAAGCCTGGCCTCTGCCCCGGCATTGCCAGCTCTTATGAGCAACAGGCCAGACAGCGGGAAACTGGCTTTGGATCTTTCATCCTTGCAACCAGTACAGATCAACAACTCACATCTGCGGTGACATCATCATTGGTTGAAAGGGATTTCTCACCATGCTGGCCAAGGGGAAGAGGGAGGATTGGGGAGCCCTGCTTGCCCAAGCCAGCAAAGGAGGGGAAACTGTACGGCCCCCCGGACATCACCATGGCACTCCTCCTTCACGATGAGGGCTATTAGACCTCAGGAAGGGGATCGTGTGGCCATCACTTATTTGTGTTCCCTGGTTGCAACCCCAGCCTGACCCTTAAAGTGTCAGGAACTTGCTATGCATTCTTCCCTGGGTCTCTGAAAAAAAGAGCGAGGGGATGAGAATGAAGATGAAAATTAAAATAATTAAAGGATAGTTTATGGGACCTAATTGCTATGTAATGCTGCAGTTTTGCTGAAAGAGGGCAAGCGCCTGCCTGCTACTAGCAGCACTACATCTGCCACAAGTCCCATCCCAATGGCCTGCTGCTTGCTGTAGCTGAGCCAGCTCCATTGATGCTTCCAGGCCAGGCTCTGATTAGAAGGAGGGTGATATGATGAAGGAACCAACTCAACTACATGCAGAAAATTATCTCCAAATTCTCCTCACCCTCGACCCACCGTACCTTCATTAGTAGTAGCAGTAGAAATGAGAATAAAGGCACAATGGGAAGAGAGCTAATGGGAATTCAAATTTTCTACCACCCTCTAGGCAGCTCTTTTGGGTTGTGGGAAAGGGATATGTTTCAGAGAAGAGAGAGAGAGTCCCAGAAAAGGGCGAGTATTAAATGAGGCACTGAGAGGGAGTTCTTAAGAAATAAAGAGGAAGGAGGGGGATTTTCCTGAGAATTTTATTTATATGCAGCTTAAATATTTGAAGACACAACCTAGATTCAATGGGCTGCATTCACTACTGTCCGATCATTGGAGTCCTAGCACCTCCCTGTTTTACTTAACAATCTCTTGAAATTTTTTTAAAACTGGCTATTATCTTAGGACCCCAGTACAAGCTAAGCTGGTTGTGGCTTAACATTTTAATTCCTCCCTGATTGTAGTTGAATAATATCCTGGTACCTCTACATCCAAGAGTTACCATGACCCTCTCTTTATAGGCAGCATTGTCTCTGCAGAACAAATCAATCCCACAGCACCTGAAGCTTCCTAGCCTCCTATTTCCAATTGTCCCTAATTTTTCATATTTGTTCTATGTTTCCCTTGCTTGAATCTAATAGAGAGATATAAAAGTTTTGCCATGGTCTAGTTAACCTTCCATTTCTACTACTGTCATAGAAGCATGTATGCATGCTTGCACAGTCACACATGCACACAGATGCACACAATGAATGTGTATATATACTAACACTCACTGCACAACACACTTGATCTCTGACAGGAAAACCAATGGCATAAATCTAATACATAAAAAGCGAACAATTCACAAACAGAAGAAAATATGAAATTCAGTGAACAAATTATTTGTTATGAATGATTTGCCCAATTCTAGCACAGGATCAATTTTTGAAGTCAACCCTTTGCCATAATTACTTCTCCAAAAGTGTGTGCATTTACCATAACCCTTAATTTCCATTGCCTTACCTCTGCTGTATTCTCATCTCTTGTACCTGATGTCCTACAGCTTGTGAGAGAATACAACATATACAAACAACGATTCTGATTACTTTTTAATAAAAAACACTGAGAACGTGTGTAAACCAGCAGTTTTGGGAGAAATTAACTGAGGCCTAATTTAATCCCCAGTTATACTAGTACAAATTGGGAGCAACCTGTACTGCACTCAATGGTGTTACTCCACTGTAGAATTAGGTGAGATCAGACTCTGGTCACAAGAGTTCACTTTCTTTCTCATTAGAGATACCTTGATTGAAAACTTTAATGATAGTGCTTAGTGGCTTCTCTGGATGAGATCAAAGTTTCACCTTTCTGACACCTGGCCCTACAGAGCACTTCTTCTGCTTAGCTCTTGTGTCCCATGCCCTAGCCAAAATATGTTTTTTGGGCCAAGTTAGCTGGCAGCTCAGTTTTGTGTAATTGAAAGTAATTCTGATTTCTGCACTCCGGTGTAATTGCCTACAAAAATGTTATTTGATGATTAAGATTCTGGAGTGAATTGTGTTCTTTGGGTTCTTGCACCGTTCCTCCATCAGGGACTTGGTTTCAGCGGTGTGCAGCTGCTGGAGTTGATTTACAGTGCTGCGGCTGTGGCTAGTCATAAATAAATCCTCTTATATAGTTGTTATGAACACCTGTTAGATCATCTGTCAGCAAAGCGCTGTTCACATTTATCATGGTGCGGTAGTTATTTTACCTCAATCCATTTCCAACTGACTCGGCCTCCATCACTGGATTACTATTACCACGCCATAATCGCTCGTTTCCACTCCATGTTACAACTTGCAGATAAAAGATTTCACTACTTGGCCAAATTTCATAAATAAAGGAGCAGTTCAGTGCAGTAAAAGTTTATTTTTGTCATCATTTGTCACCCCATTATTCTATAAATCAAATGGAATAGCAGTATTGCCAGCTCAGGCGTTGCTGTCAGCTCTAGGCATGGAAATGGTCCGTTTCTTCTTTTTAGATGAGATGACATGTCTTTCAGACTTAACTGGCTTATGGCTTTGTTTCACCCATTTTATTTTATTGCTCCTTCAGAAGAATCCTTGGGGATGGAAGAGACTAAAGGAGTGAAATGGAATCAGAAAACACAGTAAAACATGCTGCTTTAGCTGTGTTATGTACTTTCTCTCCTCCACAATCATTATTTCACAAAAATAATGGAGCTCGATGTAAACAGTCCCTCAATGTTTTCTGTGGTTTTGTACAGATTTTATAGTTCAGACCAGAATCCTGGAACTGAAAGGCCTCCGTGGGGAGGAAAGACTTTGAAATCCTTTTAATGGGCCTGGTTCTAAATTGACTCGCTCTCTTTTTAAAGTGTTTTTTTTTTAAAATCTCTATAAATAACTTGCATTTTGTTTTTTGAAGCTTCAAATAATGCTGTGCTGTGCATCTCTGTGTAACTGTGCCAAACACCTGCAGAATATTTTCCCCTTCCTGTGCTCCCCAAAATTCTGTTTTTTAATCATGCCTTTTTAAACTTGAAATATAAAATTTGCTCCTGGGCTGTGCCTTTATTTTTGATCCTTAGTCCATTTCAAATGTTTCTGGTTGGGGGCGATGTATTAAGATATTGGGAGCTGGATCCCAAACTACATTTTAAAGAAAGTATTATCCCATGGCTTAAAGGAGAGAGAGATAAGATGATGATAAAGGGATGCGGTAATAGAAAAGGGTTTATAGTTGATATTATACTTCTGAGTTGGTTCTAATTCAGGTTATATTCTTCATAGTCATTATGTAGCTCATAAATTCAATAAAGTGTTTTACTATTACTATAAAAATGACAGGAGGGGGGTTTTACGTTGTAAGTTTCGTTAGTTGCTCTTCCTGTTTTATGCTGAAGTTCTCAGGCCATTATGTCATTAAACTCCTTGGAGTCTGAAGGGCTCAGGCCCCTCCATTACTTATCTCTGTCACGGTGCATTCTCTGGGGCAAATGTTTACGTGGCTGCTTTGTTTCGGTGTCACTTTCCTTATGAATGATTCGTCCTAGTTCTGTTTTAGTTTTGGTTTTGAGATATAAGCAGCCATCTTTGTGCAGTCCTTGCAATAGTGGTGAAGTTTTCAATCAGCTTTGGCCCCATTGCTGATTCCTTGGACATCAGCTCTCCTCTCTAATGAACTTAGACTCCCAGACAATTGGGCTAACCCCACCTCTGAACTGGCTTCAGGAAGGCTGCAGGAGAGGAACACTGGGAAATGCTGCTCTTTCCAAACAAGTGATCTTGCCACATTCTCCCCCTACAGCTTTGTTGTAGGAAAAAAAGCTCATCCAGCCTGGAGAGTCTTGTTCTCTATAGCTGCGTCTTTGTTAGCATTTCTCCAGCCCTGTGTCCTTATTGGGAAAGTTGCTAAAAGGGAATAGTTTTTTGTTTTTTTAGGCACCATGTGATTTCTGGTGTCCTTGGTTGCATTTTCTATTAAGTTAAGGGAAGAAGCAAGGAATGTCTGACCCTGGAGCCTTTGCTCTCTCCAGATGTTTGCTTTGCGCATGAATAATCCACACAGAAACAGCAACTACTAATTCCCTGGCCAAAGTGCATCAGGGCCCTAATCTAAAGCCTCCCATCCATCCAGCTGTCTGGCATTTGCTATTATAGGGCACCAACAGAGAAATGAGGCTGTGGCTTTATCACTGCACCCTGGGTGACAACTTGATTTTCTGCTTTCACCGCAGGCAGCAGCAGCCCAACATGATGGGGCTGTTAATTTGTGCATTTCATGGTGTCTGTCAGGGGGCTGGGAGAAGAGGGTTTCAGGGGAAGGGAATGGAGCATGTCCCAGCCTCGGAAGCACCTGTCTGCATTGACGGCACAGAGCACTTCTTATTAGCGTGCAGGTCTCTAAATGCAGTCCCAGGATGACAGCCTGGCATTCCCAGCACCCACACAGTGTGACAGGCGCAGGCAGCCGGTCCCATTGTTTGCCCTTGATGAGCATGTCATTAATGGAAATGGAAGAAAGTGAGGGCCACATCAGTATTCAAATAGCCTCCATTCTCTCTGCCATTCATCCGCCTGGCTCAGGCGGCTGCAGATTTCCTTCTGCAGTTCCACTTACACATTTTTACAGATTTATTCCCATTGCATACAAATCCCCTCCATGCTGCTCTGGCCCCATGCACCTCCCCTCCCCTCCCTCTTTCTTTCTTCGGTGTCACTTGAGCTGCCAAAAATAAAGTGGAATTTCTCCCCTTCATCCCCGCTTTGTGAATGACAAAAGTCTAATTACCGAATACTTGCTCTTTGCAACCCAGGAAATGGACGTTGCCATTATTTAAGCTTGCCATGTGCAAAGCAGAACTCTTACCTTGTTTGTCTGATACCATGGATTGCTGTTTAGTCTGTTCTTAGCTGCCCCAATGAGGTTTGGAAGACTTGTGTCCCTACAATAAATTGGAATGGATTCATTTTAAACAAAATATTACTTTGCAATTCTGAGGAAGAAATTTAGGGAAAATATCCTTAGCAACTCTCCCCCCCACTCCCACCAGATCCCATGCTGCCCTTCGTGCTTGGGAGGAGCTCCCTGTAAGCATGCAGAAAGCTGCATCAGTATCTTCTTCCAGATCTTTCCTTACAACTCTCCTTTGCTATGAAACCTATAAAAATCTTGACCATGGATAAGCTGCTGATATGCTGATACCAGTGCTGATCAAACTGACCAGTATCATCCCATCCTTGAGCATCTGTCTGTCTCCTGCTGCTGTCTCTTGTTTTATATTTACTGTCAGCTCTTTGGAGCAAAGGGCTATCTCTTTGTTCTGTTTTTGAATAGCACCCTAGCACAGTGGCGGGGGGGGAGGGGGGCAGCGGTCTATGACTGGTGCTTCCAGGTATTATAGTCATACAAATAATAAAAAAAAAATAGATATTATGAATGTGCCCCACAAAGCATATATAGCACATGGGTACGTAAGTGCATCCTAAATACATGTTTCTGTGCTTTAAGTTGTGTTAGTTTGTTTCCTTTATAATACAAGTAGTGCTCAGGGGGAAGGATATTGACATTACCACCAGCACTTAACCCGTATAAACAAATCCATGTAATATAGTTTAAAATCTGAGACTTATTTCACCAATTGGGGCTGAAAGCAGTAAATGGTCATTAAAGTTTTCCTATTAAAAATATTACTGATTTACTACTTCACCCCCCTAAAGGGTTTGCTTCTGTAACCCTCCTATCCCCAGGTCCGGAGTGGAATTGCACTTCCTCAGGGGAATTCTGCACACAAAAATTAACCATTCTGCACACAAAATTGCAAGATCCTGCATATTTTATTTGCCAAAATAACACAATATAATCATGCCAGTTTCCATTATTTTGTTAATTTATTTAAACTACAATACAATGGATAGAGAATGGGAATGAGAAGCACCGGAGAAAATTCACTACCCCGCTTTGTCTAATAGTAGTGTAGGTAGGTTTGACCCTTTGTTCCTAGCTATTAAACAAATATATGCAGCCATATGCTCAGTATAACATCATAGTCAACTGCAGAATAAGTGAGGGCTGAGGAATCAAACTCACAATTTATACTGAATATTGACCATGTCCAGAAGGGTCAGTAGCAAACAGTTCATAGAGCTCATTTTGATAGGAAAAATTTTCGTTTAAAAAATGTAGACTCTCATCACCAAAGCACCATACATTTCTAAGGCCATATAGTCATTTACATTAAGGCTCCTTTACACGACTCCGCAAATAGAGACTTTAAACTTTTACATCCATTTTACATTCCTGGGGGAATTCACTAAGGATGGGGACAGTTCACTAACAATGGGAACAACCAAGCAGGCAGACTGCTATATTATGCACAGAGCCTGCCTCACGTGTACTCCCTGAAGTCTGGCCCCATCACACTGTAATAGGGAGCCAGAGGGACAGAGTCTCTCTTACTCACTCGCACACTTGTGCCACTCCCTGGCAGTGACTGACATCTCTCCATGAAGGTACTTATGGCCAGCCTTTCTCCCCACCCCTCTTTGCTCCAGGCTTCGGGGGGGAGGGGGGGAAGTGACCACTCTTGAGACTTCCCTCATAAGTAATTTTTCTGCAGGGAAGCAAAGAAATCTGCAGACAATATGGATTCTGAGCCCTTGCAGTGGTGCAGAATTACCCCAGGAGTAAATGGGGATGAGGGGAAGGAATAGTTTCAGATATTCCAAAAAGACATCTCAGGGCTGTATGGAAAGATCACAAAAAAGCTTTTGCTGTGTGAGACAAAACATTGCATAGTTGAGTTTAGAGGTAGCATGGAGTAGTGTATTGCAGCAGCGTGTTAGGACATTGGACTACAGTTTAGGAAACCTGGTTCTACCATGCTGTGTGACCATGGGCAAGTTCTCTCATCCCTCTGGGCTTCTCCTCCCTCCCTCCCCCACCTCTAGTCTGGCTTATCTATTTAGGCTGTAAACTCTAGGAAAGGATGTCTTTTTCTATGTGACAATAGTGGCCTGATCTTAATTCAAGCCTTCCGCTGGTTCTATAACATAAATAACATTATCTAGGAATTCAAGGAGGATCATTTGGAAATTGAGTGGCTGAGAGAAAATAATCCTGGAGTTAATTCCATTGTTTCTAATGATTAATAACTTTCACGTGCTGCATTTTACAGAACTGCCTTCAGCTCAGGTAAAACATTTGAATGACAGAAGAGCTCCATTTTTGAATGGTAGCAATTGAAGGCCAACAATATACTCCTGTATAATGAATACACTCTTTCCTCTAAGGTGTATCCAGAAGTGGTAAAAGGATGTTCTGTAAAATGTAAAGCTGGACTCCTACAACTGAGACTGGTATCATGATAAATCTACATCAGGTCTATTTGAAGCCACAACCAGGCCTTCATAGGGAGGGAAATGATTGACCTAGAAGAAAAATATAATAGCTTTCAAAACCCATGCAAGAAAATAGATCACCCTAAAAATTAAGATTTTATTATCTGTGATATAAATAGAACTATGTGTTACCTGGCAACTCTTACATAGTCCATCTCAGAGAGGCAAATACCTTTTATACCAGCAGATTACTTGATTCAATTTATTCAGTACCTATACCGTACCGATACACAATACAGTTTAACTAGAAAATGGATTCAAAGCAATGTGTGATCATTTAGCCCCAATCCAATAGATTTACATGCCTAGATTGGTGCACTTTGTCTAGTTTCACTATCTTCAATGGTAAATACGAGGGCCAGATGGGAAGAGAAATTAAGAGATCAACAAAACAAATTCTAATCCTCACTTTTTTGAGGCCTGTGACAAATAGCTGCTCATCTCTGCTTCAGTTCACCCCCTTTTTCATGTTAAAAGTTAAATGCAGCAATAACTACCTGTGTAGCAGGACTGTTGTGAGGAAGAATTAGGAATGGGATCGTCTGAGTCAATGTGATAGTCACTTTTGAAAATGTAACTCATAATGTTTTTCTATAATGAAGAATTCATGAGCTACATTTGCAAAAGTCATTAGCGATTTTAAGTGCCTTTGTTTTCGGCATCCAACTTGAGACATCTGAAGAGGGGCCACATTTCAGAAAGTGCTGACTAACAGCCCCATGAAAATCAGGTCCCTTTAATAAAGGGGTCTTAAATTGGACATCAAACTCGAAGCACCCAAAATAATCAGTCACTTTTGACCATGTAGTCCTCTGTGTTGAAAAAATAATCTGACTGCAAATGTTATCAATAATATTAGTGCCTTTGATGTTTTATATGATGTAAATCTGACATCACTAAGCACCTCAGTTATAATGACCCAAATGTATGTGAATTTCTAGCCATTGTTAATCAGTTGTTTCAAACTTTGACACTATTGGTTGTGCTGGGTTATTTTTTTTACAGATAGGAAAAAGTAGAGGAAATAAAACCATGTTTTGTTTGCAAAGTGACTCAGTAAAATGGCATTATGGGATGCCATGCTTGTGGATCAATGACGCCAAATCAGATGTGCTCAGTTTACAAGTAAAAGGTGTGGGCCTTTTTTCTAATGCTCAGTCCCCAAAACTGACTTTGGACTCTTAGTCAAGCTGAGTTCTTTCCTTTTTGCATATCATCACCAATAGTAAAGATTTTGCTTTCTGCTATGCCAACATTCATTAGTGACTTCAGTTACACCTATGCAAGCATATTGCACAATTGCCTTCTGTGAGGATGAACAGGTGTTGGTCATTTGTTTTCAGTGGGAGTGAATAGAATGTAACTGAGGGCAAAATTTGGCTCTGGCCCTGAAATTTAGTAATACATTTTGTGAATGATGCCAGAGAGGGAATGAAATCTAGCTCTTTCTCCAATAGCTGTCCTTGCTCTACAAATGCTAAGAGAGGTAAAAAGTAGCAAAATCTATTTTTGTCACTATGGGGAACAGACCTGCCTCTGCACTCAAGCAAAGATAATGTCTTCTGAATAAGAAGGTATAACTTTTCAGTGTATTGTACTGCCTATTAAAAGGGTGAAGACCATGTATTTTACCATTTGTAGAAGATACTACCCCCTTTCAGCCTTAACTATTATAGCACAAGAGTCCAATTCTGTGATAATTGATCTGTCACAACTATACTGAGTGTGTCACTGTAGGAGTAGCACAGCCATGTTCTCAGCCACAGGATTCAAAAGTATACTATCAGATGATAGACCAATGTTCCCTCCAGGGTTGGACTATGTCCCTTCCTCCCCGAAAGGTAGTTCTCCTGAGGGAGCATTTTCCTCTCCATCACCACTACAGATGCCCGGATGCAACTTAGGGGACCAGCTGTGCTGTGACAGCATCACCTGAAGACCCATCACATTTCCACTTTGAAATCTCCTTTGCATTTGGGGCTGTATTTATTCATTTGGGTTTCCTCCCCAGCAGTTACTCTAAACCTCCTTCCCCTTGTGAACCTGATTTACAAATAATGTGAGATAAAATTCACAAGGTTTTTTGTCGAATAGAAGTAGAGAGGTAGCCGTGTTAGTCAGATCTTGCTAAAACAAAAGGAAAAACTATGTAGCACTTTAAAGACTAACAAGATGGTTTAATAGGTGATGAGCTTTCGTGGGCCAGACCCACTTCCTCAGATGATTCCTCAGGGTTTTTTGTGTCTGCCTGTTCTTGTGGATTTCTCTGTGGAAGGAAAAAATTTTAGGTCTGTAGCACCAGAAATAAACATTCTCACCTCTCTTCCTAAAATCACCCTAAATAAACCATCACTATAAGGAATATTTGAAACCTCACTGACCTTTCACCATTTGTGCTTAGATTTTTTACTTCACTCTGTTTGGACAATGAAAACAGAAAAGTAAGTTTCACTTTCTGGTTTCCCCTTTCCTTTTTCCTTCTCGGGTTGGATTCCATGGTGTCACTCTTACTGTCAAACTCACATCTGCCTGTCTCGTGTTTGTAGCACACTCAATCATTTGTGGTAGGTAGGTGCCAATAAGAAATTTAAAGAATTTTACATTATATTTCTCAGTAAGAATCTGCTCTCTATCATTTCGTTAGTTGCTGCTGTGAGGTCGTATGTCCTTCTTCCCATAATACACCTATCATGCTCCCTATCATCTAGGCCTGTTAACTCAGAAGAGGAATTTTATATTGGATCACACCAATGGTCTAGCTAGTCCATATTACATCTGACATTTGCCATCACTAGATGTTCAAAGAAGGTGTAAAACTCACATAATGGACGATTAAGGAATAGCATTAACTCAGCTACTGCCCCTCTCCCCGTCTCCCACACACACTGAAACTATTGCTTAATTCTGTCAATTCTTGCTCTAAATTGCTTCCACATTGTGCTCTTTCCTCACTGCGCTATCTCTTAAAACACATATTCATCCCTTTTAACTACTGCTACTTCATCTTCACACGTTTCCTTCCAGTGCATGATGCAGTACTTGCATTTAAATGTCACAAGGGTATTTTTGGCTTCACATAAAAAAGTGTTCACATATAAAGAATCATGAAAACATTTCTATTCAAGTTCAGTTTTGTAAAATACTATTTTTAATAAAGCTAAAACTTGGGGACTAAATTTTCAGTGTCCTTTTTTTTAAACTTGGCTTGTATATTCTCCTCTAAGAGTTCACCCTTACCTTCAATATTCATAATGCGTGGAGCACGTTCATCCATCTTCTCTTCCAATTTTTTTCTTCTAGAGTTTTAATAGCTGTAAGCACAGTTTTCAAGGAAGTCTCAGTTCATTGCTCAGCTTCTGAAGGCGACTCCTCTGACTGAATTGCAGAGTCCAAGGAAAAAAGAAAAGCTGCTGAGGGCAAAATCCTACTAGCAGCCTTCTTGGTAGAAATGTGGCATTTCCAGTCCTGTGCTGCAGGGAGTAATACAAGACAGTAAGGAATAATATTGCTTCTGGCAATGGCATCTGGTTTTGTTGCCATACCATAGTGTGTCACTATGTATAGTTACATGATAGAAAAGTGATGCTGTCGTTCTGTTTGCTCTGGACTCTGTCTTTACATGCAAAGAAGCTCCCTGCCTGATGGTCTGTCAGCTATGAGGCAACTGCCATGTTGTGTTGCAATTCAGCTGCAGAGTGAGTCACCGTGGGCTCTCTCGGGCTCTCTTTTTGTTTTCTGTTAGCTGAAACAAATGTCATCTAGACTGAAAATGCATGGTTGTGTGTGGGAAAGATAGATCAGGCATCAGAGGGTGTTTTGATATTGTTGGAGCCCGGAAATGACAATGAAAAGCAGTTGATTCTAGGAGAATAGGTTAGAAAGTATAAAAGTTTTGACAACAGTAAAAGTTTTGGTGAAACAGATGAAAACCAGATGAGAAGGCCTACCCTTTCTTTTTAAAAAGTACAGCAGAAGACACAACATGACTCTCTGCATTCAGAGCAGACAGTTGGATTTATATCCTATTTTGCTTTTTGGGGAGTAGGGTTACAAGATGCAGATCTAGCTGCTCTTCTTTCTGAGAAAAAACCAAGAGTGCCAGCTGGGCCACCAAGAGTTCATCTCTTCCACTGAGCCCTGCCACACCCCTGTCCCAGAAAAGAGCAGTAGATAGGTCCTCCAAGCTGCCTCAGAGGGGCTGTGTGAGAAGCTGTCAAACATGGCTCAGCGGAAGAGATGAACTGGTGGTGGCCCAGCTGGAGAATAAGGGCCAGAAAGGCCTGGAGAGGCAAAGATTTCTATGGAGGGAGACCTGGGGGAAAAGGCTGCTTGAAGAGTAGGAACAATTAAAGGGAGCCCAGAAGGGGCTAAGAGACCTTTTGGACCAGGGTACTAAGACCCTGCAAGCAGATTGAGGAATGAGTCCAGGCATAGGGCTGCAGATAAAGGGACTGTATAGAAGGTGCTGAGGTAGCCCTCCACCCTTACAGCTCAGAAGGGTGCAGTTATTCAGGAGGCGGTCGGGATTTACTGCCGAGGTGTCCTCACAGGTCTCTGGCTCCATTGATGATGATAACCAAAAGGCGGCTTGCGTGTGTGCTCAGTGATGTGTTCTGTGACGACTTGTGCACGTAGTCTCCACAGCAGACCTCCAAGAGAGCCCCCAAAGACCACAAACCAGATAAGGATCGAAGATGCCTGGCCAGGTTTATTGTTAAGCGAAGTACAGTAATAGTTGTCACTAGACTTTACTGAACCACTACACATATGTACTTGCCACAATGGAATGACTCAGTCAGTGGGAAATTTCCACTATCCCCCAGCTCATACAAAGACTGTCCCCCCAAGACACCACCTTATATACAGGTACAAACAAATCACGCCTCACTGCTGATGTATCAGGTTGCCATCATCTGACGCTGTTAGGTTACGACCCTCTGACGCTACTTAGATACCACCCATCACCTTGTACCTCGTGGTTTGATTAGATCATCTTTATCCATCAAGCTGTCATTTTAGACCCTTTCTTGAACCTGGGTCTGTATCTGTGGGGAGTGAGTACCAAGGTTTTTTTTTTTAAATGAGCTGGTGATACCATGTGATTTCAACTTATGACCAGTACCAATTATTGCTCTGCAGTCAGTACCTAGCACCAATTAGTGTTTTGTACTCTCAGCCCTGTTCATGCCAAGTTCTTTGAGCAGGGGCCTGCCTCTTGCTCACAGCTTAGCCATGTTAGCCATGTTTTGTCCATTGTTAGCTAGGCCTCAAGCCTCAGACCAGGCCTGTGCTGCACTGGCTTGTGTTTTAGGCTTTCATCTTACTACATTGGGGTTTAATTTTTATGTCACATAGGGTATGTCTATACTTGCCCCCTAGTTCGAACTAGGGAGGCAAATGAAGCATACCGAAGTTGCTAATGAAGTGCGGGATTTAAATATCCCGTGCTTGATTAGCATATTTGTGGCCTGTGTGTGACTTGGCTGGAAGGCCAAATCACTAAAGACCCACCACAAACTGACATAGGCATGGGAAGTAGGGTGTGTGTGGGCGGTGAGGGAGGAAATGCTGCAGCACTGGTTTTGTACCCGACTTCCCTGTGCCCAAGGGCCAGCCCCTCTACCCACAACTTTGTGACCCCCACTGGTCCTGGCGGCTACGCTGCTGCTTGGGTTCCTGAGCCACTGTGGCTGAAGCCAGGCCCAGAGCCAGACTCCACAGCTGCCGCCATGTGTGGCTGGGTTGCCAATTCTCCCAGCAATGGCAATGGCATCCAGTCTATCTGGTCCAGGAGAGCTGGCAACCCTAGGTGTGATCTTAGCCTGCTGGGGCAGTGAGGAGTACAACCTAGTGTGTCTGAGGGGAGACTCAGCACCCCAGTCTAAAAATAGTTCCAGCACTACAGCAGGTGAATGCACCCTATTACAGGCATCTATTTGGTCTTGTCACTGGAGTGGAGAGTATTGCAGGGCTTATCAAGACTGACTCAGACCATACTGCCATCCCGTATCATGAATGCCCCACTAAAGACCCACCACAAACTGACATAGGCATGGGAAGTAGGGTGTGTGTGGGCGGTGAGGGAGGAAATGCTGCAGCACTGGTTTTGTACCCCACCAATGCAACTTTTGTTCACCTCACTTGTGTTGCATGGGCTTTTGTGAGAGCTACTCCTTCCTGGTTGACAGCTCTGTAGAGATGAAATCCCTTGTACGTTTTGTGAAGTTTAGAAACACATTTCTGCTATTTATTCATTTCAATTATGAATAAATAAATTGTCATAGGAGTGGGGAAAGACCCGTCTTAATATCCTGGCCCCAGTCACATGACATGTATCAGGATTCTAGTGGCTACTATTACACCTTCCCTTTAATTAAAAAAAAAAAAGTCAACAATCATATGCAAAGAAAACACATAATCTTAATACAGCCAATTAATAATAAAACGTGCAATGTTGAATTGTCTAGGATGGAGATTAGGATGGGTGACCCAAACCCCCATATAAAATGAAAGATTCATAAATGCATTTTGCATTTCATTGCAATTTGCAAAATGGCTGCTTTTATTAGTTGCATAGCACTACGCTCTTTGTGCTGTACACCTGGGCTTGTATTGTGATTGCATTATTATTGCAAAATATCTGGCCTCTATGGTTTGTTTGGCCTAGTAGTCTATCTTTCTATATGCGTTGATTTTTTTTAATGTTACACTTCTGTCTTTGATTACTAACACTTTAATTTGAGTTTTCACTAGCCCTGCAAATGTTCATCATTCTTTACAAAGGCAAGTCCATTTCTTGCAATAACCTTGCCTTGACCTGGTTGAACAGTTATACCATAAATTATTCAGTCTCTAATTGGGGTATCCTTTTAATTACAAATTCACATGACTTTGCTCTGTGATGTGTGTGGATTAAATCAGTCTTTAAATTTTAGAGTAACTTTGTCTAGAAGTTTGCAGTTCCCGTCATGCTCCCATTTGAATATATTATTATTTAATATTTTATTTAACATATTGCACCAGCTCCTACAAGCCAAACCAAGGTTGGGTTATCATCATACTAAATCCTCCAAACATAAGAAATAAGTCCTCTAACCTCAAACAGCTTGTAGATCTCTAATGCCTCTGGGACTTCCACATGTAACAGCATGGAGGATTTCACCCTCTCTGATCCCTCTGTGCTACCATTTTTTTCTAGGAAAACTTGAGAACCTACTGGCACCAGCTGCTCACTCTACCAGATTCCTTCCTAGAGAGAGGGATTCAGTTGGTTGATTTCTACTGAACATGTAGTTTACTTTTCATGCCATGGAATAGATCTGAAATACATGGGAATGTTGGTAAGAGGCTTGTCTTTATTTCAAGCCTCCATGCAGCTGTCATGGGGCAAGGCTTCAGCAGCTATTGTTTTATTAGTAGCATGTAGCATAGTTAACAATTTTGCAGTCCCTTCCTGGACTAAATAATGCAGGCCAGAACTTTAGGAGAACTGGTAAGTTGAAAATCTATTTAATTACCATTGGAGCTGGAGAGCCACAGGACTACATGGCCTTGTCTACTGTGGTGGCCTCAGTAAAGAATCCCCTTTATCATAGTAATTGGAAATGAGATTTGTCTTCTCTTGCTTGCTGGACATTTATCTTATCTGCATTGCTAATTGTTTGAATGTTGCTAGGATGTCTGCTCTCCACAGACACTGACTTTCATTACTCCCCCTTGGGCAGGCTGTCCCGGGTCCCAGCAATTCAAAAGGGCCCAGGATTCCCGTCTGCTGCTGCCGCTACTTGAAATCACAATGGGAGCCCTGCATAGCCCTGAAATCACAATGGGAGCCCTGCATAGTCCCAGCCCCTCCCCTTCTATCCAAAGCCTCACCCATTTCAGGGCCAGGAACGAGCTCCTACCCCCATCTTGACCAAGTGCCTAGCAAGGCTGTCAGTCTCACTGCTCATGGATACTGCACTCAATTCTGCTCTAGCCTGATGCCGAACCTCCCCTCTTCCCCTTTCCCTCAAAGCCCCAATGTTGCTCTCCCTCTTATTGCCCCTGCTTTTCCCCTTCCCTGGAGCACCTCCCACCTGCTGCCAAACAGCTGATTGGCTGATGGGTGCTATGCACCCACTATTTTTTTCTGTGGGTGCTCCAGCCCCAGAGCACCCCGGAGTCAGTGCGTGTACCATCCTCTATTTCTGTTCTGAACGACAATCTGATCTCAGAAGGTCATCAAGGGTGCAGAACAAAGACAAGGAAGCCACCACCTTAAACAGTGCTTACTAGAGAAAAGCTATTCACTCCTCCAAAACATCCCCTCATATTGTTCAAGGCTTGTTGTGCAGCAATCTCTCATTTCTCCATTAATTACTGGTGAAAATACACACAACTAGAAAAACAGCAAATGTAAGCAGTGAATTAATTTATTTTTCATAAATAGGGAATGCCTCATCAGTGGAAAAGCAAAAGCTTTAAGTGACTCTTCATGTTCCAATTTTTGTTCTGAAGCTGCCTGTTTGGTTGCTTCCTCTTCCTTTCTATTTAAACCCACCACAATTGATTTATTATGACATTAAAAAAATATTGTGGGGAGGGGAGAAAGTACTTTTGAGAGACATTCAAGTTCTGCTGCTGGAGGGGAGGGGGAGGGGAATCAGGACTACAGGAGTCTAATTGATTGTGTTATAGAATAAAATTAGCTGGAGCCAAAGAGCAGCAAAATGCACTTTTATTGTAAATGTTTTGGAGCTGTGCTAAATGGAAGGAAAAAAATCAGCTCTTCACCAATGGCACAGGGCATTATTAGAAAATAAAAAATAATTAGTTGTAGAAACAAGAAGTGAATTGTGCAAAGTGTTTTGCCTGGATTCCAGGAATGGTGGCTCTAATGAGGCCTACGCTTCACAAATGCTTCTTTACCTCTCCCTCTCCCTCCCAAAAGCAGCACTCCTTCTCAAACAGGTTTTAATAGATTTTTACTTCCTTTCTGCCCTTTGTTTTCAAAACACATAGCTAAGTGCCCTAGAGTGAGTGCATTAAATTTTAGCAAGATTTAGACCTGTTCCTTTTCTATACTGTACTAACAAATATACAGTTCCCTATCAGCCCCCAGCAGTAGTAGTCAGTTGTGTTCAGATCAAATCAGAGACCTGTTTTTTCTTCTTGTGCTCTGCATTATTAAAAAGGATTTTAATTAGCCAAGAGACACTGTTCCCATTGCCCATTAAATGCTACTGGAATTTTAATTTCTTAACTACACCTAAAAGTAATTAACTCATGAGAAACTATGTTTAAAGGGTCACCATCAAGTGGAGTAGGATTATGACCTCCCACAATACTGGAACAAGCTGATGGGTTTGGTGGATTTGGGTTATAAATTATATTTTGTTTTTAAATATGCCCTGCAAAGGAGAAAGCAATACCCTTGTGCCTTTTTGTTGCCTCTATTTGATGAATTATGGAGGGCTAAAAAGTTCTGCTTGTTTTTTTCATCTGAAACTCAGGCCATGTCTCTAACCATTTTTCCTAAAAAAAAAAAAAAAAAAACCACTGGCTCACTGGAGAAGTAAAGGAATATAACCGTAAAAGGCACCAAAGAAGTGAAATGTAGGCAATTGAAAGGGTGCTACTATACTCCTACAATTACAAGACTTGACATGCCTGAGATTCCTAAGGTGGAAATCAAGACATTTAATTTCCTCTTTGTATTCTGGAGAGAAACAAAAAAGGCCACAATCCTTTTTTCCCCCAATTTCTTTTCAGGTCACCCTGTAATCTCCAGAGTCCCTTGCTACGATGCAGTGATGAAAATAGCTATCTGTACAAACCTAGTCTCAACTAATGTTTGGAAGAAAAGAATAGTGAGGAATTTATATTAAAAGATTTTTTCCTAGGCTAATGCTTTGTCAACTTCTGTCTGAGGCATAGTTTGCTGAGCTACATGCTACTGAGAAATTGGAATTATAAGTAGGATTTTGACACTACCACTGTCTCTAGTAACTTTATGTGTATGTACGTGTGTGAGAGATGGTTTAGAAATGTATGCTCCTTTGTAATACTTTTTTAGATGCTGAAAATATTTTTGGTACCAATTTTGTATTTCTATTTGGCAAACATCAGTTCTTTTCTCTCTCCTGAATGAAGGAAAATTAAGTTGTCCGCTTGCTCGTTTTTTTAAAAACCGCTTCCACAAGTCTGTATCTGATAGTGCCAAATTATTTTGCTTGTATGTCAGCACAGCTCTGGGACTAGCATTTAATTATTGCTCCACTGCCAATAGAAGGAACACAATGTATTGTTCTGTGGGCCTCACTTTAAAAAAAAAATCTCAATGATGAAAGGAGTAGATGAGAGAGAGATTCAGTGGGGAGGATGGATTGTTCAAGAGACTGATAAGTAATGGCCTTTTGCTGCTAGGGCATCTGTTGAAGTCCCGCCCAGTTCTGGAGTGATAGATCACTATTACCATGTGATGGCTGTTTGGTGACCTGTTTGAAATAGTTCACAGAGTCATTTCAATTTCTAATGGACAGGTCTCCATGCAATAAGAAGCACTGTAATTGTGGTGGTTGAGCACATAGGTTTTGTGACTGAAAAGGCATGAGTACTGACTGACCTAGACATGGATAACTTCCTGATCAGACCTGAGGCCAACTTGCAGGTCTTGTAGTGAAGCTAGTGCTGTTGTTACTTGTGCTCTGCTGATTCTGGGAATAAAAATAAAACTTCAGTCTTCAGGGTTCTCAATTTAGCACCTTTCATAAGCACTGAAGCTATACAGCCATTAGCACAAACTTGAATTCAGAAGGCTTTCCATCTCAGACTGAGAAGGTCAAGGCAGCTTAAATTTTGGAAGCCAAATCTTGAACCTGTCTGACTGGACACTCCCTAAATAAAGCATTTTGTGAATAATAGTACAAAGTAGTCTTGTCTTAGTGTATATGCAACATGCCACAGGTGGCAGATGACCAGGATTCATCCCAGAATTTGGTCCGCTAGTTGGATCATTAGCTTCCCTGGCCTGGGTCACATACTGGCAGGGAGTACAATGTGAATGCTGATCCATGGTCTCCAAAATGTAATCTGACTACAGAGCTGCATCTGACTTTGCCAGAAAATATTAAATACAACTTTAAACAAATAAAGGAATACACTGATGCAGTCCGATGTGAAATATGTTTGATGGGCATCACAATAATACCATGCCCACTTCTAGTAGAGCTAATAAAGCCCCTAATAAATGGCTTTTCTATAGAAGTGGGACTTTATTAATTACCTTTCTTTGCTCCTAATTTAAGTGATTCCCTATCCCTTGAACTTTATGGTCCCCGCGCCCTCGATCTATTGCATTGGAACACTCACCATTTCCCCAAACAGGGAAACCATGAAGACATGTCTGCATTTTAAGTGACAAAATCTCCACCGCATGACACAAGCTTCCTTCAACTGCAAATCACCTCTTCCACCAATGTTACCAGTCTTGATGTCCCTTTCACATACTTCTCTCACTCCCTCCTCTATACCTTCTTCCACCTTCTTGTGTTATGCATGAGTTTCCTTTCCACATCCTGATCAGACAACCACCAATCTTACCTCATTCAAATCTCTATGAGCTAGTGATGTGTTGACAACAGGCAAGGAGTTTGCATGCATACACACAGACATACACACCTACAAGCCAAAATAGTTGTCAATCCATGAGGACAAGTTTGTACAGAGCTTAACCTCATATTGGTCCCCATCCTGATGGAGGCATTTGGTACTATCCTAAAATAAACATTGATGATTGTACATATGCAGAAAGTAAGTAATTCTATAGCCTTTTGATTGTAGGCCTTGTTCTTCTGTGCTCCCTGCCCTCATAATTTTGTTTGTTAGCATCACTTATGCAATCTTTAAAATACAGATTTTTAAACTCTTTGAGAGAGAGACCTTTTACATGTTCTTTAAAGCTAGTATTTAGTTGGGGACTGTAAAAATAAGAAGTTAGATGTGCTAAACATTAGAATTGTTCACGATGTGAATCTTCTTATACTACATTTCACATACAGCTTGATTACACTTTAAATTGGGAATCAAACACATTTGTACCCATGCAGATCAGATGGCAAGATTGGGGTCTTAGGTTGTCAGCTCTTCCTGTATGTTTGTACATCACCTAACATAATGGAGTCCTTGATCTTAGGGTCTTTAGTAGTCATAACAGTATAGTTGGAAAATGCCGGGGCCCATCTTCCATATTTGTGGATGGAGCAGAGGCTAGGAGGGTAGACCTATGACAGGCTAACCCTGAAAGAAAGGCTTAACAAGAAAAAGAAACAGCCCCATGTCCTTTTATTCTCTTTATTACCTTTTGACTTTGAATGCTTATATGTAGTCATCTTAACCAAAACTTGTTATGGAAAACATTATATAGCTGAATCATCTGAATAATAGATAAAACACATAAACATCCAGCCCCAGTGCTGAATCACTTAACACTGAGTGTCAGCAGAACATTTGTTTGTATGTAGCTAGTAAGTGCCCAAAGGATAACTGTGCCAAAAGGAAAATATATTTTCTATTTTTAGAATCAGTATTGGAAAACAGCTATGTCTGTAAATACTTCAATTCACTGTCCAATGAAAAAAATGTCCTGGTCCTTGGTTTAGTTTTGTAAGACGGAAATTGTTGATAATGATTGTATACAAAAATATACTTTTTATTATGTCCCAATAATTGAATATATTGCAAACCAACCAATCAACTAACCAGTTAGCAAAAGCAAAATAATCATTTTTAGAACATTCTGTCTCCATTCTGAGGGCTTAAAAGGAACATATTATGAGCCTCATCTCCAATGGGAAACATGTATTTCTTATATAAATGCATATTATTTAGATCAATTGATTAATCTATTAAACATCAATCAACGAAGCATCTGTCTGTCCACTTATTCATCTGGAGTGAGGGAAGGGGGAAAACACATAATTGTGTCCATAAGAGAATCACACTTTTAGCCCAATTACTGACACCATGAATGAAATATGAAGGTTTTATTATTCAAAAGCAAAGTAAATATTATTTTTCTCTATCCATCATTTATGCTACAAAACCATTTAAGAGCTGAAACTCATGTTTAAATTTATATATTCTGTCAAATGTGTCCATTTTGAATGCAGGTGTATTTTTAATGTCATTGTGCAATTGGAAAGCTACATTACAAATGATTGAGGGACCAGCAAGATAAACAGCTGCCAGAATCATGTTGCCTATTATGACATATAGTATCCCAATGTAGTAATAAGATTTTGAACTAGAATTTGCTTTCATTGTAGAGCTGGAATAACAACTAGACATAGAGATAATATTGCATTGTCTCTAGCTCTCTAAAATAAATACTCAGTCTACAGTGTACAGTAGTGATGGGGTGTAATGGTGGTAGGATAATCAAAGAAATGTTTGGTTATTCCAGATTCTCTTTGTTAATGTTATAATCAAGAACATGGAGACAGTCTAGAGAGGATTACTTATCTTGGAGAATAAACTAATAACTCTACCTAATGGTTGCTCTTAGGAGGAAAAAATAATTCTGTATAGAGAGAGCTAGAGATTTTATTTGTAAGATCACTGAAGTACAGTGTTAAGGTCTGCAAAGCATATTCCAGTTTCTGCCTGCTAATGAATCAAGCCTTGGGATGAGGACATTATTTGCTACGGAAGATTATTTAGGTTTTACGATGTGGAGTTAGGGTCCAGATGAAAACCTGGAGATTTACATTTTTATCCTGCATTGACCTTTTGGCTTCATTCCTTAATTAAGCAAGGCATGGTAAAGAAAGTGATTATTATGAGGTGGCCACATCCCAAGGGCGTTATGAGGTATCAGACACAGTTAAACTATCTCAAGACAACCATGTTCTCTAGAGTTACTTTATTGCTATTATAAAAAATCTTTATTATGGGGGAAAATATGTATTTTTATGCTAGAAGAAGATGAAGATGACAGTTTAGGCTGCTGAATGGTAGTTTCAGTTGAGCTTTGTGCCCACAGAGATTGTAAAACATCTAAGACTGGGCGTCCTCTTGATTGGCTTCTCAGGATTCTAAAGGGGTAGATTAATCTTCGTAAAATTCATAGTTGGAACATTCTGCCATTAACTGGCACTTTCCTGTTATCAAGATACTTTATGAAACTGAAAAAGTCCTATTACACTTGCTAAAAAGGCAACTTTGGGGGTGTGATTCCAATGAAACCATCATCTCTCTGGAGTCTATATATTATTGACTGTGCCCTGCACTTGATAAAGCTCCAAGAGAAGAATCTTCAGATAACCTGTATCATTTTTTCCTTGTTCATAATACACTGTTTCAAGGGCCTAATGCTGTGGGATACATACATTTCCTTTGTCTTCTATTGCAATTGAGGGCATCTACCATTTGCCTAGACTGAGCCTTAACTCCTTGTGGTTTTAGGAAAGTCTTTAATTTTTCATGCATAATATCTGCCTTTAATCTTTGTGATAAATCATGCTGACAATTCAGGATAGTGCCCAACTAGCTGGCTGGAAGCTTCTGAACTTTTGGGGGATGACATATGCATGTGTAGTGTTTTGGGTTCTATTGATTTGACTCTTGTGATGTCTTTTGGTGCTGTTGCTTTCTGGGAACCTACTCTTCTTACACTGCTGATCAATGGGCAATATTATAATGTGTATATATTTTCTCAGCTTAATATGAAGTCCAACTTTGAAAAGTTATTCTCTGTAAATGACACTGGGAGAGCTCCATGATTATTTTTAAATTACTCCAGATCATGAAATACTTTACAGTAATAAACTAGTGTGAATGTAGGATGGACCAAAAGGAAAGATATAAAATAGATTTCATTGTTCAACATGTAAAGGGATGTTCTAAACAGAGTGTTTAAGTCTATGAAAAATACCTTGCCAGTAACATAAACTAGCATAGAAGCTACCAAGGTTCACATGCAGCTTTTATTGATAGTTGGCTGGTAAGAAACAGAATGATCTCCAGCCTTCAATGTTTGTTGCATATTGTGCTCTCTCTCCTAAATGTCTTCATTTGTGTTTTGTAATTCATTGTATTAGTTTTTGGTGGTTGTATTTAGTTAGTAGTTTATTTGCATTTTACTTCTTTAAAGGATAGATATAACAGTAGTCATTGTTTTTTATACCTATCATATGACAAAGGTATTAATCTTTTGTAATCCTGATGCATGTCTGGTGATTGGGCCATAATGCAGGCCAGAAGCTTAATAGCATTCCCATGTTTTGCATATTTATTACCTTATAGGTTTAACTAGAAATGTAATCAGGTATTGTGTTGCATAAGATGTGTACTTTGTCTAGAACCCTGATCGATTGTTCTAAACTAAGCAAAACATAGGCATGGCTAATATGCAAAGAGGCAGTTTCTAAGGAAAGCCTAGCTACATTTTACAAGAAATGGTGTTGAGAAGTCAACAAGTATCACTCTTCTCTTTCAGCAGCATAGACCCCCTTTAGCAACATGGGAAATGTCATCTTCTGGAAGAGACAAAGCTGAAGCCTTGATTGGTTATGGTTATTAAAACCCACCACATCTTCCATGAAAAAATTAACTGTGTTAACCTCTGTGCCAGGCTGATTGCAGTCCATCTTCCTAAATTCCCCTGGAATTTCAACAGGACAAATTCATCTTCACTTCCTGTTCTAAACTGTTGTGCACTTTAGCTGTGCACTGTTTTGTTTCATCCCAGAGGTGATTGTATTTCAGTGCTGGCTGAAGTGCTGTGCATACTGTATGGTCCAGATTGTGTCTGGCCTCACTGGGTATGCTGATCTATGCCAGTTGACAGGGCCTCACCACACTTGGGCTATAGGGCTGTTTCACTGCAATGATACTTCTGGGTTCAGGCTGGAGCTTGGGCTCTGGGGCCCTCCCACCTCACAGAGTCCTAAGGTCTGGGCTCCAGCCTGCAGGCAGAAACTTACACAGCAAGGAAACAGCCTTGCAGCCTGATTCACTGGAGGCAGCTGGCATAGGCCAGGTGTGGGTATCTAGTTACTGTGTGGTGACTAAAGAGGGTTGAAGGAATCTGAGAAATGAACTAGCATGTTTTCTATACTGGCCAGATGCAATCGGGGTTTTACACTAATGGTGTGCAACTATGGCTCAAATACAGTGCCCAGCTTTAGCACTAGAACTATAGTGAAGTGTAACAGAGGCTGCTTGTACCTCCCTCAAAGCCAATTCTGAGTAACCATCTGCCCCAGTCAAACATCTGGAGCAATCTCTGGGTGATGTTATTCTGCACATCCATCCCACTGGGGCTGAGCCTCAAAAATGCAGTTGTGCCATCATTCTTCAGATCCATTAATAGGATAGTGTGAGGTAGAGTGCATGGTTGTTTGGAATGCTTCTGGATGAAAGGTGCTATGGGCTTGAGCTGGAAATCCTCTCTCATGTCAGCAGTCCCCTCTCAGGCAGATAATCCCTTCGACTTCAGGGAGGACTATACTTGTCAATAGTGTCTACTTGCATAAGAAAGGAGCTGCAGGATTGGGACCACTGAAAATGTAAATCATTTTTGCTATTGATCTTTAATAACTGTTTTGCACTGTTATTTCAGGCTCTGCTAGTAGTGGTGGTAAACCTAGCTAGTAGTGGTGTAACCTAGCTACAGTCATTGCTGTAATGACATCCTGCTCACTTCTAATTTTTCCTGCAGTTTTGGTTGGATTCATTCTTTGTCATTTCATATCCTAAATTATTGTGTTGTATTGCTGGGAAACATATGATTCCTTTCAATGATTTGGGATTACTTTCTCCTGTATTGGAGTGTAGTTCCAGGACATAATAATAATATAAGGAATTATTATTTTTCTGCTTACCAAAAGAAAATAAAAGGGGATTATTAACATATTAATGTTACTCCCCATCTAGTTACTAAAATCCTGCATATACTTGAACTCCTAAACATAAAGCTGAAATTATGTGGTTGAGTGATTGTGTATTTAAAATGAGTCAGATGTCAGGGTAGACAATATATAATTATCATGGAAAATAAGCTTGCTCTTAAAAAAATAATATGATTTTGGTAGCCTGATTTTTACTATCTAGTGTTTCCTTCTGAGAATTGAAAGCCATTTTCAGTGTCCCTCTCCCTTTGCACACAGCATCCCCCTGGGATGCAGGGCCCAGGAGCCCTTTCCAGGATGGGACACCGTATTACAGCTTGGTTTGTGCACTAGCATCCTTAATATTTCCTTCCTTTCAGAAGCAAATAGAGCATACCCTTATCTGAATGCTAATTTCCTAGTTAAAACCCTCCCTTGCTGACAAGGGACTGAAAGAGTTTTAAATCACAGATGTAGAGTATCAAATGCAATAATGCTCTTGCAATAGTGCATTGAAGCCTCAATTAATTAACCCTTGGGCTAAGTAGGCAGGTACATGGTGGTGGCCACAGGCGGTGGATGGATGAGATTTAAATGTGCATCTCATTTCCTCAGCACGGAACATGCCGTTTGGTTCAGAAAGGAGTCATTTTGCACACTCGCCTCATTTACTCTCAGCTTTAATCCCTTTAATTCCACCTGAGATCCAAGCAAGAATGGGAAAGGAAAGCGAGGTGTAAAAGGCTACAGAGCTGGGCTTTGTTTACATACCCACCCCTTGGGGATCCTCCACAACAGAGCCAGGGCTTCTCGCCTTTTCATGAGGCTTCAGGGCTCCAAAGCAGTTGTCATATGGAAATAGTTAAACAAAGATTACAGGGAGCACTTCACTGCAATCCACCCCTTTTAGAAAATTAAAATTAAAGGGAGGGTAGAGGAGGTTGAGGGGAACATAGATAAAAGGCAGGAGAGGGCTCAGCAGCAGCGGCTAAAGGAGTGTGGGTCAAACTGCAGAAGCTGTGTTCTGGGCCTTGTGATACCAGCTGCTGCTTTCCCTTCATTTCCTCCTCCAGTAGGCTCTTGTTTACACCAAAATAGCATAACTAAAATTCGTATTAGATAGATGTTCTCTATGTCTCTATAAATATGATATTTAAGTAATATATAAAACATCCACAAGAAAGAGTGAGATTTTGCTATAACCCATATGAGTAAAGCTAGACAAAAATCTATAAAAATACCTCAACTATCTGTATACATCTTTAAAGATGTTTGCCTCCCTTTTGTGCTTGCTTCCAATGGTTGTTCTAGGGCACTGATTTATGGGCAGAACTGTGTGCCAAAATTTAAAGCAAATGTTTCAGCTATTGGTGGAAAATTAATTTCAGATTTATAGTAGTGGTTTATTGCACTAGAAATCTGACATCTCAGCAATATGCACATCCTATCAAGGATAGAAAGACAAATCATGTGACTTTGTGCGACCAAACAACCCAGCGAACATTTAAAGTCTAGAATACTAGCAACAAAGGTCACCCGAACAAGTTCCAAACCAAGAATTATTCTCAGGAAATTTTCTAGTTATGATTTAGAATAAAGAGCAAATTTCAGAGAACCACAATCTGGGCCAATCACTAATAGAAAAGGTGCAAAATGTATCACATGTTTCACTATGGATATTTGGGGGCTCTCTAGGATAGGGCTATGGAGAGCTCCATATACCACAGCGTGCTCTCTAGCTCTTATCTACAGAGGGAAGGTTCCAGAGAGAGATTCATACTTAGCTACAGTGCTAGCCATTGCTACTGGGCTATACATCTGCAGAGTTCTTTATATGACTATATACGGTGCCTGGCTATTTCTCTAGCGTGCACTCTTTGTAAATCGGTCTCTGGCTCGGGCTAATGGAGGAACGTTGCAGAGCTGAGGCTGTTTAGGTCTCTCCACAGCGCAGCCAGCTTTTGTGTTTATGGGATGCACATAAAAATATTGTCAAGGCAACAACCGCCCCCTCCCGCCGGCTGGCAACTGACGCCTGACAAACTCATCGCACCGCTGAGCTGCGAGGCGGCGCCCCTCCTGCCGGAGGAGAACGGCCCCTCCCCTTCCGAGCCCTTGGCCGGGCGGAGGCACAGAGCCAAGCGGGAGCTGCGGGTCGGTGCTTGTTGTGCTGACACCAGAGCTTCCTTCCCCCCGCCCGGCTGCAGGTCCCGCACTGCACCGTGTAACTCTCCAGCTCATTTCTCTCCACGCGATTTACCATCTGTGAGCTCGTCTTTAACCTAATAAAAATCATGGAGCTTTTGACTAACAAGAAAAGGAAACAGTGCTCATTGTGGGGTTTGGGGGAAATGGCTTCGCTAATCTGCAGGATGAGAATGGAGTGATTTATAGGCGGATTTAACTGGAGGCTATGATTAGGGGGCTGGTAGTAAGTGCATTAGATGTCTAAGTGTGGCAATAGAGTAAATAGGCGTTTTATTTATCGCAGTGCCAGGGGCCTCTTAGCGGAAGAGCGCTTCTCCAAATTGAAATATAGCAGAGTTTACACTCCTGATTAGGGCTTCAAGCGCAGAGCCCAAGGCTATCAGCGAGCAGAAACAACGCTCGCTGACACCTAATTGTCACTGGATTAATGTGCAAACAGGGACAGCAAACAGCAACAACAAATAACCCAGTGTCAGAGCTGTTGGTGGCAGTGTCCACTAAGTGACTTGGGCTCAAATTGAAGTTTATATCTCAAAATCCACCGAGATCAATGTATCAACCGGTTAGCTAGGACTGGAGATATTTCATCATTGTTTGGTGGGTGTTTACATATTGTACACGTGTGGCTCTAGTTATAGAAAAATGGACATCCCCGTGTTATATAGGTACACACCTAGACCATATGCAGATTATACATCTGATATATACAGGACCAGCAGGTATTGATAGCATCTTCCACTCTTGGAAGCTAATCCCCTTTTCAATTGCCCCAAACACTTGACAGTTCTTTGGGCAGATAACACACAAATGTGTAAGCATAAGAAAATGCATGTGTGCACAGTCATACACATAAAAGCAATAATCTGTTTGTACGGTGCCTTAAAAATGTAAAGGGATATATAACAGCTTATTAGTATGTCCTTGCATGCATATGAAAATGCATACCATGTGTGTATAAATATAAATATGCAATATCACTGATTTTTTCCCCTTCTTTATGCTCCAAAATTCACAGCTATTAAGATAAATTTGTCTGGATGAGGCCTTTCTCTCTAGGATCTTGTGATTTTCCACTGGCATCTTCATATAAAATTTTATAACCCTATTTGTGAATCAAATCATTCCCACAACAACAGATTCAATCTGGGTCACCACCTGTCCAACTTTGGATCAGAGAAAGCCATTTGGACAGCTGAGCTCTGTTTTTTTCCACTTGTGTTTGCTATAAGATATTTCTGAGTAAGACATAGTAGTGCTGATACATTCTTTGGAGGGGGAAGGAAGAAAAAAACATAATTTCTCCGAGCACCTACTTTCCTTTAAGGTGAGAGATTGGTGGCAGTTCCATCTAACAAACAGAGAAGATTATAAAGTGGGCTAAAACAAATGCAGGAATAGGTTACCAGCCAAGGAGTTCATACATTCAATCATTTTTCTTCTATAATTAGCCATTTAAGGAGGAGAAGTCACAAATACATGATTTGTGTCTCTAAATGTATTTCTAAAGTTCTTAAGTTTTATTGAGCATGAAAGTTGGTCTTTCCCTGTGTTAAGAACTGAAAAAGCTATAGAGCTAGCTAGTAGCTCAATGGTGCAAAATCTTTTGATTTAATCTTGACATTTGCAATTTTTTGCTGTAAAATATTACTTTCTTTATTTCAGGACTTTAGTGTAAAACCTCGTAATTCCCTTTAAGCTCCATTTGATTGTCAATTGCACAACTCTTTCCAAAGCTTAAAGCTTATCATTTTCATACACATATGATTTATTCCTTTTGTGCCACAATATAATGTACTTTGGTACAGATTCTACTTATTTCTCTTGCATCCTGATCTTTCCTGCCTGGTATCTGGGATTTTTGTAGTGATAGTGCCAGAATATGGGAGTTAGGGTATAGATTTAATCTATAAATGTTTCAAACCTTTCTAATCAGCTGCATCTCTGAGTTACTCTATTTTATGCATTTCCGGGAAGTAAGTGATCTTGCTATCTGCATATTTAGAGAAAGAAATTGGTCAGTCTTCAGTACTGAAAACAGCCCAATAGCTGTTGACGCACAATTTATTTCATAGTTTCAAAGATGGGGACAGAGGGATTGGAGTTCATCTGTGAAAGTTGCAAGTATTTCAGTTTTTTCTTTAATTCTTTAGGGGACAGAAAAATCATAAAACTGGGTTTGCAACAGGGAAGTTCCAAATTCATTTTACTAACAATATGCTTGATGAATTCAATGTATTTTTAATCCAACTGTAAAACTCTAAGGACCTTCAAGGTGCTGACTAGAGCATGAAAATCTGAATTAATACTCTGCCAGAATGACAGTACGTGAACAACCAAAATATCACCTACCAGCATTAGACTTTCCAAGAAATTCATAATCTATATATTTTTATTGTAACGATAGTGATTCCAAACAGAAAATAATTGACAAATTACAAATAACATGGCTCCTACTAGATGACCAAAGGTTTTGTATATAATTTTTACATTTTGTTCTTTCAAAAAGCTATACAATCCTGTAATATATAATTTACTACATATATTCACTCTAAATCATACAGGTCAGTATATCAGCAAAGAGTCACATGTCAAGACATTTTTCCCTTGGTTGTATATCAATATTCAATAGAAGAATTAGATGAAAGGTATCAGATTTTGGGTATGTAGATCCATATATCCACTTGTAGCTGATGGAACATTGGAAACAGCTTTAGTTAATGTTTTTGACATCCATTTTTATCTGCAGTCCTCCTTTGAACAAAACTGCCATTGAAGTTTTGACTTAGTAAAGAATGAACAGTTGGGCTGTATATATGTGATTGTGCACTATTTTGCATAAAGGAATGCTGGACGTTATAATGCAGAGAAAACACCTGGTCTCTGAGAAGTACATTAGAGTCAAGAACTAGATGTGAGCTTTTGAAAGTGAAAAAATATCCATGTTAATTTACAAATGGTAACAAACTAATTACACTTAGGCTCTGATTGTGCTACCATATCTGTAGGTCAAGACTCTTAGGCACCACACAACACAAATTGCCTGGTTAGCACTTCTGATTGCAGAATCAGGGCCTAATTATACTCCTCACCACCTGATCCATCTGCAGAAATAAGGTTTTGGCCCCAATTCTTCAACTGATAGACATGGGCACAACCCTCCATCCATGTTTTATCAATTGCAAAACAAAGGCCTTAGATTGTAAGTTCCTCTGGGCAAGAATTTGTCATTTCATTTGTACAACTCCATGCATGTCCCTCATGCGGTATAAATAATAATAAAAACATGTTCATTGACTGCTGAGAACAGGCTAAAATAACACAGCAAGGGAGGTACAAGGAGGATTCAGAATGAGTGAAAAGTAATAGCTTTGTAAATTGTATGCAGTGCACTGAATTTCAGCAAAAGAAAAAATAAAACTGCAGCTTTAAACAAACCCTTGATGAGACACTAATGATTGATTCAAACCAGATGTAGTTTTGCCATACTAAAATTTGCTTATTTAAAATATCTTAAGTTTAGTTGTTCATCACATGCTAATAATAAAATAAAAAAAAAGGTAGTCTTCCAGTCAAAATACATGATGGATATTGAAGTGATTTTATAGCACATTAGATTATATAGTAATTGTGGGGATAATTTTAAATATTGCAAGTGGTATGTGCACTGCACTAAAAATACTATTTAACTGATACATAGAGATTTGTCCTAACACATTTCTCAGACAAAGTCCTACTGATGAAAGGTGTATAAAGGTCCATTGAGAGAAATTTGGGGTCCAGGTATATCATGTTCGTGGAGCTCCACATCTGCCCATTTCACCCCAATTTCAGACTAATTATAGTGAGACATTTAGTACTCTATTCTGGTCTCTCTTTCATACACTGAAGTAGATCAGGAATAACTAATTGAAAGTCAATGGAGTTACTCTAATGTAAATCCAGATATCAGATTCAGGCAATCCTTGACTTTTGACCAAGAAGCAAAATTGCTACCAAGTGATGTTAACACGCTTGTAGAAAGTGATGAAAATAATCTAACATTTTTTTACAGGTACTGTCGTATTGCAGCCTGGGTCCCCACCAGCTCTTTAAATAGCTCCCTGCTGGCTTTTGCCGCAGCTCAGCCAGTTCTTGCCAGAGCTGCACACCAGAGCACACCAACTTACTTTCACCTCTGCTTGTCTACATATATACCATAAATATCACATGCACAGTGCAACATTGGTTTTTATCTAAACTATTAAAGCAATGTGACTAGAGAATAGTGGCAGAGTTGAGTAGAAGATCTGCCCCCTCCCCTCCACCGAACAATTTAGTTTGTGGGTTCTTAGCTGATATGTTATGAATGCCGGCCAAGGATAGCAGCCACTCTGTGCTTCCCTATTGCTAACAGGGAGAGGTGTTCCTGATGGGAGAATATGGAAAAGTTGAGAGCCACTGGTTTAGACAAATGTAGCTACTTAACTAAAAATACAGATCATCTTTAAAGATCCCAAGTCACTTCACAAACAATTTATATATCGCATCAGAGAAATCAGCCACTTCAGGTTTCGGGAGTGGCTGCCAACTAGGGAAGTAAAGTCCCAGTTAATCAGTTAGTTGACTAGCAGGATCTCATAGCTCCAGGCCCCCACCCCAGCCCATGGGCTTTCCTCTGCAAGCCCCATGCTGTAGCTGGGGCTGTCGCTGGCTCCCAGTTTCCACGCTAGGGGTGTGGTTGGCTCTGCTATCTCTAGGCCCCAGCTGCTAACCACATGGCATTGGAGTAGACTACTAGCAGGGGGCTGCTCCCTGGGTAACCAGTTAACTGGGTAACTGGTTAGCTGTTCACATCCCTATTGCCAATTAGTGCATAACACACTGCACTGGGTAAAATGGACACCCCTCTTCTTCTGTAAATGCCTGTGTTATCTTTATTGTGTATCCGCAGTAGTGAGGAACTCCATTTTTATGACCTTTTATTTTAAAAATAAACTATTAAAATATCTTGGGTTTCTTTACAATGGGACAGAAGTTCCAAAGTAATACAACAAATTGTCTATTATCCTTTTTGTAAACAAAATGCTTATTTTTGCTTTAGCAGTAGAAAAATGCTTATTTCCAGAAAAATAACACCATTTATTTGCTGAATAAAAACTGTTTGTACTGTTCTCTTCAGATCATTCATTGTGGTACCAGTTGAACCTCCCTAATCTAGTACTCTCAGGACCTGACCAGTGCTGAACCAGAGAATTTGCCAGAACACGGGAGGTCAGTATTGTCTATCAGCATTACCAAAATCTCCACTGCTTACTTCTAATGGCTTAGAAGACATTTAGGGATAAATTAGAGCTAAATAATAGCACAGAACACTGAGAGTCAGAACAAACCTTGTGGGACTGCAGAAAAGTTGGTCAAAACCATGATAACTGTTATCCAGATAACTACAATTTTTCTGGACCATGGCTGTTGCCAGACCAGAGAGTGCTGGACTAGAGAGGTTCAACCTTTATTGCATTGCATTTGAATCCAAGCCCACGAGGACTCATGGTAACATGGTATGGCCCATGTGACCTTTACACTGACAAAGTAGGGTTAGAACTCTGCTCCTCTATATTAAGTGCTGACAATGTAAATAAACAGATACCCACATGTGGGTGAACACACACCAGACTTGGGAATTTAGGAAAAAGAAACAAAAGTGGCTACCATTAACACAATTGATTATCAAACATGGCCCATGAAGTCCTAAAATGCAGTCAGTGGTTACCCTCACATTTTAAAGAAAAGATCTGCTCCTCACCTAGTTGTAGGTTTCCTATTGGTCCTACGCAAATGGATTATTGTATTCTGGGATTTGTAATTTCTGTGATCTCCTTACATTATAATGAGAGAGTCCATGAGAAGCTACATTTTACTCTATGCAGGAGTAGCCTTCAGGCTCACTGCAACTTGATCTGGCTACCTTTCATGTAATATATGTGTTAAATGGAACTTTTCTTGGTGATATAGAGTTTTGAGTGAAGCATGTCCATAAAGACACCGAAAAAGCCCCAGTGAGAGATCAATAGAAAATTCCTACTCTGGAGAGATGAATGTTTTAGAAAAATAACACTCATTTCATAATATATAATAATCTGTACAACAATGCCTTTTACAATACTCCTAACTCTTGGACATCTAAGGGCAAGTCTATACTACAAAATTAAGTTGATCTAAGTGAAGTTGCAGTGCAGCCACCATAGCAATCACATTGCTTTTGGATGTTCACACTATGCTTGTGTTGATGCTGTGCATCCTCACCAGGAATGCTTGCACCGATTTAACTGTCAATATTGAACAATATGGCTTTTAAAAGTCAGCAAAGGTTGATGTGAGCAATGTGGTTTCTACACTAACACTGTATTGACCTAACTACATCGACTGAAGTGCTATGCCCCTCACAGAGTTGGAGTTATTAAGTTAGTGTAGTATGCAAGTTACATTGGTGTAAGTACATTTTAGTGAACACACTGGCAGAATTAGGTTGACAGAAGCTGTCTTACTTTGACCTAACTGCAGTGTAAACCAGGCCTTAGTCAATATTATACAAAGTATATAATCATTTAAGAGTTTTGGTACAAAGAAAAATCCACATAAAAACCCCTAGGGAACATTAATAATATTGTAATAAGTTGCCTATCTATAATACCAATGAAATAATATACCTTGCACTGCTGTTGACAAGACTAGCATGGATATATTAGTTTTTCCAATTTAAAGGGAAATCTGTGTTCACGTATTCCTTGAAGTTCTTCAGGTTCATTAACAAGGTCAAAATCAATGTTATTTTACTGTTTGGAATCATTTTTGGCGGAACAATGAAAAGAAACCATAGTAGAAGTAGTCTTAATATAATCATTTTCTTTTCATTGTTCTTTATGGGAAAATAATTTGGCCCGAAATTTAGTGGTCCCATCAGGGAGGTGATATCTTTAAAAAGGTGGTCTGAAGGACAGGTTTTACTGTACTTTAATAGGCTTATAGATTAATATAAATCTTAATATTCATAATCTGTACCATTCCTTTTCTCAATATCTAGTCCATCTATACATCTATTTATAAAATATGTTTCAAACACAAGATATACTTGATTTTATTGAATGTACTGATAGTGCTACAGGGACAACCATTTGACCCAGTTTCAAAAAAGTCAAGAGGTCAAATTTATAGCTGGCTTTCTGTTGAAAACAATTTTTTAAAAGAATCTAACATTAGTGCTAGAGGCTGAACCTTCCCTTACTGTTTTGAAATGTCCAATTACTTTGGTTCAGCTGTGTCAATGAATCAGACACACATAGTTGTATAGGCAGCCTGATATGTAGATGTTGTTGAAATAAAATGTGTCATCAGACCAAACTTTATTTTTATGCCAGTGTAAAAATCTGAAGGAACTTGGCTGAATTCAGTTTCAAAGCTATTGGTCTGATTTCACTGGCGTTATTCTGGATTTGCACAGATATAAATGAGAACAGAATTGGGTCAGTCTTTTTTTATTTTAATTTTCAAGCCAGACATGCACAATATTGTAGACATCCAAACTTTGACCCTCTTTCATGAAACCATTTAAGCACATGCTTAAGTCCATATTTTGTAGCAATAAGAAAAATATATCTTTTCATCATGAGCATGATGGTACTAAACATGCAAGAGGCACATCTAAATGTGTAAAATTGTTGCATCAAGGTATTGCTAAAGTATTTATCTTAGGGGTGCATGTATTTTGTTTATGAAAACTGGATGTTCTTTTTAGTATAAATTGCAGTATTTGCATGATTAGATTTGCTTTCTATGGAAATTACAGCTTAGCCTGTTAAATATCTACAGTGCTGGAAAATGTAATGTCTTCCACATGTAAGATGTGGGGCCACATTCTACTTTGAGGGCATGTCTACACAGCAGGGCTAAACTCCAAATAAGCTACGCAACTTGAGCTACACTATTTGGTTAGCTTATGTTGAAAAAGCTTATTTCGACTTTTGGCGCTGTCCACACAGCAGTTTTTTCGAGATAGAGCAGTCTTGCCTCGACTTCTCTTACTTCTCCTACAATGAGGATTACAGGAGTTGGAGTAAGCAGTCATCCAGCTCGACATTATTTCGACATTATGTCAAAATAATTGCTTGTGTGGACTATGTTGACAGTAATTGACACGGGCTATGTTATTTCGGAATAACGTCAGTTATTCTGAAATAACGCTGCTGTGTAGACCTAGCCTGAGTGCTTGAAATGTTGCATCTCATGGAAATTAATGAGGTTACATGAGTGTAACTGAGAGCAGGATTTGGCCCAGGAATTCTGTGTTGTTTGCATTGTTTTCCCTGTCACCTCTTAGCTGTTAAGCGGTAATTGATTAACATATTACTCAATGGATACTACAGAGCTTTTTGTCTTGTAACATACAATTTTGGCTTTCTTTAAATATGCACTGAATATAAAATCATCAACATTTTTCTTAGCATGGAGAGCAGAATGTATGTCAAAAGTAAGTGTGACATTTTAGATTTTATTTGCCAGCTAATAGTTGTCTAATCTTGGATCAGCTTTTTCTGGAAGGTAATAAACTGGAGAGATATTTCTGAAAACCGGGAACCATTTGCAGAACTTTGCACCAGAGTTGACCATCTGGAATAATGGACAGCATTGGCTGTCTTCCACAAGAGGAAATCATTCAAAGTCATAACAGGCAATGGTCACTGGGGAAAGACCCCAAGAGATAGCTAGTCATTCTTTTATATTTGTATGGAGTATTAGTGATGATTTATTAAAACACTTACCTTATTCTGAGAATTGACAGTTGTGGTTATTAATATCTTTAGTTTTATTTTAAAAATATACTACTTGCTATATTTCCAAATGGTTTACAACATTTTATAAAATCAACATCTTTACTGTGGGATGATGGAGATGGGGAAAAAAGGCATATTTGTGTTGCTGCTACTTTATGTGATACCCAGCAGAAGAGGTTTTGCTTTTTTAAAGAATATCTGGTTAATTCCACAGTTATAGGACATAATATATGTAACTACATGATTTTACATACACTTACTGTCTTTTTTTATTAAGAAACTTTTTTAAAAAATGTATTAATTATACAGAATGTATATCCAGGTGTGAGGCAACAGCTCTGGCAACTAAAGACATGACAGTTATTTATATTGGCTATTTAAGAAGCTTATTCAATTAATAAAACACAATTCAGCAAATAGAAAAATTCCTAGATGAAACATATTTGACAATTAGTCTTACCCCATACGGCGAGGGTAAAATGTTGCAGTCTCATTTTGATATGCCAGGAAAACAATTAACAATGCACATCTGTGTGACATTACAAACAAAAATGTTTCATTCATTTTATTTGGCAATATATTTCCTGAGGAGTGCTTTTCTTTTGTTTTCAGTGATAAAAATGGGCACGTTGGAAAGAGGAGTCTGAAAGAGTTACATGGTTAAGATCCACTTCTTAGCATTTGTTTAAACATCTGCACAAATTGTGAAGTGCCTCTTGTATCCTAAAGTGTATCCAAGAAGGGAGCCAAAAAGATCCAATATATTTTAAATAATTTACAAACAAAGCCTTATGATTTTTAACTTAAAGTGCAAGGAGGAAATATTACTGTGTAATTTGGTAGATTCTAAGAAATTTCATAAGCCAAATATAGTAGTCCAGTATTAAGAAAGGGAAAACACTTTATAATAACAGTATCAAAAACCATTGTTCGGTTGTAGATAATCTTCCCATATGTGTGCATTCACACATATACTCAAATCAACATGTGCTGAACCAAATTCTACCATCCTTACACCTAAGGGTAGAACTAGCCTGTTTCTGTCTTTAATCCCTCCCTAATTTTTAACATGCATTTAAACATACTATGGACACATTTGCACTCTAGCTGTTTGGGCCATACCAAAATAAAATAAAATAAAATAAAAGCAGTCTGTACCATTATTTTTCCAGGATTCATGTTTTAAATGACGTTAAATGTTGCTAACTGCAGGTTAGGGTTGAAAACTACAGCATATATTTTTTTTCTTTCCTAATCCACCATTTTGCTTGTAGTTTAGAAATGCAGCAAAATAGCATCTGCTGTTAAAGCACAAAACTTCAGCTTAATTGAATAGAGAGGTATGTTTCCTGAACTATACATGATTATTCATGTGCATGTGTGTTTTCATCTCACTACCTAAGCTGTTGTGCAATCACACATATGCAATGCAGCCATATTTTTGTTTTGAATGGGCTAGTAATCAGGGAATGTCCAAATCATTTTCTAGTTTGTGACTCTTTTGGTACCAGTATGTTTGCAGCAGTAAGAGCTTAGACCTTTTGCTAAGTTTTGTGACTGTCTATTCTCCATCATTAGAGTCTCTCCCATTTTCAATGATATTCATTTCAAAAGGTTAACAAACGAGAAACTAAACCAACCATACAAATAACAGCCAAAAGAATAGTTTCCAAAATGTGTTGCTGTAGTAGTGCCATTTCCAATTTAATATTCAGACAGAGTAAAGCTAAAGGCCACCAAACCAGGTGGATAAAATAGTTCTGTATTTTATGACTCATTCTTAGATGAAATCTCTTAAATATTGCTAATGATGCCAGTTATCCTATACAGAGTTCTAATGCGCCCTTTGTAAGGTGGTTCAGTTACATTTCCCTGTCTAGCAATTTACCCCAGGCCCCTATTAAATGAATTATCATGGCTTCTAAATCATCTCTGTGGGGGTTTCCTCTAATCCCATCAAGACACTTACACTCCCTTTCTTCTCTCCTAGTGACATAATGAATTATTATTTCATGGGGAGCTGTTAAAGAGGCCCCTTTGGAAGACTTAATGCGTAATACTGGGAAGGGGCGGACGGCTGAGCTTGGAGAAAGCTGTGGTAGGTACTGTAGCCTGGGGCTGCCAAGGATCACAACAGTGATGTGAAACAAAGGGCAAAAGCATTGCCACCCCCAGCCCCTCCTCATATCCTTCCCTAGGGACTGACGTGAATCTGGACTGTCCCTCTTAGCCCTGATTTGGCTCCAGCTATCCTCCTCCCCTCCACCCCTTCTCGGGTCCCCTGCCCTCTGGTTACCCTGATAGCCAAGGAAAGCAAAGGGAGAGAGAATATAAATGTTTTTCTTAACCAGAGGAAGCACTGCACTCACAAACCACTTGCGGAATCCATTAGGCTAATTTATTAAACACAGTTTGCCTTGTGTGGCTGAGCTGTGTAATGATAAAAAAGCATAAATACAGCAGCAGTGCTGAGCCATAGGCACCTTGGACACATGGTCCTTAATCTTCTCCCTCACACTCAGACATGGCTTCTGCCTTCCCACTCATTTATTGTCCCCAGGGGAGTTCATGAGAACATCATAGGAGATGAGGAAGTGAAGCAGGGATTTAATTGGGAATGGGGGCAGTGACTGATCAGCCAGTAGTGGATTTTGTTCTCCTTCTCTAGATACTAGCAGGCCATCTGCACTAAGAATGACTTCTCCTGACTCATAAAGATGTTTCTGGAGAGTGTTTTGCTAAGAACCAGATTGTAGGTATGAACAAACATTTTCCTGAGGAAAGATACTTTACAGACTGCCTAAAAGAGCACTGTCATTTAATGAGATTCCTGCAAGTTACTCAGTTTAGCCAGTGCTTTTTCTCTTCCTCATGAAAAAGTATAACATGGGCTGCATGGTGTAAAGCTGCACACTGACGTCTAGACTACCGTCAGCTTCCGAAAGAAGATATGCAGCTTCGGCACAAATTTGCATATCTTCTTCCGATCCCTTTTTCAGAAGAGGTTTTTTT
>JANRFK010004149.1:40361567-40381743 GCA_030068395.1 Apalone spinifera
AAGGAAGCAGTATAGACAGGGTTTTCACCCAATCCCCCCCTTTTTCAAAAGAACCCTGTAAACCTCATTTTTTGAGGAATAAGTAACAAATTGAGCACTAGCTCCTCAGCTGAGGTAAACTGGCACAGCTCCTTGGCCTTTTATGGAACTGTACTGATTAGCACCAGCTGAGGATCCAACTGAAAATTTTAGGCAGGAAATTATGTTTAAAGGATAACAAACAAATCAAGGGGGAGAAAGGGCAGACATTATATGAAGGCTTAACATACTAAATGAGATGTGGGACACTGGAGTCATCACTTGCTAGTTATATTTGTCTGAGAGATAGGAAGTAGGGCCTTCTTGGTGGAGGGCTCTTAGACTTGGAGCTCCACTGCATAGTTTGAAGAATCCACATTTGTTGACATTCCGGGCACTTGGCCAAGCTTTGCCTAATGTTTTTATAAATTGAGTACTTTGACTTGGGTAGGAAGGTCAGAGGCTTTGTGGTTTAGGGAGCTTTTTTAGTGCTGACACTAAATCAACTTAAATTATTTTGTAGTATTGCTTTAAAATTAATTGTATTAGCTTAAATACACAGTGAAAGATTACAAGGGAGTCGTGGTCTTTTGATGATACCTTTAAATATGATTCTAACATGTTTCAACATATTATTTGCATGCTTAAATGCATTTGTGGGGGAAAGGGAGCCCCACTGATTTAGCAATAGGTGAATTTTGCTATAAGACCCGAGTTTGATTCTTAAATTCTCCAGACACAAGCAGAGATGCAGGTTGTGTGCTCAATTCTGTAGATAAAGAATACTCCTCACTCCGAGCTGCAAGTGAAGTTTCCTGGCCCTGAATGGAATCATGTGAGTGCACTTTTGTTTGTGATACAAGGCCCTCAAGGAGCAGTTGTGGTGTAGCATGAGTGTGTGTATATGTGTGCGTGGGAGGGGTGGGGGGAATAACAGGGGAGTTTATCAATTCCAGCTAGGCTGAGAAACAACAGTGAGGGAAGAGGGAATTTTGTTTGTTTAATCTTTAGCTGAATGACCATAAATACTAATTTTAAATCTTTATGATCTGTCAAGTACTAGAGTTGCATGAAATGCCACAGTTTTGGTTGGTTTGTTTGTTTACAAGGATTCTAAAAACCTCGAACTAAAACTCAGCCAAAACCACCAAATTTTGCATAGTTTCAGATTAGATTTAGGCAAGACCACCCCCAAACTCTCAGGGAGTTTGAATCTGGATCAAAGGTTCAAAGCACAGTGTGATGGGTAAAAAACCTCATCATGCAATAAAATGAAGTTAAGAGCTATCAGTTATATCTATTTCACCTGTGCTGTAATTAGTTATTTTGGTCCTGCCCTCTGGTTGAAAAGCAAATAATTAAACTAAGAGAAGTGACTTGTAAAAAGGGGAGAGCTCAGAGGGACTACTTTGAAGGGGCTTGGCCCAGAGTTTGCAGGAGAACATATACCTCAAGAAGACCCAGTATTCCATACTAAAGCTGAGGAACTAGAACCCCTACTAGATTCTCAAACCACTGAGAAAGGAGATTGAAGGCAGAGCCAGAGGAAGAGCCAATTTGTTGAGAGACTTTGGATGTTAGTTTGAGCATTTGTTAACCCTGAAAATGACATGAAATCAATGTTTCTCAACTGGGGATGAAGTGTTCACAGAAGCAGATGACCTGCAGGGGATGCTGGATATAGACTCCTGCAAAATAGTTTTTTTGGTAGTCAGTGTGCACCATAACACATGGGTTCATCTATTTTCCACTAAAATCATTTGGCCCAGATTCACCAAAATTTTTAGAAACCTTAGAGAATGAGGTCTGTTTTGTTTTGACCATCAAGAAGACAGACAAGGTGGTGAGGTAATATCTTTTATTGGACCCAGGGGTGAAAGGAACTTAAATTTCATACAGGTACTATTGCAACCTGGGTCCCTCCTGTTCTTTAAATAGTTCCTTGCTGGCTTTTACCACAGCTCAACCTGCTCTTGCTGGAGCTGCGCTCCCTGGCACTCCCCCTTACTTTCACCTCTGATTGGACCAACTTCTGTTGATGAGAGAGTCAAGCTTTTGAGTTACTCAGAGCTTTTCTTCAGGTCTGGGAAACATAATCCTAGTGTCACAGCAAAAAGTACGGTGGAGCAGATCTCTTAGCATTAAGTAGTTAACATATACTGTAAGGAATCTTTTAAGGTAGAGTGGTGCATTAATACCTCTTCAGTCATAGGACAAAAGGGCCGTGTCTAAACTACACCTCTCTGTCAGCAGAGGGATGTAAATTAGATGTATCAAAAGTGCAAATGAAGCAGGGATTTAAATATCCCGCTCTTTATTTGCATAATGGCGGCGGCCGCTTTTTTCCAAAACGTGGCTTTTCAAAAAAACCTGGCAGTTTAGACTGGGCATTTTTGACAGAAATGCCCCATTTCAAAAGATCCTGTACTCCGATACGCTTCATTTGAACTTTCGATATGTCTAATTTACATCCCTCTGCCGACAGAGGGGTGTAGTTTAGATGTAGCCAAAGAGTGGTGGGGATTCCATATTGTTGTCATAAGCCTAAATCCAGTGTCTCTGTTCAGTTTATGATGTTTGGTATCTAGCAGTGTTATGAATTTAAGCATCCAGGTGCATCTTCTGGAAGTGTTGTGTGGGTTTCCTTTGAGGATGAGGACTGATCGTTCAGATATACAGTGATTGCTTTGTGAAAAGTGCTTATCCACAGGTGATAGGATTTTATTTTTGGTCTTTATATCATTTCCCTATGTGAATACATTCCAGAGCATAGTGATTGTCTAGTTTCATCAACATCATTGTTCTCATTGGGGCATTTAGTGTACTGGATGAACTGTACCACATTGTGATAGGCATGCAAAGGCTCCATGCATCTTGAAAGGTGTTAGTGGAGGATGTTGATCATTGTAGTAGCAAAGATACAGGTTTTAGGTCTGTTGTTCTGGCAGGATCTGGTGCTGTTTTCAGTTGGTGTGTAGGGAGCTTGCTTCATATGATGACTGCAGACGTGGTAATGGGCTTCGGCACCTTAAATGGTCCCTTAAAGTTCATCCTAACTACTTATGCTAAACAATCAGCTCCATCTGGCATTTTACACTGGCACTGGGAGTTTCTTTGCTGGCCAGAAGAAGAGATCTGTGTATCCAAGTAAGTTTGGCCCCTGCAACTTTGTTCTTTTTTCCCCCTGAATCTGAGAGAGTTTTATATCTGATGAAGATGAGTTAAGTCCGAGTCCAAAGTTCTGTCATGCACATGAAAGGAGAAGCAGGCCTAGTAGCAGCAAAACCTAGGACACTTCAATGTCCTGATGATTTATTGCCAGGGCAAATAGAAACATAGTAGACCACAATATCATTTATCATTTAATTATAGATCTCATTGAAACACATAGTCTCTGACCTCACAAACAATATGGGCCCCTTCTTGCATTTCCCCCACAAAGAAATGGAGCATACTGCTACATTTAGGAGAATTTCATCAGCCGTATTTCTGAGGCCCTACTCAACACCACTATATCTTTAGTATTCCAGCCTGGTTGAACTTTTGTTGTTCACTTTTCACAAGGAAAAGACATTTTTTTCTTCCCCTCTTGAAACCATACACATGGGCTTAAATATCATCTTATTTCTTTTCTCCTTCCTACCTATTTTAGGTAGTCTTAGGAGGAAATAATTAAGTAAAACTTTTTCTTTTTCTGTACATTTAAAAAATAGAATTGACACACATTTTGACTGGAGCAGCAAGAGACTGGAATAAAAATAATAGGAGTTGGATACAATTATACTCATATTTTGTTATTTAGAGTAATTATCAGCAGATCTCAAAATGATTTAAAATATTGATTGACTAAGCCTCTGAGAACCCCTGAGCGGGAAGGAGGTTTTATGCCCATTGTTCAGAAAAGGAAACTCATTCTGTGCACAAAGCACAGTGATTCTGAATGATTTGCTCTGGGTCTTACAAGGAGTCAGTGCAAGAGAACTGAAGAATCTTAACTTCCAATGCCATGTTCTGGCCTTGTTGTCTGGCTCAGTAAGCTCTCTTTAAAAATATGTAATGATGTCCGGAGCTTTAGGAATTGGAGTATTTGTGTGAGGTTACCCATGTCTGGAACATTCTAGGATGCAGAGTGCAAAGAGACTATCGGTTGTAGCTTGTCAAAGGTGGACCTGAGTTAGAGAAGGCTGAAACTAGAATGAAATGGTGCTGGATAAGTTTGTTTTTACAAAAAAGGAGGGACCATCTCACTGTGCTAACTGGATTCATTTTATTGTTTTCCATTATTCTTATTCCACTAAAGTAACTGTAGTTAACTGAAAAGACATGATTGTCTTGTACATAATGCCTTTTGCTGTTAACATCAAATCTAATCCTGTGCATATCTACTTCAAGGTTGCCAAGGAGGGGTCATTTAAAAAGAGGGGGCTAGTAACATTTTTAAAAACTATTATCTTTTGATTTCCCTGCAAAAGAATCTCATCCCTGTCCCCACAGTTAATCGACAGTTTAATGGATATATTTTAAAGGAATCGAAGCTTAGCTTTCCCAATCTCCATTTTGAGCCCTCAGTCCCTAGGTTACAAAAATGACTGAGTATTAATTTATGCCTGACATTCTTCTCTGGGCCATATACTGAGGCTCTTATTCAAGTGAAAGCCCCATACTCTATTTCACTAGCCATTTTGGCTGAATAATTGCTGGAGGGTTAGATTCTGTGTGGTTTAATAAGTACATTTAAGTTAAAAGCATCTGTCCCCTCTACCACACCTCTAAAGTATAATTTGGCCTGCTCTGTCTCACTCTGCATAGAAAATTTCCTTAGGAAATCCAGCCTTCCTGGTGCTGTCACAATGTCACACCCATTTTTAACAACCAGTTTCAGAGCAGGACCAAACTATGACACACTGTGAGAACATCAGTGACTTCTGCAATTTTGAACTGATATCCTTATCAGTATGTGGGAAGAACACACAAAAATGAGATTCAGGGTTTTTAACAAACCTTTGAACTGTTCTAGCATATCAGGAAAAAAATGGTAACATTTGAAGAACTGGCCAGAATTCAGAGTGCTGTGATGACTCAAAAAGAGAGGAATTTTATTATAAAGGAATGTTATTACAAACAAGAAAAACAACAGAGTTGTTCTACCAAATAAAGGAGTTTGATCTTTACAGGAAAATCTAGATGTTTCCTTGTGGCTTTATGTAATTTCTGGGCCCTCTGCACTTTTATAGCCAACCCCTGCAGTCCTTACATAAAATTTCCAGTGAATACCCAGTATGAATTTTGCCAGGGTAAGAATGGCAGGATTGGGTCATTAATACTTTTTGTAGTAGCTAAGTAACCTATGTTGTTTTTAAATAAAGGTAAATCTAGACTTGCACTGACTTGAAGCAATCACCTAAACTCAGAACAAAGAGGCAAGGTGAACTACAGTAAGTGAAGGCCTGATGGGAAAATGAAATAGCATCATTACAGGGGATTTTTGTCAGAGTCCTAGTCTCTGATGAATACCTAACTGTAGCTCAGATTTCAAAACATCCAGTCTTAAGAAATGTTTATAATATTTTTGCATATAAGAAGCTTTATTGTTCTGCATGTGTGCCTTATTACTTGAAAAGTCCTTATTTAGAGAAGGCCTGGCCCCCACCCTCCCCCTCCTATCTCATGGAATACAGTTGTCAAATGGGGAAAATTCTCTCTTTCCTTTGGTTGAGGTTCAATTTTGTTGGGGGTTAGCTGCTGATTTAAAGTAGGATTTTTTTGTTCCAAATTCTGTCAAAACCATATTTTAAGTGACATGTATGACATCAAAACTGAGACAGTCCAACCATCTGAAGTGTATTTATCATGTATAGATTTAGGGTCAATTTAAGAGTTAAACCCATGCTTAACTTGAAACATGTAAAAAATCCCATTGGCTTCAGTGAGACTACGCATGTGCTTACAGTTAGGAATGTGCTTAAGTGTCCTCCTAGAACTTGTCCTAGAGCAGAAGACTGGAAGTCTGCAATGATGTGTGACCACGGGCAAGTCAATTAGCCTCTTTGTCTCAGTTTCTCCATCCACAAAATGCCAGTGCCAGCCTTTACATAGTGCTTTGGGATCTTTGGATGAAAGGCCTTATATAAGTTCAGGGCACTATTTATGTATATATGGGCCCCATCTCTTTACCACTCTGAGAGATTGCAACTGTATTTTGAATATCAAAAGACTTAAACTCAATTTCACTCATCTTTGTAATAACTCTCTGACTTCTATAACGTTATAAACTTCCAATAAACTATGGTTTTACACTTCATTTGTTTTTAAACAAATACCCAGCATTAACATTCCTCATTACTGCTGTTTCAAATGTAGCCCTCTTTTCTTTACCTTACACACAACAGTCCTATTTCCAGTTCCATCACTGGTCTGTTAAGTAATTTGCGAAAAGCTAACAAAGTCTGGCTACATCCTCATAGCGACTGTTTAAACCCATTACTTTCTCTTTTAATCAAATCGCTGTTGTGTCAAAATATACAATTCTTGCCATGAATCTCGCTGGCTTGTTACAGTTCACCGGTTGACCTTGAAAATGTTTGCTCTCCTAAGCGTCTTCTCTTCGGCCTCCAGCTAAATTGCTCAAGACCAAGCCTGATCATTTTTCTGTACACAGAGAGCTCTGATTAACATAAACAGAACTGCAAGCTAAATGGCAACAAACAAATACTCTGTATTCAAAAAAGAAAATTTGAGAGCTCTTGGTTGGAAAATGTACTATTTAAACTGGTGTTAGAATGAGTAAAATTACTGTTTCTAGATAGTGTCTATATTTCTAGGAGAATACCTCCAAGCCCCAAGACTGTCAACTGAACATGTAGCACTGATTTTAAACTGCCCCCATCCCTTTTTTTCTTTCCTTTCTCAATTCTGTTCCCTAGGAAAATATCTTAAACCATGGATGGGGCCAAGAAAGCACATTGCAATATTGTGTAAAATGGTCACCCTGGATTTTAAATAGGAAGTTAAGTGCCATGGTCTATTTTCATTGTTTAATGTATTAAATAAATAAAAATGTACCTAAGATGTGGACACACAATTAGTTTTGAGTTATTTATCCAGAGTTTGTATGGTTTAGAAAAACTCCATCTTCTTGGCTGATGCTGTCCTAATGCATTTAACTTCAGCCATCAGCTATGATTAAACACCTGCTGTTGTGGGGAAACAAAGCACACTAATCCAATATGTATTTCTGACATCTTAAATATCACCCAGTCCCCTGACATCAGGCACAGCTTTTCAGCGGGATGGAATTCCAGAGCATATTTTTCTAATTTATGGATGGACAATAAATCAAAATTAAGCCTTGGGCAATGAAATATACATCAGTGCAGAATGAACTGACTGCAAACTAGGGTGCAGAACAGCAGAGGGGAGAGGAATATATTAATGGAATCCTAAGCTACAAACATTGATGTGAAAATTAAGGAAGTTCCTATGATTTTATCTAAAGGAAATGAAAAGACATAGGTAGCAAAGGAAAACATAAGTTTCATATCTTTATAGTGCTTTGTGTGGGAATTTTTTCTTGTTACACAGGGTACCACTGTTTTAAAACATGTCTGAACAAGGGATAGGGAACTGGCATTTCCTCATTCTAAACCCATTCAAATGTCATGAGTTTGAAAATTCAACTGGAATTGTAGTATTATCAGTTTGTATTCTGCAAAGGGGAGGCTGTGAAATAAGGAGCACAGAAGGATGAGATAGAGAAATCCAATGAAACATAGGATAAAAAAAAATGGTTGAGAGGGGAAAAAATAGCGAGAGGGAGACTAGAAAAATGGCAGAGAAAGGGCAGAAGAGAAAAACTAAATTTTGAGACTGATTGGAAGGAGGAGTGGGAGAAAGCCATGAATGATAATGTAAAAATGAATGCAGTATTTATACCACATAAAAGTCAGCAACCAATACTACCCTACATATGAGAGGGTTGATTTACTGAGTGAAATCCTGGTCTTATTGAAATTAAGTCAAGTTTTGTTGTTAACTTCAATGGCGCCAGAGTTTCACATCATGTACTTACTACATAACACGAGCTTCCCCCTAGCAAGAAAAATATGTTGTTTTCTGTTTAATTTTTCTTGGGGAAAATACCTGCATTTAAACAAGAATGAAAGCTTCAAATTACTCCTTATGGGTTTTAGGAACCCCAAAACTAATCTGAGTGTAATGACCAGAAGATAGTCGGTGATCTTGCCTATTGGTCAGGACAGGAGACTGGTCTAATGAGTGGAACAGAAGCAGCCAGGCCTAGTGACATAATCAGGAGCCAGGTTATCAAATCCAGGGAGTGAGTCGGGGCCAATAGCCAGAGTCTAAGAGCCCCGGGTCACAGCAGCAGTCAAAAGCTGAATGCCAAGTCCAAGCAGCTAGCCTGGGGCAAGTGCCAGAAACCATGAGACAGAGCCATGGTCAGAATACAACCTCCAAGTCCAGGGAATAAGCCAGAGACAAAGTATTAGTTGGGGTAGAGGCAGGGACCAGGAGTAGGAACTCAAGAGCAGAACAAGGATAAGGCCCAGAAATACAGAGCAAGGGCAGGCAACAAGAAGAGAGCTGGGGGCTGGAATAGGAGGGATGCCCAGAAACACAGCTGCAGGTATATAAGTTCACTGAGGCATCAAGACTGTGCCTGCTGGACTCTTCAGTCAATCAAGAGCCCAGGGTCATTGGCTGAATGAGCAGAGGGCCACGAGCAGGATCTGGGTTCTGTTTTGAGTCCCTGACACTGAGAGGTTCACAAATCTCCAAATTCTACTAGCTTCACCCAACCTAAGTTCAAACTTCTTACAAAAAATTCACATAGGTTACCTTCTACATTGAATAATTTACAGAATACTTAAACACAATGGAGTACTTTCTATGATACTTTTTAAGGTGTAGGATCCCAGTCCAGCAAAACATATGCTTAACTTTAATCATATGAATGGTCATGTTGATTTTTGTGAGACTACTCAGGTGCTTAAAGTTAATCACATGCTTAAGTGCTTTTCTGCATTGGGATCTTAGTCCTTAAAACACATAATAGAAACTTTGTAATTGAGTTTAATAAATGTCTTCTACTCTCGCTTATACTACCCTATATCACCTTGAATTGAATGGAATTTGTAGGCACTTATCTAAGGTCAGAATTTGTTCCCTAGGGAAACAAAATGGATATCTCTGTTTTGTGTGTTAAGAAAGCATGGTGGTTTTGTGGCTTAAGACTTGAAGTTAGGAGAACTGGGTTCTAGTCCTAGCTTGCCATTGATTTACTGTGTTGCCTTAGGCAATATTTCTGCAGTTGTCCTACCCACTTCATGGGCATAATATGAAGTTTAAACCTCTGGTGTTTGTGAGTATTTTGAGATACTTCAATGAAAGATACCAGAGAGTGTGACACATTAACTATAGTACAGTATAGTATATCTAAGTAATAGAAGTGGGGGAGTCTCTCTGTATTGTGCTGAATAGTAACAGAGATGTAGCCGTGTTAGTCTAGTCTAGCTGAAACAAAAAACAGGACTATGTAGCACTTTAAAGACTAACAAGATATCTTTAAAGTGCTACATAGTCCTGTTTTTTGTATTGTGCTGGTTTAAGAACTGTCCAAATGCTGATTTTAACTTGATCTCAAATGTTTAGAGCAGTGGTCAGCGACCTTTCAGACGTGGCATACCGAGATTTAACTTATTCACTTCTATTTACAGATCTATGTGCCACTGGTACTTTTTAAAGTCAATAATAGTACTACTTACCTTTAACAGTTTCATTAATAAATACATTAAGATGCAGATCTTACCTTATTTCAATCTTAATGGACATTTAATTTTCATCTTTTCTCCTGAGACTGTCAAAAAAGTGGTTGTGTTGTGCATTCTCTGTGATATGGACTCCTTTGTGTTTCAAACACAACTTGACTCATTTCGCTTAAGCCACCAAATTTACATGACTACTTATCAGGGCTAGATTTCAATCTGTGGACCAGCAGCCACCCCATCCCAGCCACCTGCCAGCATGGGCTCAGGGAAACTTTGGAAGCCAGAAAGATCTGCCAGGTTGGCTGGGTGAGAGGAGAGAGAAGGAGAGCGGAGACCAGCAAGGCTGAACTGCAAACCACTAAGTAGGGTACATGTGTTGTAACTATTCCTCACTTGTCATCCCCACCCTCACCTCTTAAGCTGGGGAGGGGAGGTTCGGGGCTGAGGTGATTCAGTGCTCCTGGGCAACTTCAGGTTGGGGACCCAATCTCAGCAGCTAGAGGTGCTATTGGGAGCTACTGTTTTAAAAAAGCCCTTCCTGGACTGAATGAATTACAATGATCCCCTTAACCCCCAACCAAAAGAGCTGGAGAAAAGCTACAATTTCCCCCGTTCCACCCAGCTGGATCTCAGCCCCCGCTCCCTCCCTCACTTCCCCTGGTTCCTTCCTGGGGCTTCAGCCAGTGCCTCCTTATTGCACTTATGGGCAGCTAGTTTGGGAAGCCCAGGAGTTCAGAAAGTGCTTGGCATTTCTTTGTGAGCAAATTCTCTCCCACACATCCTCCAAGGATTGAGGCAGAGCATAGGGAGAAATAGCTGGAGTTTGTTTGGATTCAGCTCCCCACTGGATCCATGTCTGCCGGGCTCTGGTTTGATTGTGTGAGTGTCAGTGTGAAGCTGTATTTATTTTCCTGGTGTTTCTAAGGAGCCTGGGAGAGAAGGGGGACCTTCATTTTTTCTTTCCCTTCCCTCTTCTTTCTCCCTCCACCCCTGGTTTATTTTTAACTATGCGGGATATTTTTTTCCCTTAGTCCGAGCTGACTGTGCAGAGATCGAAGACTACCAGGCAGATTAGGCTGCATGCATAGTGGCTGGGTGCTCGGAGACATCTCCTAGCTAGCTGCCAGGGGCAGGCTAGAGCTGGGCTGGGATGCAGCAGCTGCAGGGGGGAAGAGGCCTTGCTCTGGGATGCTGTTTTCCTGCTTAGGAGGAGGGCAGGGGGTGTGGCGCCGCCTTCCAGCCCCTCCACCGCCTTCACCTGAGAGTTCTGCCCCTGCCTCTTTCAGCCCACCACTTTCACAACCCTAAATCTGCAGCTTCCCTGCCTACCCCTGGAACTGGTGCTGCAGTGGGGGGGAAGCTCCCACCGTGCGTGCTGCTCTAAATTGGCTTGCGTGCCACTTATGGTTCTTGTGCCGTAGGTTGCCAACCCCTGGTTTAGAGCTTTGTTGAAACCTGAGATTATCAGGGGTTTATATCCATGTATAGCCCACTCCTTGCATGCAGCATTGAGAGTAGTCATGTGATATTTCAAGTCAACTAGTGTAAGCGGCACCTTTCTAAGCTAAAGATGGAATCCTTTATTCCCATAAGACATTCATAGGTTTACTCCTTTTTGTATATACTTAAAGGAAATGTAATTCCATCAAAACACATAATTTCTGCAATTTCCATTGTCTACATTTTTAGTACGACTTTAATATTTATGACAAAGAAAAAAACTAGATGAAGAGATTATAAATCTGGAAATGCTCATTAGAACACTCTCAAAAATAACAGTGCATTCTTTTTCATTCCCTGCCATCTCTTACTTGTGATGGAAACCTGCCCGGCTGCTCAAATAATTTAGTGCTTTTATGGAGGACTACTCTGTGATATCTAATCAGTCTCTATCACAAATATTAAGTTTATCTTCCCTATTTGTGCTGAATTAATCCTAGTAAAATCACAGAATTGGACTGAGGAGCTTTCTCAAACAAAGGCATGAGTGTTCACCCATATAGTTTCTGCAAGCAATTTGGCAGATACTGGAATAAATAGGTTTTCACAACAATGAAATTGTTGCCATTAACAAAAAGTTAATGGGAATTTTGCCATTGACTTCAGGTGGAGTAGAATTGGACTCCAAATATTATTTTATTCTTTCCTCCTGAGAAGGAACTAGCCACTTGTTGATTGATCTGATCAGGAAATGCAGGTAAATGAAAGATAAAGCAAGGGATGTATTTAAGTAGCAGGCTGCACCTTTTAACTAAAAAAGGGGGAGACCATGCTCTCTGCTCACACCATCTCATATGCCAGGTATTTAACTGAGTCAAGTGCATGGTTACAGTTTTCTGACCATCTAATCAATAACTTGGGTGTCTCCACTTTATACTAGCCCTAGAACTGAATCATCTCACCCTCACTCCCATGATGTACTATGGAGGACCTCCATCTGCAAAGACTTTAGGTGTCTCCTCCTTACAGGTTTAAGTTCACCAGTCAAATCTTGGGTCTCACTCACCTCTGGGAGCTGGCCCTTTTATCTCCATCCATGCTGGACAGTTGCAATGAACTAAACCTTATATTATCTCTTAACATAACCATTCCTATTGTTACACCTTCCAATGTAAAGAATGTCTCCTCAATGCTACAAAAAAAAAGAGAGAGAAAAAAACAGAACTCTGCCAGCTTGATTCAGTGGAAAAAATTCCTTTCTGGTCCCAAAACAGTTGATTGGTCAGACCCACAGAATCCTAGAATGCCAAATAAATATACCTTAGTTACATCAGAGAAGATGGGGCAAGAATTGGGAAAGATTTAAATTGAGGGTGATAGCCAATTAGATCTGCTATGCCCCAACCCCATGACTGGCTAATGGGAGATACAGAAGCCCCTCTCCCAAGAGAGGGGAGGAGAAGGAACTAAGCTCCAGCATGTCTGGATCTGAGCTGTCCCCTCCCAGTCCCAGGAGTTAGCTATTCCCCTGCTGGTCTGACCAAATTCTCACTGCCGGAGACAGGGTAGGGCATTTGAATTTGACGGATCAGAATCAATATTTTTTTTTAATTAATGTTGTTGAAATGTTTTAATCAACTTGATAACAGGAAAAATCATCAAAACCTCTAGGTGCAGGACTGGTTGGTACAGCCCTATTCTGAGCGCAAATTAATACCCTTCTTCTTACATATATTAAGTGTACATATAACATCTACTCTTTAGGGTACACATCTACTTTTTAAACCCTTAAAAAGAGAGACGGTTTGCAATGAGGGTTCTTTGCAAATCTGCAGTTGAAAGTATCTTAAGTGTCTTGCAAAGAAAAAGTTGTTACTTTTTCTTTTGTATCCTTCATTTAACAAACTCCGAGAAGTACATTGTTGCTTTTAATTTTAATTTTTTTATGTTAAAAATTCAGGTTGGGTCTATCCATTATTTTTTTAGACGACGTTGTAAACAAGTAGAATAATGATATTCTAAGAATCACAGAAATAAAACCAGAGCAATTCAGAGAAAAGTAATTTTTACTCACACTGTTTAAAATGGCTTTTGGTGGTGGTGGTGGTTGTTGTTGTTGTTGTTAATGTCTAGCTGTTAATGCCTAGCTGTGATCTTCCAAGGAGTCCTATAAGGAAGACAAGACTTCATATTCCCATTTGTAAAGAAAAAAAGCATTCAGAAAAAAAATCCCCCCTAAAGGGGAAGAAGCAATTCTTTTAGGACTTCACAATTTTTCCCCCTTTTGTAGATCATCTCTAACAATGGACACTATTAGGAGAAACTACTTCTCTTGTCCCCATCATCCCTGTTGAGATAGGTCAAAGGGATGATTTCTGTCATTGCCTACCTTCTTCAGAGGTTAAATATCCATTGGACACAGCTTGTCTGCACTAGTTCTAGGGGCTCCAATCAAGTTAAATGAAGTGACAATATTTAACACTTCCCTGGGTACTCTGAATTCTTATTTATGCCTTATTTTGTGCTTGTTTTATGGTTACAAAATTGGCTGTTGAATTAACCTGTTGGTATTTCTTTGGCTTACATTTACTCAAGAAGTAGCAGTATGGACCATTGGCTGGGGCGTTGGCCTGGAGCCAAGGAAGCCAGGTTTCAGGTTCTGGTTATTTCAGTCTAGGCAAGTCCCTTCACCCATCTGTGCTTCTGTTTCCTCTTCCACCTTCTATGTGTCTTGGCTGTTTAGACAGTGAACACATCTCATGCTGCATATTTGTATAGTACACAATGGAACAATTTTAGTTGGGGCCACTAGGCATCACTGTAATAAAAAGAGGAAGTAATAATGTATGTTTCTCAAGATTTATTGCTTGTCTTATGGTTTTCTGCATTTGCTGTTCTTGCATTACAAGACTAATAGAATATATGAACTTAGTTGCTTTTTATTAAATTGCAAGGATATTCTTTTCTCACGGCGTTAAAGTTCAAATGAAAGATTTATGAGGTTAATAAGCACAGAGTGTTAAATAGGAAGTGCAGGATGGTTTTTACTCATCTGTTTATCATGCAAGAAAGTTGATCATCTTAGGAAAAAGAATGAAGCAGCGCTAACAAGCAATGAGCTATAATAAGCAATTGGATAATCTGGGATAAATCCTTGTTCTGGTTACACTGGGGTAAATTGGAATCAGCTCTGTTTGCTTCAATCTCAGAATGATTATGAAAGAAACAAGAACAACAAGCAACTGTGGGTTCATTTTATCTACTGAGTTAGTGTGTTGTGTGATACGTAAATATGGGCCAACACAGTATGCTACAAAGATGCTTTGATGCACAGATGGTCAACTTGTGCCATCTCTCTCTGGGCAGAGCAGAGTAGTCAAAACAGCAAAAGGTGTAACAGAGTGGTTGGACACCAGGAAAGATGTTTGACAAGGCTGTCACATCTGTTCAATATTTATACTGAAATAATAATGTGTATTGCTGTTGATGGTTATCATAGTGGTATTAACTTTGGCAGAAGGAGATGTAATCTCAAGTATGCTGATGACATCGCTATTGCTGAGTCTGTGGTTTCTAGCAGTAGTAATGCAAGTGGCTGAAACTAGTGCAGACACAGACACTGAGAATGACAGTTGAGAAGCAGCATATTTCAGCAGCATTACTGAATGGAAATGAACAAGTCGAGCAAGTGAAGGAGTGCTGCTACTAACTATTCATGATGTAATGGAGATAGCCACCTTCCTACTAATATTTAAAAGACGTTAGTAAAGGCCTATTCAGAATTCATAACATTGCTTAGATCACAATGGGTGTGCCTAGGAAAAACATGTCTTAACATCTTTTCATTGGGTGAAATTCACCCCTGGGTAGAGGAGCAGCACAAGGTCTGTGAAACCCATCCATTGTACTTTTAAGAGCTTATGTGGTGCATGGGGTTTGTGCTGGGCTTTCTTCACGTGGGTAAATTTCACCAGTTGCATGCAAGTTCTAATTTAAAGTCAATCTGTTATTAGTATGAAATAGCTGTAAGGAGACCCTCAGCATACCAAAAGAGTTTAACCAAAAGAGGAGATGAAGATCAACAAACACAGATGCAGCAACTGTCAAACTGAGTTAAGCCTGGAGTGATGATAACAATGCGTTAGCCTGCGGAGAAAGAGATAACTGATTGAAGGGAAGTATCATCTGTTTCCAGAATCTTTGAGTATTTTCCACAGACTAACTCATTCTTGTGTCTGGATTTCCTGACAGATAGATTGTGAAGGAAGATGCTTGGATTCATCAGACTTAATCCAAACCAGCATGTCTACAGAAGAAATTCCAATAATATTTGAAAACCGAATTTATTGATGAGTTCAGTGATATGCTGTTGTTTTGGCTAATCATCTTTGGCTGCTGCAAAATTTGCTAATGAAATCTTGCCCATCCATGTGATTGTATTCAGAATTTTCTCCTCTTATCTTATTTTGGACAAGGTCAACAATAGTACGTTTTGTGCATATATTCATGTTTTACTATCAGTATTGGCATAGACTAAAAAAGTACGTGTCCCAAAGAGCTTTTAATCTGGCAGGGATGGGTAATAATTTTTGATGGGGGCCACTCCAAGAGTTTGGTAAGTGGCCATGGGTTCTACTATATTAATGGAGGAGGTGTGGGGTCTGGGATGGAGCTTGGGGTAAGGGATTGGGGTGCAGAAGGGGATGTGGTATCTGGGAAAGTGTTTGGATGAAGCAGGGAGTTGTGACCTGAGGAAGGGGCTCGCGTGCAGGATCCAGGAGGTGTATGGGTGCAAGACAGGATTTTGATCTGGAGGAGAGGTATAGGAGGGGTGCAAGGACTGGTGCAGAGAGGTGTAACCTGGGGCAGGAATGCAGGAGAGAGTGCAAGGATTTGGGTTGTGATGGGGGTAGGTGATTTTGGTGCAAAGTCTGGTAGGGGGTTGTGATCTGGAAGAGGGATGTAGGAAGGTGTGCAGGGTCTGGGAATGGGTATGGGTGCAGGAACCCATATGTGCTTCTCTGAATGCAGCAAGCCTGGGGGGAGGAGTACTTCATGCGCTGCCTGTCCTGCAAACAGGCAGCTCTTGTTAGCCAGAAACCAGTCAATAGGAGCCGCAAGATTGCCCCTGCCCCCAGCACAGTGTGAAAAGCCTCCCCCTTCCTCCTGGGCCCATAGCATTCAGAGCAGCACACATAGCACCTACAGTCAGCTGCTCTGAGCATCATGTGGTGGTGGGTAGGCAGGGAATAGTGGGCTGGATCTGTTGGCTTGGTGGGCTGAATCTGGCCTGCAAGCCTATTTTTGTAGCCCCTGTGCATGAGTCACATATTGGGGCTTCTGTAGTAGTACTGGAACTTTTCTGGTACACTGGACTCCAGAAGCAATTGGGCAAAATCTGGCCCACATCAGCTTTTAAACAGGAGAGTGGATGTCCTGACAACTTGATACTAGAGCAGAGGAGAGGGCACATAAGTCAGTTTCAGACAGGTCAGTAGCAGTTGCCTACAAAGCAGTGTGGGATAGCCGTTGGAGGTATCCCCAAGTGATATACTGCAGTGTCATGTGCACATAGATTAAGAGACTGAATTCATTCAGTTTGCATCAAACCTAAGTCAGTTTGCAAGCGAACTCCAGTCTGTGATAAATGCAGAGTCAGTGTGCAGTAAGAGTTTGTATTATGTATATGCAAGCGTTTTCAAAGCAGAATAGCTAAACTGAGTTTAAACCCCTTGTGCAGACAAGCCCTAAGTGTCTCCCCTAAGGCAGGGAGGTAGCTGTAAATATATACAAGAGACGCACAACAAAAATGGGAGAATATTTAACAGGTCTGAATCATTCTGCATTCTTTTAAAGAGGAGGCATAGACTAGGGATGGTAAAAAGTGATTAATTAGGTAACTGTAACCATGAAAAATCTTAGCGGTTACGGCATTACACATTGCAGGCTCCCCAGGAGTGGGCCAGCAGCCAGTATGAGCTGGGAGCTGGTTGCTGGCCCCACTCCTGGGGAGCTGGATGCCCTGAGGGCTCTGCAATGTAAGCTTTATACTGCAGAGCCCACAGCACAGGGTGGTAGCTGGTTTCCCCAGGAGCAGGGCCAACAGCTGGCTTGTAACTGTTATAATAAGCCATGAGCTCAGGCTTATCGGTTAACCGTTTAAACAGTTACACGATTACATCCCTAGCAATGGCAACTGGTATCTGTAGGGGAGGGGGTACAGGGAGGTTCACCCAGAGAATAGGGAGAGTCATGTGGGGGCCCAGCACCACACTAAACAATTAAAATTTTGGCAGGGGATATGGGGATGGTGCACCTCTTGAATGCTACCATGAGTCACCTGTGCAGCAAGGTCTCTTTTGCAGTGATCTAATAGAGCTAGAAAAGTTAGACCATTGTAGATGGTTTTACACTCTTATTTTTATTTACTACAGCACTAATTGGAGTTTTTTAATAATTACTAACTACACTCCTGCTCTTTTTGTCTACTGTACAGATGAAGATATTTTGGCATATTATGCATTTGTAAACCGTGCATATGATTGTAAGATTTATAATGAAAGAACTGAAACTTTCCTTGGTTCCAGTAGCATTTCTTGTCATGACCAGAACACTATCATGTAATGCTGTATATGCTGGCTGTTACTAAGATTACACGCAAAATTATTCTTTGGAGGATTGTGTCCTTTTGAACGTGAATGTATATATGACACTCGAGTCACAAAACTATATAATTAGATGTTATTCCTAGAAGCATAATTATGAAATTGATTCATAAATGAATTAGTAGACTTTTATTTTATAAGGATTTTTCAGTGAGTGTTAGATTTCAAATGTGTACAAATATCTCCAAGGTTTTATAAATCAATAACATCCAAGTGACCACATTTCCAAAGGCGGCTATTATTTTATTACAGGGTTTATTCAGAAAACAGTGCAAGGTTGCTCGATAATATCTTGAGAATCACTAATTTCCCTTTACGGGTGAGTGAACAGCAGCCCTTTTATTATCACCAAATGGGAAAGAATGGGTGAGAAAAGGGTTGCTTTTATTTTAAAGAGCACATAATGGATATCTGAAGAAACTAGATGGTTTTACACCAGTGTAACAATTTATACTGGGCAGGTGAGATCAGAATCACCTCCCAGTTAAGCTGTGCCTCAGAGTTGTCAGTCTGTTGTTTTGAATGGGTTTGTGTGACTCAGATGCCTTCATTTCTAGATCAGCAATTTTGAGCTGGCCTAGGTCAGCAGCTAGGGAAAGTTGTTTCTAGTTGACAGCTGTTCAGGGACCTATGAGCACTGAGTTGGTGATTTCGGTCTAGTTCCTTTCAAACAGGTAGCCTAATCACAACTAAAATTGGCATTCAAGTTGGCAATTCCAGTGAAGAAGCCAAGACTAGAATGGGCATGAAGACAAATTAGCATCTCACCCCTGTGTGTTGCCCAACCAGGTCAGAATGAAAGCACATAGCCTGAGGTAATATGAGTCTGGAATTTTATACTACCATTGTTTGTCTTTCTCAGATCTGTGTCTGCAGGACTTCACTCTTCAGGACTGTCAATCTGGCCTCTTTTGTGAACATTAAAGTCACTTAAAAATTACCCTCAATGGAGAAGGATGGTGGGGGAGTGGAACAAAATCAAATTTGGTGTTTCATTTCTAATCCTCTAAATACTCACTACCTGACCCAATTCACCCATTTGGTCAATAGAAGATAACTTGAAATGTTTGTTTAGATAGGGCTGTCAATGCATAAAACAGCTTCAGTAGAAACTACTATGGGAAAACCAATAAAAGAAAACAACAAGGAATTTGTGGTCAAATTTAACAGTTAATTTTCAGTGGCATTTCTATTTTTCTGGTTTATTTTGCTTTTAAACTTTTTTATTTATTTCTTTTTTTACTTTTATTGTTATTGAATATTGGAACAGCTCTAAATGTGTAATTCAATTAGATGCCATTTTGCATTTTTAACTGTAAGAGATTGGCTTAGCAGAAACCTTCAAGTAAGTCAATTCTTCTCTCATTGGGACATTGCAAAAACTGAATATTTGACTACAGTCCCTAATACCCATCTCAAAGCCATATCCTCAGTATGGACAGTATGCACCAGAGACGGTAGGGAGATGCATAACAATAAACAGCATTAACAAGTAGTGGCCACAAGGAGGGAGTCAGCAGTAAGGTGTAAGGAACAAATGCTACCTGATATTTGATACTGTGGGGATGGGAATATCAGAAATATCCAAATACATGGATAATAACATGATACCAAATCATAGTATGAAAAAACATGTACAATAGGATGTGCCTCTAGAGTGCTGCATAGAAAACCTTTGATTCCTGCTTTTTACTTTGTGTGATTGAGAATTATTTAGACAGGCCCAGCCTTCCCTGCCTGGTATGTAGAAGTTTGGAAACATGACCAGCAGGGGAAAGAGCAGGAGAGCCAATACACTTTGGGCTTGTGAAATTGAAGAGTCCAAATGACATGTATAAAAGGGCGTGTAATAAAGAACGGGTCCATTGGTTGGAAAAAGCCTAAAATTATTCTTAGAGCAGACTGTACAGCCCTGCTTACTTACACCCTAGATATTTCCAGATCCAAATCAAGGTTCTGTCCTTTCTCCAGAAAGGCAAAAAGTGTGATGTTTACTTGTTGACACCCTGCAAAGGGAAACGGGGGGTACCTTTCCTAGTTCTAAGAGCTGCTCCCTCTGCTGCTGAGGGAGGGCTACCTGCTGTGCCCACCATTCATAACAGTAAAAGAGAAAGCTAAGTAGGTACCGGATCCCCTGCTCAGTCATCACTCTCATGTAAAGAAAATAAACAAACAACTACATGCATGAACCATCAGAAATAGAGCATGCAAATAACTAAGGGTATGTCTACACTAGCTCCCTAGTTCAAACTAGGGAGGCTAATGTAG
>JANRFK010004149.1:40395308-40409617 GCA_030068395.1 Apalone spinifera
TCCAAAATGGCCAGCAGGGGCCAGAGCAGGCACATGGCCACCCCTGGCTCCATGACAGAAAAAAGAAGGCAGATGGAAAAAAAACCAGGTAAAGGCACTAAAGGGCAAAAGGCAGTGGTGTCCAAAAGGCAGAGGGCAACCACCAAAACTGCTACGGCTGACAGTCCCTGCAAGAGGTCCTATAGCACGCAGCAGGAGAGAAACGGCTGTCCAGGGAGATCCCTTTAAGCACATGTCTCAAAGGAGCTCCAGCCCCCGCCCCCGGAAAGGGCTGGTGCCCTTTTGCCCTCTGCAAAATGGTTCCGGGCTTCTGCTTTTGCGCAAAAGTGTGCCGCCAATGTAGACGCGCTTTTGCGCAAAAGCACATCGTTTATAACGGTAACTCCGGGACCAATCTAGATGCGCTTTTGCGCAAATACTTTTAACGGAAAAACTTTTCAGTTAAAAGTATTTGCGCAAAATCATGCCAGTCTAGACATAGCCAGTGAGGGTAGGCACCAGCAATCCTGCTTAATGGTTAGAACCAGGCTGAGGGGTCTAGCAACCAACGCTGAAGGTTCCGGGGCAGAGCAGAAACCAGAAACTAGAGCCAAGGGTCAGCATTACAGTCAGGAGCTGGGAACCTGACTTGGGGTCAGAGCTAGAGCTGGCATCAAAGCTAGAGCCAAGAAGGGAATGCAGGGGCAGAACTGGAGCAGGGTAAGAACAAGGCTGGAGCATGTATAAAGAAACAGCCACTGAAAGAAACATTGAGCAGGTGGTCACCACCTACTGTGCTTAGAAGCATCCTTCAGCCTATCAGGTGGGCTGGACAATCAGGTGATCCTACTGCAACCCAGCTGAGTTCATCAGTCAGCTGGAGACTGGGCTCACTTGTCCTCAGGCTTAGCAGATGGCCGCTCCTTCCGCTACCTGGTGTGTTCAACCCTTGTTCTGTGCTAGGGTGTACTAAGTCCCTATGGAGCATGGGTTCCTAGACTCTTGCCAGTACAGAGCAGAAATAAACCAATTCAGGACAGATTTTCCCCCACATGAACAAATGACTGAGGGTTATCATTTGAACCCAAGTGCTCAGCTTTTGGCAGTAACCACTGCATCAATAAAGGTTAAAGGACCTGTTTTGATTTCATATTTGGTTTAATATTTGGGATAAATTATTCTCACATACTCAGTGCTAACAAGCATAATCATAGAATCTGGACAATATTGAAAACTGAAAGGCTAGTGCTATGAGGAGGGCCCTTTGGAAAGCGAGAGCCAGTTATGCTCTGACTATAGTCATACATGCTCTGAAATACAATAAAAACAATCACTTAGTATCTTTTTGTTCAAGTGGTCCCATGTTAACCCTGTTTAGAAAATTGGACTGTGATGCCCTTCCATCTTGCAGGTAGAGCATTTCTGAAGTGTCATGCATCAGCATCGGGCTATTAAAGGTCCCATTAAAGGTCCCTTTAAAGCAACAAAAGCAAAGAATTTAACTAAATTTTTACTGCAATCAGAGATAGGGTAGTTTTGTTCACTACGTCTAGACTGCAAGCTTCTTTCGAAAGAAGCTTTTTCAAAAGAATTTTTTGAAAAAGCCTCTTTCAAAAGAGAGCATCTAGACTGCAACTACTTCTTTTGAAAAAGCGATTCGCTTTTTCAAAAGAGAGCACCCAAGCAGTCTGGATACTCTCTTTCAAAAAAAAAGCCCTATTTGCATTCAATAATGCCTTTTTTCGAAAGAGCACTTTCGAAAAAAGGTGTTATTCCTCGTAAAATTAGGTTTACCACAGTTGAAAAAACCACCGTGTTCTTTTGATTTTTAATTTTTAAAGAACATGGCAGCAATTTAGATGCAGGGGAAGTTTTTTCGAAAAAAGGCCACTTTTTAAAAAAAAAATACCCTTGTAGTCTAGACACACCCAAAGTCTAAGAATAGAAGGGACCATTCTAATCTGACTTCCTGTATGAAATACAATAGAATTTGCCCAAAATAATTCCTCTTGAATTAGAGCACAAATTTTTAGAAAACACATCCAATCTAGTGCTATGTCTACATTGGTGCGAACTTGCGCAAAAGCAGTCACTTTTGCGCAAAAACTTGCTGCCTGTCTACACTGGCCACGAGTTCTTGCACAAGTACACTGACATTCTAATGTATGAAATCAGTGCTTCTTGTGCAAGAACTCTGATGCTCCCGCTTAGGAATAAGTCCTCTTGCGCAACTGTTCTTGTGCAAGAGGCCAGTGTAGTCAGGCAACATGAATTTCTTGCGCAAGAAAGCCCTATGGTTAAAATGGCCATCAGAGCTTTCTTGCGCAAGAGAGCATCTACACTGGCATGGATGCTCTTGCGCAAAAGCACATCTCTTGCGTAAACGCACATGCCAGTGTAGATGTTCTCTTCTGGAAGAGTTTTTGCACAAGAACTCTTCCGCAAAAGAGTTCTTGTGCAAGATCATGCCAATGTAGACGTAGTAGATGTATAAATTGTCAGTGATAAACAAGTTGGCAAAATGTTCTAATGGTTATTTATTTACCCTCAGTGTTAAAAATTGATACCTTATTTCCAGTCTGAAATTCTCTAGCTTGAACTTCCAACCACTGGATTGTGTTAGACCTTTCTCTGCTAGACTGAAGAGCCCATTATCAAATATTTGTTCCATCTGTAAGCATTTACAGATTGTGATCAAACCACTCCTTGATCATCTGTTTGTTAATAGATTGAGCTCTTTGTGTTTCTCTCTGTAAGGCATGTTTTCTAATCCTTGAATCATTTTTATAGCTCTTTTCTGAACTGTCTCCAATTTATCAACATTCTTCTTGAATTGTGGGCACCAGACCTAGACCCGGTAGTCCAGCAATAGTTGCACATGTGACAAATAAAGAGGTAAAACAATCTCTCTACTCCTGATCCATGCATCTCCTTTTGGCCACAGTATCACACTTGGAGTTCATGTTCAGCTGATTAGTTCCCATGAGTCACAATTTCTTTTCAAAGTCACTGCTTCCTAGGACTGAGTGCCTGATCTTGTAAGTATGGCCTACATTCTTTGTTTCTGGAGGTAGACATTTATGTTTAGTCATATTAAAATGTATATTGTTTGCTTGTACCCGGTAACCAAGAGATCCAGATCACTCTGTCTTCTTTGTTATTTACCACACCCCGCAAGATTTGTGTTTTCTGTAAACCAGTTTGAGTTGACAGCAAGATTTGTGAATAGCTAGTGGAGATTCTTCTTAAACTAAAGTGATAAGAGCTAAAGAAATAGGATGGGGTAGTGAGAAGAAAGAAGGAAATCAAGAGCATTTAGAATGACTTATCTAAAGTAGGGACCAGATTCTGTTATCGGTGACATGGGTGTAAATCTAAAATAAGGAGCTGATCTAAAGCCCACTGAGTCAATGCAAATACTCCCATTAGTTTCAATGGGCTTTAGATCAGACCGTTATTGCACTGCCCTCAGTTTTCTTACTGAGATGGTGGCTTCTGTTGTCTTTCAGTCAGATCTGTGAAGTTTACCCAACTGGAAGCAACATCTTCTATCAGTCACTGATGAGATTTGCTACAATTTTTTTCTCGGCCATAATACATACCTTTCTATGGTAATTTAATTTCAAAGTCCAATGTATCAGAAGAGAGGTGTTGTGTAAAATACTTCTACTGTTTTAAACATGTATTATTATTAGGGTGGCTAGGGGAGTAAAAGTCAAGGATTAGTAGTGAATACATATTTTTGGAAAATCTATTAGCAGTGTGCAATGAATTATATTGCACCATTTCAATTGCTATATTACACATGGATATTCCCAAAATGGAAAAGATAGAGCAGAAGGCTATTAGGATCACACAGGGATCTAAGTCAGAAAAATATTCTTTAACAAATAAGAGATTCAGGGAACCTCATTCAAGTATGTATAATTCCATGGTGAATAGACTGGATAATTATTTCAAGACTATTTGAGTTAGTGTTGAACACAAGAATAAGGGGACACCAACTTAAGACAAGAAAGGGTACGTCTACACTAGCTCATTAGTTCAAGCTAAGTAGGGTAATGAGGGCAAGCAGAGTTGCAAATGAAGCCCAGGATTTAAATATCCCAGGCTTCATTTGCATGTTCCCGGGCGCCACCATTTTTAAATCCCCCTTAGTCCAAACTCCGTGCCCGCGGCTACACGCGGCATGGAGTAGGTAGTTCGAATTAAAGATCCTAATTCGAACTGCCATTACTCCTCATTCCACGAGCTAGTGTAGACGTACCCAAAGGGACTTGTTGCTAACAATCTTTATGAGAGTAAATAATATATATACAATAGTATAAGGAACACATGAGGAATAACAGATGAAACGATAATCAGAGAGCTCATAAAAAGCCATTATGTATTTTGAATATAGAACATAATTTTTGTATTTTTCATGTCATGGTTTCTTTTATTTTTATTTTTTTACTTTGCTTCTTTTTTAAAAAAATGATTCATTACACAGAATAATATATATATATATATATATATATATATATATATATATATATATATATATATAAAGTGGTAAGACTAGTATTACAAGGGGAGAAATCATTATGTGGTGCAGCTGCTAATTCAAAGGAAGTAATATACCTCGATGGTGGGTCTTTATTCATCTCATGCTCTTTGAGTAGCCTCATCATTAAGAAAGTTTGCACATTTTAGTTTCTCTGGTTATAGGCCCAATGCCCTTCCTATGGGTCAAATGATGACAATTAGAGGCATATTTCTTATTCCAATGTTGGAGCCCATTTTCTAGCAGTTAATTAGATTCCATACTTTTCCTGACTCAAAGGAATTTGTTTTCTTACTTCTTAAAGAAAAATCTTTAAAAGATATTTTTAGAAAAAAATTATATCATGACAAAACAGGCATTTTATTAATTCTTATTTCATTTGCCTATCAGTTTTGTTTAGTGTATGAAGATGCTTCTACAAGGCTTAAGGGAGTTTGAATAACATTTCTATGTCTGTGTACTGGATATGACTCTATAAAGCTATAAGTAATGTAATGTGTTGGGAGGAAATCATGTCTGTTTCAGCAACAGCGATGGGTCGGGTATAAAAGGAAAGCTTATATGCTCTGTCTTTACATATCTTTTGGCATAGGAAAAAGGTGGTCTTCATGTCTACTAGTGATAGCAATGTAGCTGTGTTAGTCTGGTGTAGCTGAAACAAAATACAGGAATATGTAGCACTTCAAAGACTAACAAGATGGTTTATTAAGCTCATCACCTAATAAACCATCTTGTTAGTCTTTAAAGTGCTACATAGTCCTGTATTTTGTTTCATGTCTACTGTTCTTTAGCTATGGTCACAATTATGAGAGTGGTAGCTAAGAGCCATTTTCCATCCTTGGCCTTGTGTAAAACTCCCTTTTAACATCAGTGGGAATTCTCTGTGAGGGTAAAATGTGACCCTAATTCTTTAGTACTGAAAACTATTCTTGGTGAGTTGTTAGTATGTAAATCTTATACTCCCTTCTCCCCTACCCCACCATCAGACAATGCCACTTTATGTTTCCTTGTTGGAATAAAAACAAAGCTGAAGGGTATGCAAAATAGCTGATGGTAAGTTAAGTAAAAGTCTTCCAAACACTGTGATAGCGATGAAATGGAACCCAGAGCATTCCCTACAGTTTCTTTCCAATAAAGATAGATGCTGATTGCTCAGAATTTTAGCAGTCAATGGATTTTTCCTTCTTTTCAATAGTTCAGGGCTAGATAGAGGAATAACCCTCATTGTTATAAGCTGAAAAGCTCTTCACTTTCAGATGCGCTCTTTTTCTGGAGACTTCAGGTTTGATTCTCCATGGTGCTGACAGGGGTCACTATCAGCAGAGAGGACATCCTGCTTAGGAGTTGAACTGGGATCCCTGCTTTCAGCCACCTGATCCAGTATTAAAGCTCCAAAGGGTTCGGGTCCCCCATAGACTTTACATCAGTGGAGAACAGAATGTAGCAGAGTCTTGCTTGGCCATGGTCCTTCTCATCTATTTCCTGCCACAACACACAAGAGAGGGCAGTCTGGTGCAGGAAGCAGCAGTTGTGTGGCAGAGGCTGCACAAAAGAGCTGTCTTAACTAGCTCTATGGCTGTGGGGATTCCCTTTTATATGAGAATATGCTAGCAAGGCATTGAGGGAACTTAGTGGATCCAGAAATCTAGTCCTTGTGTGTTATATCTACAGCTAACCCTTTAATGATGTTTAGTCATATCTGAAGAAGACACTCAAAGAAGTAGTCACCCACCTAGGCCCTCTGATTACACTGCATGCCTTTGAGCTAACTTGTATCTGCATGAAAAGGATAAGTTACAAGGCTGGCAGCACTTGGGTTTTTGTTATTGTTTTGTCAGATAACATATAGATTATTTTAAGCACTTTTTCTATTTTTGTCATTTTAAATTTTTTCAGCTGTGCGAAATTCTGGATTGTAAGCATATTTTTTCTATTTGTATTTATTTAAATGTTCATAGTTGCAGGAAATAATAGGAGGGGTCAGACAATGGGGGAGCAGACAATAATTATTTAATGAGAATAGTCAGCACTGAGATGCAAAGCTTTATAGCCCTTAAAACACAAATAATCAACATCACATGGCAAAATAGACAAAATAAATCACCTTAAATCAAACTGTAATGAGTTCTCAAGCAGCACTTTTCATACTTTGCCTATCTGTAAATTTCAATTATTATTGCTGGAAATAGCTTTTTCTTGGTTTCTGTGTGTATGGTGAAGATGGCATTTACTAACACACATAAAAATCTAAGCCAGCCAGAGCTAGTAATAAGGCAGTTTGTTCTGGAGGAAGGGTGGGCAAATATCAGCCCATGGGACAGATCCAATCTGCCAGGGTTAGCCCCTGGCAAGCCTCTACCACTACGGGTAATCACAGCTCCCGTTGGCTGCCGATTGTCATTCCTAGCCAATGGGAGCAGCAGGAAGTGGTGCAGACCTGGCGATCTGTGGCCAATGGGAGCTGTGATTGTCAGTACTTTTGGAGATGTAGGTAAATATAGAGGTGGTAGCCCACCAGGGGCTAATCTTGGTGAACCACTGCCATTTTATTCCGCCTCCCTCCCTGCCCCCATTCTAGAGGCACACTTCTAGAGTTAGGCATTAGGAGGTCCTGCATTCTAAACCTGGCTCTTCCAATGACATATGTGGTCTTCAGAAAATCACTTCACATCTTGACCTGGGTTTTGCCACATCAGTAAAAATGGGCATGGGTGTTTTTACAGTACCTGCCTCACAAGGCTGATGTGAGAATTAATTAGTAAATGTCTGTACCGGGATTTAAATATGTATATGCTATATAAATGCTAAATAGTTATTATTAAACTCTGGCACTTATTTCTAATGCTCACATCACCATGGTATGTGCCATTATTTTTCAGTCCATCAAGGTTAATAGGTTTTGCCCAAAAGAAAATCTTGCCACCAGTGCCCTTCAAAACCTTCAGGGAGATTGTGTTGAATTGTTATTGAAACTGAAATACAGTGCTAGAATTCTGTGCACCATTTAGTTGGGAATATTTTTAGAATATCTACCCTTAGAATATGAAGATTTCCCTTCCTTCATTCTTTTTCTGACTCATCAAAAGGATGAGAATATTTAACAAGATATTCCATATTTTGCACTCTTCTTCTTGTTAATAATTGCTAAAAGCACTTTACAGTTGTCAAAATACTATGTGTGACAGCTGAGCAATCCTCTTAGTGCTAGGGGGATCTAAAGTGATGCACATGGTTTCCACATTCCTATATATTTCCATTGTCACCACTGTGAGAATAATCAGCTTATAAGCTGCAGATATTTAAAAATATGAGTTATTTAAAAGGGAAAGACATGGGTGAAAGCAAATTGTTTGTTTTCAGCCAGAAATAAATAAGGCATGGACAATCACTTTCTCATCTACGAGTGAGTTTTATTAAAGAGTTAGAGCAAGCTCTGGTTTACAAGATATTCAGAACCATATGTATGCATTAATTAAAGGAATGTGGAGGAGGAGGAGGGGATTCTGAGAAAATAACAAAGCAGCAGTGTATGCGTGCAATGATTTTTCATTCTGTTTCGCTTCAGCTCTGCCCCTGCAACAGAGGATCTAATCAATCTGCCGGCTATTAAGTTTGTTAATTGATAATGCATACTAATTAGGCTGTGCGCAGTTACTTAAGAGACTTTGCTAAGGTGATTGTAGGCACAAGTCCAAATGGAGTTTAAAGTATTCTGTGTGAGGTTAAAACCCATCAACCAGAATAGATGGATATTATATTATAACAGAAGGCACAACGTACCCATAAGTATTTAATGTATTGCACAGTTAGCCATTGTTTCATATTTTAACTCTATCAAACAATTAAAAACATAAAAAACGCCTTAAAAACCTGTAACTAAATTATGGATGTAGGAGTGTGTGGGGGAGGGAGAGAAACAGCTGATTTACCATTATGGTAAATATTTATATTAATTTTCACATTTATATTTGGGAACAATAGTATGTAACTCTGTTGCAAAAGAAGAGCAAAGCATTATGAGACTGCAGACTAATCTAGCTTTATGAACACTTCAACAGTAAGCCACATAAAACTGATATGCCTTTCTGCCCCTATTCAATAGGGCAATAAACCAGTTTATAGCAGGCTAACACCAAAAGCATGTCAACTGGCAATTTGCAATGTATACATAAAACCAGATCTATTATTTATATAGTTAGTATATTATTACAACTTAATCATTTCCCTTCCATTTCAATGTCTTTGTATATGCTGCAATCTGAGGTGCTCAGAGTCTTCAGGAGCAGGTGGGGATCCGTTGTTATATTCTTGGGTCTTTTTTTCCTTTTTTCCCCTTTTCTATGCATCTTATAAAATGAAAGTTCTCTGCAATATAAATTTGGAGTTGGCAGGAGCTAGTAATGGAGCTAGCGTGCATTTAATTAGTGAACGAATTGTATTCCTATAGTGTGACCATAGAAGCTAGCATCCAATTCATACTGTTTTATTTTAACTATTTGGAGATGACTAGATACAGCAAATTTGTGTGGAGAAAACTGGTCTTTAAGTAGTGCATGGTTTGAATCTAATGGAGGGAAAAGCTAGAGAGACACCAGATTTCATGTCTTATGTGGTAAAATAAACTTATTCAAGAAAAGCCTTTGAGATGGAAGATTCCAAAGAAGAGTTGTTCATGTTAGGATTTGTCTGACTTTACTAATTTCAGGCGTAACATATATGGTGATGGTTTATATGTAACACTGACAGACCCTGGTGTTAGTGGGCAGAATAGAATCTAGGATCTCTGCAGCTAAATGCATGAGTCTCTATTGAATGAACTAAAAGCCATGTTCCTCTTAGCTAAGGCTATAGAGCAGATTCATTAATTTTTTTCTAAGTGGTCTCTGATGCCTCTAGAGGAGACAGAACATCACATCCAGGGGGTATGTAGTTTACACCTAGAAAGTAATAAAGGACATTTGATAACTACAAAAGTGCTACTGCAGTAATTAGTTGATATTTGTAAAGTTCTCTGAAGGCAGAAAGTACTAAATATTTTATGTGAAATTGTTTGTTGAGCACCACTTGATGCTTGGGTTGCATCAAGTATTTTCGCCTCCTGTCTGGCAAAAAAATTCAGAAAATACCAGACACCTAAAATGTCCATTATTTTCTGATTTTTTTCCCTGCCAGGAGGTGAAAATACCGGACACCTGGCAACCCAGCCCCCAACACCTCCCATCCCTCCAACCCCTTGCCCCCCGCTTACCTGGTTCTGCAGGGAAGCTGCATTCTGTCTTGATCAAGAACACAAAATGGCTGCTGGCAAAAAGCCTAAAGATCAAGGGGAAGCAATGCCTTCCCTGGGTCTTAGTGCTCAACTTCTCCCCTGTTCCTATCTCTATTCTGACTCTGCAGGCACTGAAAGGGCCAGGCTGTTTTAATGTTGTTTTGTTTTATTTTATTTTATTTGTTTTGTTTTTTTTTGTTTGTTTTTTGCTTAATAACTCTTGGAGTCCTTTTTTTTTTTTTTTTTGCTGACAACTTTGGTCTCCTCCCTTTTTTTCCCCCAGTAAGGGTCCAGCCCCCTCCTCTTTAGTCAATCATACACCTGCCTGGGATGAGTCCAATGTCTTTAATGTGCAAGCCACACTCACACTCCGGATTAGTTGAGACATCCCCATGACCTATTTCCACCCTCGCCTTGTCGTAGCAGGGTGGGGAATAGGGGGACCTGGGCCCGCCCTCACCTCCGGGTCCCAGCCAAGGGCTCTAGGGAAGGGGAGATGGGGTTCTCACCTCTCCCTGTGGTCAGCGAGGACACCACCCAAAACTCGCTGACTCATGGGCCAGACGCCCTGCCCTGGGCTCCTTCCTACTCACCCTATTAAACTCTCTGGCTAGCACGTCACAACCCGATCGCGCCTTCCACCGGTGACTTTCCCGCAGCTACGTCCCATCCACCTGAGCCTGGTCCCTCCCTGGCCTCTGCCTCCCTTCCCAGCCGGAGGCTGGTCGGTTTTAAATCTGGCATTCCCGGGGTCACTCCTCCCCCCAGGCGTGCCCCCATATTCATGTCGTCCCTTGCCCCTTGACATGAGAGGTGGGACCCCTCGTAGTCACTTGCGGCTGCTCTTGTGCCTGCACCGGCATCCGGCCGCAGCGCCATTTTCCCGGCTGCCTTTACCTCCGGCAGTGGGTCTCGGGCCGCGTCGGCAACGACTGCGTTGGCAACAACCATGGCCCCATCACTGCTGTTGCTGGCGTTACCTGGGTGAGCCGGCATTCCCCAGTTAGCCCCGCCCCTTGGAACTCCCGGAGGAGGGTGCGGAGCCTGTCGGCTCTGTCACACCCCCCTTCAACAGAACTTTTTCCCCAGTTTTTTGGGGGGGAGGGTATTCAGTATTTTTGGTTAAACCATCTGGCAACCCTACTTGATGCTAAACAGAGCAAACAGGAGAGAGAGCCTTTGGCCTAAGAAACTTTAAATTTAAATGGCTGAATGATAATTCAGACACCCAGACTGAGAAGATGCTCGTGTATATATATCTTTTCATGGACAAAAAACAGGGCACAGCCTCAGGAACAGGGAGTGGGCTTGTCTGTTGATCAGCTGCTTATATGCTGAGCTCAGAAACCAGCAAACAAATTATTTGCTGGAGAAGCATAACTTATTTTGGCATCAAGCTGGTTGCTAGCACTTGTGAAAGAAGTAATATGAATACCTTCACTGATTGGGCCTTAGGAGGAGTTTGACATTAAAGAAGCCAGGGCCTCCTGCATTCAGCCACTTAGTTGAGACATGTAGGAGATCTCACTCAGCCATTCTGTAGTCTGCTTCAAAGTACTGACCTCTGACCAAGATAAGGGGACTAGAGTGAAGTTAGTTAAATGGGCCTGTTCTCTTCTCCAGCAGGTCTACATATTCCAAGAATTTTGCACCTGCATTATTGAAGAAGGTCCTGCTATTACTTCTCTCTTTAATGAACATCCATGAGATTTAATCCCACTGTCAACTAAAACTAAGTAGACTAGTCGGAAAAAAGTTGCATGACTATTTGCTTAAAGTGGAAAGTGAATTTCAATTAGACCACGTTTACCATACTTTCATGTTTTCATTCCAGGAACATTGGGGTGCTCAAGCTTTATAAGCATGAATAACTCACAAAATAATGAATGCAAGCTAAAATAGTCACCAAAACCAGATTCTGAAATGGAAATACATAATTAATTTTGAGGAAGCACATCTGAGAATTTTACAATTTGTGGGCAATTTGCAAGAGAAAAAACAGGCAAAAATAGTTGAATGTTGTTTGTTGAGAATTATTCACTCAGCTGTACTGTCAATAAAAGGTTTCCCTTTTATTTCTATGAAGATAATATTCAATGTTTTTGGACTTTTCTAATTCATTCCTTTGTCAGATAGGACATGATCCAGGGAGGTAGTGAGCATTTGCCGCTCCCATTGACTTTGATGAGAATGAAGGTTGCTTAATACCTCCCAGGATCAGGCTCTTACTCATTAATTTTCAGAAGTGTATGTTTTTCTCTCATACGTATTAGTGGTTAAACAAATGGGGATTTGTATTCCCTGTTCTATTGCTTGCATCACAGTAGAGAGCTTTTTTGACTGAACTAGAATGAAATATTAAGGAGTTCTGTAACTTATTTCATTGTACAAGTCTTTGTAATGTCATGGTACTTTTTCCTGTATTCCTTAGAATTGTTTTTCAGAAAAAATGAATAGATGGGATTGTGTCGGGTTAAATTTATATTGAGTAGAACTACTGTTACCCCCAGTGACTTCAATGGAACTACGAGTAGTGTAAGGTATTAGTCAATACGAACAAGGATAACACAATCTGAACCGTCATTAAAGACAAATCTTGTAATAAAGGACAGGTATATTAAAATATGAAATGAGGGGATCTCAGCAAAATAAGCAACGGTATTTGTTATATCAGTCCCTATACTAGGAAACTGAACATTGCTAAAAATGTTCATTTCAGAAAGATTTGCCTGAATAAGTATAGGAAAACAACTCCTAAAGTAGACCAATCTCTACCCCATTCTGGTTCCACCTGTTAATTTGTGTGAAGGTGGGATATAGCCACTCTAGGGAGCATGCTTCTCTCCTTCCCCCATCCCCTTTCCCACCCATGTTACTACCTTTGATGGGAGGGACAAAGCAGTGTTCTTCTGCGCTGCATACTATTGGGCTAGAAATAGCAAGAAAAAAATGAAGAAAACATTTTGTCTTTCATTGAATACAGTATACAAAGAACCTTTATTAACATTCCAGCTTAGTGCTCCTGTGTAAATGAAATTAAGGGTGGATTTTAAAAATGCAAAAATAAAGATGACTGAATCTCTTCCATGCTCAGCTCTCAAATAAATATTTGCCCAAAATGTTTCCTGTTGCTTAATATATTGTAGGAAAACTAAGATTCTCAACTGTAACATTTCTCTAAAAATATTTAATAGTTTGTTTTTCTATAGTACTGTTTTTATTATTGGAAACATACCAACCTAGATCTTTTATTCCAATTCAGCATCATTTTCTTAATATGAGATATTGAAATATCTTTAAAAGGAATATATTATATTGGTTAAACTGGAGTCCATTAGTGAGCTTCCTGGAACATTTTTTAGTATAAAACTGGAGAAGGCAGGAGAGACTTAACTTACAGCAATTATTAGAATTAATCAGATCACAGCCATTAACTTACATCATCTAAAGAACAAACACATTCTCTATAGGCTGATAATTCTTGGTTACAGTATGGAGTACAAATAACTAATTTATGTCTGGGTATTAAATGCACATATAGGATCTCTCCAAAGTCTATGTCCTATTTGCTTATGAACGTGGATAGCCTAATTCCTATTTTAATCTCCGAAGCGCTGATTTAGAAGTCACCTTTTAGAATTCATATTTAAATATTTTACAAGATAAATGAACAGAAATAGTAAAACTCAAATGTTACAATAAAATGTAGTCATATTTTTTAAAGTAGTCAAGCAATAATTAATAAAGCTCCATTCCTGGAACTTTTTGAGCGTGGATGGACTGCTGTGCCTACATGGATATCATTGGAATTGGACCTATGTTTGCGTACTACCGGTAAACTCTTTTTATAAAGCATAATCAGCCTTTGAAAATAACGTCCACTTAAAACAGCAATAAGTGACTTCTGTTTTACATTGTATAGACTCTGCCAAATGTATTTAACTTAGGCTTGGATAATGTCTCCTTTCATTCAGAAGACCAGCATATCTACAGGAAGAAAGGCCTTTTGACAGCATGGGAGTTCTGAGTTTAAGGGTACATCTAGACTGCAAGCTTCTTTCAAAAAAAGCTTTTTGGAAGAGAGCTTCCGAAAAAATTTTCTTTCGAAAAGAGAGTGTCCACACAGGAAAAAGCGCATAGAAAAAGTGATCTGCTTTTTCGAAAGATAGCGTCCACCCTGAATGGATGCTCTCTCGCATTTAAGTTGTGATTACTATGGATGGAGTGGCCACTAGGGCACCTGTGCTTTTTTCTGGAGGCCTCTTCTTCCAAAAAAACCCCTGCAGTCTAGGTGCACCTTAATATTATTTGCATAACGTAGTATTGGAAAAGATCAAATATACACAGTGCACTGGCTCTGGTTAGGATCTGTCTTATGTTTGAATGAGATTTTTAAATTTGAACACAAATATCTTTTTATGGACACAAAGCAACTGCTAAAGCTTTGGGACATGTTGTATCCAACAAAGGGTAGGAATAAATGGTACATTTTCAGAATGGAGAGGGGTAACTAGT
>JANRFK010004149.1:40414386-40429713 GCA_030068395.1 Apalone spinifera
ATTTGCATCCCTTTTCCGGAAAAGGGTGCCTGTGTAGACGTAGCCATGAAGTTTTCACTATAAGACCCTTTAATACACTGCCAGGAATGGCTGTTTTGAGCTTGTTATGTTTCACATGGCACCACATCATGATTAAACGGAATAATACAGTTTACCATTCCATTACTATGTTCACTATGAATCTAGGTTATTTTATCAAACTATCATTTGGTGCAATGTTATTATGATAGATCCTATGATCTAAGTGCATATATAGGAATAAGAGCAGAAGAAAATGAGCACATTTAGGATCTTGACATATCAAGTCGAGGATAATTACTTTCCTCTCAAAGAGGAGTGTGTTGTTTAAAAATGCAGAAATGCTATCTATTTAATTGTAGCATTACAATCACAAAAAGAAATTCTGGAAGCAAAAGATGGCTGTGAAATAAGAATATATACATCATTGTTCTGGAAACAACTCATAGAGGTCCTTAAATAGAAAGTGAACTCTTCATGTATTAGCCATAATTAAGATGTTTGTTTAAGAAATGAAATAGATGGAAAGAGAAGACATGCATGTCTGATGGTGAAGTAAAGCTTATTTGTTAACGCTGGATAGATTTTTTTTCATGTGGAAAATTTTGAATTTTCCATTTTTAATTTTTTGCTGAAATGTTTAATCTGAAAACCAAAATAATTTTATTTAGCAATGCCACCATGATGTCTCATAGAAACTGTGCTTCTGGTGTCTCATGCTCCCATCCCTCTTTATAAGCCATGCTTCCTGATCAAACTCCATGATGCACTATGGTTTCCCCTCATATGTACATGGTGCATCATGGAAACTGCTGGCCCTGGTGCATCCCGTGGGATTTAGTCTGGCTGGTGAGTCTAGTTTATGGAGTGTAATGGGGACATGAGGCCTTTGTACAATAACTCCCATAAGACATGTTGATGTCATTTCCAAATTAACATTTTTGATTGTCCAGTATTCACTTCTACTATTAAAATTAGAAAATGTTCATGAAAAGAAAAAAAAAGAAAAGTTCTTTTGTATAAAAAAAACCAAACCCAAATTAATTTTGTTTTAAAAAAACCCAGAAATTTTAATAGAAATGTTTTGACTAGTCCTAATATTTGTGCCTAATTCATTGGAGAAATTATGTAAGAACAAATAATCTGTATGGAAAAATGAAGCTCTGTAATACTGCCAAGATCATCAAGAACTATGGTGATCAGCTAAGTAAGCACTGGTCATGCAAATTAGAACAGCCCGGGCATGAGTTTAACTTACATTGCTGAACTTTTCCAAGATTTCAGACAATTCTGAAGCCTCTCTGCTTTTCTTACCCCCATTGACCACTCAGCTCAGATATGTGGAAAATGTAAGGATCAAATTTTAGAAAGTGAGGAACAGGTTATCTACATTGTTTGTTTTCTTTCAAATTAAACAAACATTTGGAATGTGTGAATGGTAAATAGGATAACTGAGTATTAAAAGTAAAATTGACACATTTCTTATACCTTAAAAAAGGAAATTTACTAAGAAATATAGGGAATACAGAATAATCTGAGGAATCATAATACACTGTATCTTAAGATAAAATTCTACACAGGCACAGACTGTGCCTTGAGGCTGATATAACATGCCATCCCCATTACCATGATAAAGTGAATCAACCCACCAATTGGATAAACCTTCTTTTGTCCATACACTTTCAATTTTTCGTATTGAATTTAATCCTGTTCTTTACTGCAGCTACCAATTTTTTGACAAGAATGTTGCTTATGCTACTAAATTCTTTGATATATCATAGTTTTAAAGTTTGTAGAGAAGTAGTTCCACAGCTTTCAGCCTGCACAAGCTCTGCTGTCTATCTGACCTCAGCAGCCACAGAGCTCATTTTCATTCGGGACCACAAATTAAAACGTTCTTGTTGGCTATGGGAGAAAACACATTGAGGTTTTCTTGGCTTCCTTCCTCTCATCTTTCTCTGTAACACTGAGGGCTTGTTTACACTTTAAATGCTGTAGTGGTGCTTCAGTGAAGATGCTACTTGTGTGAATGGGTGAAGTTTTCCCATCAACATATGTAATCTGCCTCCTTGAGAGGTGGCAGCTACCTTGAGGAGAGAATTCTCCTGTCAAATTAACACTGTCTACACTATGTCACTTGGGTGTGGATTTTTCACACTCCAAGTGACATAGTTATATTGACTTATTTTGCTAATGGAGACTAGGCCCGAGACAGGGTAAATTCAGAATAGTTTCAGTGAAGTCAGGAATGCAGTGGAATCTATCAAAATGCTGAGCATTTATGTTCTAAAACTCAGGCTCAGCAAGGCATTTTGCGTGGTACCCAAAAATTAAAATGCCCCAAATGGCTAGTTGAGCAAAAATGAATAACTGCCAGTTGTGCCTTTGACAATCTCCCCTCTATCTTTATGCAAAGAGTATGTCCAAACTCAGTGTTTCCAGTATGCTTTATAAAGGGATGCCACAAAGCCTTGGATTTGTGCATGCATTTTACACGAACCAAGACCTCATTAGTCCTCCTTGCTTGTGCAACATCCTGAACTGAGAATTTAAACAAGAAACCCATCAGTATACAGGTTGTTTCCCCTATGATGTGTGTGACTTTGTAAGTGATGTAAGTTCAACTTACCTTTTTGTAGCAATGGTCTACATCTCCAGATGCTCCTGAGGTGTGGGTGACCAACGGAGTTCTCTTTCCCTACAACTTTACCTGGAAGGAGAATTGGCAAGTATTTTTTCTAACTTGAAATCTGCAGGAACTGATCCTTATCAAAGTGAGATGGCCTTTGGACTTCCCTTGCTTGAGCATAGCCAACAGACAAGCTATGGCACATGGGGACTGTGACTTCTGTCCAATGTAACCTGCAGTATGTATGTGCCCCACAGTATATGTACTTGGTACATACAGTTTGATAGTGTAAACTTTGTAACGAGAGGGATGGATGATGCTGATGCCTGATAGGTGCCTAAGTACATTTGCGAATCTGGGTCTTAGCTCTGGCTCTAAGTCCGAACTGTAAGCACAAACCTCCTGCTCAACTTCTGCCTAAGCCTGTAAACACCTACATTTTCACTACAAATATTCCCTAGGCACTTAAATTCCTGTCTTTGGCCGTGTGTGCTGCCATCTGACTCTGGCACCCAGACTCCTATCTCCTGCCTAAGTACAATGCAATGCACAAATCAGGGGAAGATAGGTGGTCTGCTGGGTACCTCACCTCTGGGTCCCAATCCAGTAGTAGATGCACTCAGGGGCACCTACTAGATCACATCCCATTCAAAACATGGTTGCTGCCTACCTTACAACTTTCAGCCCAGAGGCTAGAGCACTCACTTGGGAGGTGAGACACCAGGGTCAATTTCTCCCTCTGTGTGAGGGGGATAAAAGATTTGAAGAGAGGTTTCCACTTCTCAGGATAGTGCTCTACACAGTAATCTATGGGGAATTGTTATATGAGACTTCCTCCATCTCTCCTGTTGAAAGTATTTCACTTTAGAGAAATAATTAATGTACCATTAGAGACTGGATCTTTGGCCTTCCAATTCCCAGGTGGGGGGCCCCAACCAACAGGCTATAGAATCATTCTCATTCAGACTCTTTCTTTCTCTGACATAATGACTTTGTATGTACTTATAAGTGATGGAGCAGCTTAAACCGGAGTTCGAGGTAATCCCATGTCAACATTCTCCAGAGAGATAGGTGGCTCCATCCAAACTCTTTCTTCCTCTCAGGTAGAAAGGGGATTCAATCTGTGTCTCCCACATGTCAGGTGAGTGTTTTAACCACTGGGCTAAAAGTTTTAAAGTGGGTTATAGCTCCATGACCACCTCCTCCTCCAACCATTTATCTCGGAGTGAGGCAGGTGATTTACTGCTTCTTACAACAAACAACATATACGCCTATGCTACCTGTCTCCAGAAGAGGCTTCCTAGTGATGTATCACCAGCAGCGATAGTCATCTCTCTGCAGCCCAGATTTAGGTACCTCCCTACTCATCAGCACCTCCTCCATGAGAGGAGGGGCTTAGGACACTCCCCACTCATCAGCACTTCCCATTGGCTAGCTTAGCCAGCTTCCCACCCAGCATGCTGGCTTTTGAATCCATTCTTAGGTGCCTGTCTCTTCCTACTCATTGCATAGGATGCCTACACATCTAACTCATGCTTCATTACTGTTAAAAAAAAAAAAAAAAAGCTTCAGAGGGGTGGCCAAGTTAGTCTGTAACTGGAAAAAATTTAAAAATAATGAATAGCCTTGCAGCACTGTAAAGACTATCAAAACATTTAGATGGTATCATGAGCTTTTGTGGGCACAACCCATTTCTTCAGATGACTGGAGTATTAGAAGTCCAGATCCAAGAATAAATAAGGGAAGGAGGGGGAAAGAAAAAAAAAGAAAAAATAGTGAATTAGGTTGTTCAAGTTATAAGACACTGATAAGAACAATTTGCACCTCTAGAAGTACCCATTGTTTGGTTTGTTGGTTAAGTCATTAGGGTGTGGAAGGTAGTGTGCGAGCCTATATCTTTATTCATTCCTCTCTGATAGGAATCAGACTTGTAAATGAAGTTAAGTTCCAGTGATTTTCTAGGCCCTAAGAGTTAGGTGTTGTGATGCTCAGCATTGTAGTGCTTACATTTCCTTGAGGATTTCAGCTTAAATGTTGGCAACTGTTACTGTTCGGTGCAATTGTTTCCTTTGAGGGGTTGGATGATTATATGTAATACTTTTACTTTTTAGCTTAATTTCTATGGAACATATAGGACTCTGATGGAAGGAAGTTATGGGGTAGTGAATTAGAGATACATTGATGGCACAATAAAATGTGCTTGATGGACTCTGTCTGGGGCCCGGCCACGGGAGCACCCCACCACGGTGGAGGCTCCCCTTCTTGGCCTGGACCCCGTGCTTACTTTGGCCCCCATGGGGCCCCAATCAGGATCCTTACCCAGGGCCAATTGCTCCCGGGTCACCAGGGTGTGGGGTCCAGCCCCCTCGCACCCGCTCCCTGCTCTGGGTTAACTGTCAGTCGATGGGAAAGGGAGGTTTGAGCCCTCCCACTCTCCAAACCCCAGACCAGGACCCTGGAACAGGGAGCACTCTGTCCCGTGTCCTGCCTGGCAGGGCTGCAGCCCGAAACATGCCAGCCCTCGGGCTTTCTGGGCCTGTCCTGGGCTACTTCCTCCCCTGCTGACCTTCCCGGGCGCCTTCCTCCGCCCGACTCCTTCAACTCACCCAAGGTGTTACACCACACTCTCGGTCGCCTGCCGATCTCTCGGTCTGGTCTTGCCTCCAGGAAAGGAGAGAGGTGCTGGCCTCGCCCCCTCTACGTTGGCTCCTGCTGCCTCCCCTCCCTTTCCCGGGTGTCCGTCCACTCTCTTTATAGTCAGCCCCTCTGGGCCCTTGCCGTCTCCCCCAGGTGCAGCCCATCCAGCCCTTTGCTCAGCGCTGGCTGCCGCTCTGCCAGCCCACCGCTTCCTGCTGCTCAGCTGTTCAACCAGCCGCCACACAGCTGATCACGCTTGCGCTCCCTCTCCCGGCGCACTAGTGCGGGGCTGTGCCACCCCATCACAGACTCCTACCTAAAAGAAACAGTGTAAATCATCTTTATTGAACTACAAGTCTGCTGCAATCACTACCCAGCATGATAGAAGTAAACTGGGGGGCAAATGTGGTTTGGGGATTATAGAGATATAAGCTGCCTGCTCCCCCCGGGAATTTTTTTCTCTGTTCTGCTGTCTGGCAGGGGTGAGTTCTATGGAAATGCACATAGGAAACTGGAGAACTGGGGCAGCCCAGTAACTGCAATTGTGACATTGACATGTATTGTAGAGATAGTCTGTCCTGAATAGCAGCAGGAGCTTGTTGGTGGCATAACGATTCAAGTTGTCATTGTGGCTACTTGTTCTAATTCAGAAGCTCTCTGTGGATCTCCTTCTCCTGCAGCCTCGTTTCTTATTTGTGCTGGATGAGTGCATTACTAATAATTTGCCCCAAAGTAGATTTCATAATGTTGCAAAACCAGATTATTTTTCTAAACTGTTTATGCTTATTGGGAGTCTGTACATGTAATTACAAAGATAAGTGAGTTTGCAGGTAGGTACTTTAGACAATGTAGTTATACATAATACCGTTAGTCTATTTCCATTTAATCAGACAGCTGTATTCATAGGGTTTTTTTTATAATAACATAAAACCCTTACTTTATTGCTGCCCTTCCCCTAACCTCTTTCTACCTGTCCATCCATAGACCATGAACTCCTCTGAGCAGAAGCTGTCCCCCGCCCAATATCTGGAACGTAACTAACATCTTGACCATTACAATAAAAAATTAAAATTCTGTAAGAGAGGGTACCGTTACTCATATCTTCTGTTGTGCATTTTATGTGTTTGTTACAATCTGGTGAAAGCATCAAGTCATTTAAAATCAGTTAGTTGCAAACAGAATGCAGCCATTTCCACTGGCGTATTCCTCCACTTCAAAGTTGGGACTAGTTTTTTTTTTAATTAGCTTCTTGCCTTTATACATTTATTTATCATTGACTCTATAATTATATAATTAAAGCTAATGTAAGTAATTTCAACATTTAATTTATTTAATGGCATTGAAAAGTGTGTTTAAGGTCAAAAGAGATCTGAGGTCCCAGAGTCTCGCTGAAGTTATGATTCATGAGTGAATTTTTAGCCTGTGGTTAGAGTTAGTGGGATATCACTGCAGAACTAATGCTAAAAGATCTCAAAGAGATAGCACGTAGTTAACATCTGCTGTGAGAAGCACATGAAAATTCTGGGAGTATGACTCCTGGGCATATTAAAGTAATGGAGTTTAAAATAAATTTCATTTTTAAGACAAAATCCTTCATAGGTCTTTCAGTGAAACTACAGCTTTAATTAACACTGATGTTTTTTCTTGTAGAAGATACTAGTATTTCAGATGCCTGACTAGACTTAATGTTTTAATTTTGTAAAAGGAATATATAGCTGAAACCTAGATAGTTTTAGGCCTATGATTAAAGTATTGATTACATCTCTTTTGATTAAAAAAAATAAATGAGTCTGTAACCAGGGGTATCTAGGGTAGTCCATACTGAAAATGCCATGGTCAGGACAGCCTTCAAAAGGGAGAGCAGGTTCTCCTAAAACTGGTGGTTAACGGTGAAGTTAGACTCACCAACCAGTCACAAATTGTGCTTCTGATCCCCCACACTGGTTATCACAAAGCTGAAATCCCTCAGACCCCTTTATTGTATTCCAGTTCTGTGGTTCCCAATGAAGACATAAGTCCAGTAAAGTGAGAAGTTATTTAAGAATTGTGCTTACTATACAAAATGTTCTTCAGAACCCCCAAAAGCTAGCCATATTACCAGCTTGATATTAGTTTGGATCTTAACTAAAATATCTGTCAATCTTTTTAATATCTAAAAGGAAAGAACAAGAAGAGAGTTGTTAAATGGTAAAAACACTCAGATACATGCATAAGATTTCAGAGTCTATATGTTGGATTATAAGCAGCATTGGTGAGTTTTCTGGCTTGAAAGTCCCTACGGAAAGTATCCAAAGTTTAGATGGGTCTATTAGTGCTTCAGTTGTACAGAAGTTGCTCCAGAAGTCAGAAACAAGACTGAAGACAAAATGGAGAAGATTCTGTTGCCTTTTTATATCTTTTCCCATATGGCTTATACTTCCTTTGTCCCAAACACATACTTACAGCACATGGGAGTCTCTTGTCCACCAGCATGTCCCTACATGTCCTGATGACTCACAAGTGAAACCCTTGGCATCTTGCAATGGGTTCATTGTATAACTGATTGCGTTTGATGGGCCCTTGAACCAACTAGATAGTGCTGATGCCAATCTGTGTGGGGGTGTCACCCAGAAACAAAGCCTATGTCAGAGCTTCAGATATATCACACATACTCATAATGCATGATACAAAGATGATATAAAAATATTAGCAAGATTATCATACTTGGCAAATCTTAATTGTTCCATAGATATCTTACTTGGTATATCTTGTAAGATTCATTGCAATTTTGAAATATTGTTATCAGTATTATTATAAATGGTCACTAATATTCAGTACAGTATCACCTAGTCTTAAGTTCCTTGTTCTATAGTAATAAAAGTGAATGCATTTTAAATTCCGCTGTTCCAGTATGCCAAAGAGTAATAGCCATAATTAAAGACATATAGCTTGTTGGGAAACTGACATTTCACTTTAAGTAGAACTTATGAAGGAAAACTAAAAGCACAAAGGAAAACATTTACCTAAACATAAGCATCACAGTAGCTAGGCATTTGCTAACTAATCTGAAGTATATTAACTACAAAAAGATGAGTGACAAACAAAATAAAACCCAAACCAAAAGCTGAACCAAAAAATATATGCAAATGATTTCTGTCTCTCTGCCTGGTGTGGATAAAAGCAAATTTTGCCTGGTGTGGATGGGAATAAATAGTACAAAGTCATGTAGAGAGAGGAAGTGGTTACCCAACATACTTTCCCCATTTATGTACTTTCCCCATTACTTGTTCCATTCTACAAAATATTTGTGCAACCCATGAGTGAAACCTACTGGAAGTTGTGTTAAGTTCCTTCCCTTTGTAGATGTCAGACAAGCCCCTTGAAAACTGATGGTAATGTGTGGAATGCTGCCAAAGACAATCTTTGCAACAACAGTATAGAAAGATGCATCAGGAGTAAAACTGGAAGTAGCTGCAAGTAGGTAGACAATGACAGCATAAGCACTGGCCCTGCAATGTCTGTGGGAGATGCATAGGTGGTATGCAGAAGAAATAAACCTTTCATCTATCTAAGAGGGATCTGGGGATTGGCATGTAGATCTTCATGGAGCCTTCCATTGCAATTTCTATCTTACGCACTGCTGGAATAAGACATCAAATGAGGAGAACATCAACTGTTACAGTTCCATTGGAGCCACACAAAGGCTTTGCATTTATTTGGTCTGTTCAGCATACTTCTGTGATGGACTGGAGCATGTCATGCCCCATTGCACATGTGCCATTGACCTGTGAAGGAAAGTGATTTTCAATGGCAAAGGCCTTCAACTGAATATCAATGGCCCCATGGAGTTTTACTGTATTGTACCAGAGGGCCCCAAAATAGGTTTGATAGTGCAATTTTGAAAGTCTGTTTCTGAAAATCTATAGCCTCTCTATGAATACAGAATGTGTCTAATGGCCTGAGGTATTCAAGGTAGTAAAAGCCTATTGTCACTCTTGTGACCCATGTCACTTGTGACCTAGTGGGCCAGCTTACCTTTATTATATTCACTGCTTTGCATTATATTCTGCTTTATTATATTCAGCAGTAATTCAAGGTTTGTATCCTGTAAGATATTGACATTAGCAGTTAACAGGAGGTTTGATACCTGTGAACTTTGGCATAAGTAATTCATAAATTATGAGGAACTGGAAGTAGGATGTAAGGGGGAGTTTTGTACATATAACATCAACAGACCACAAGATAGGAGCTAACACCAGCTTCTGGAAGGTTCTGGATGAAACATCCAACCGCAAACACACCATGGCAATGAACTGACATGTAGGATAATGGGGTGAAATCATAGATATAGGAAAAGGACATCTTAGCATTGATAAGGGAAGGAAATACAAATAAGGAATAAGGGAACCCCCCTACTAAATATGCATTAGACATGGTAATGTCAGCGTAACATATTGTAAAAGTAGCATCCCAGGGCAGTGAAGGTAGAGATGTAGACCTTTGGTGGGGCCAGAATGATGGCCACTGGTGAAGATGAGGAAGGCGATGGTAATGAGGAAGATATGGCTAACATCCAGGTCGTTCTGCAAAAAATGGTGTGAGTATGGATATTCCAATGTATTTATCTCTACCTTGCTGAGTTAATGTGTGTAACTTTACTAAATGTGTAAATAAATTATTTATTTGTAATTATAAAAGAGTTCCTATAGTGTGAGTGTTGCACCTATGCACATCAGGGTTCCCAACCATAAAATAATTGTAACAATGATTTAACTGGGCCCGATCTTGAGACAAGAACCTGGCACCCTCAGAGTAATATATGGGAATCTTTGGATCAGGTATGCAGTGAGTGGCAGGAAAGATTGTCTATTACAACTCACTGGGTCCTGGGGATGGTGGTAAGCCAATATAGAATGAGCTGCCACTGCTAAGACAAGCTCCAAGGATTCCTCTTTTTTCTTCTCTAGTCTTCTCAGTACTACTCTAAAGTAATGTAACTTCCATGGTGACACTGACAAAGAGAAATCACGAACACCATGGCTGCCATGTAAAAATAAGCAAACTGATATGGCAACTTGATCTTGATATGTGGCTATAAAGGCCATCTCATTTGAAACCTGTACCTGCAGAGATGCTAGGCAACAAACACCTCTACAATACCATCCAGCAGCAGCTGCAGCCAGCCTGCACTTCCCTGCCCATAACCCAGTGCAGGTGTAACTGCCACCATTCACTCAGGCACACATCACAGGAAGTCCCATCTCAAGTGGTTTGATAGACAGCAATGTCATGGCACTTGACTACCTCCTCACTAAACATAAAACAAGAGGCTTCCCAGGAAATATCCAGGTAACAATGTGGATTGTTATGACTACGCTGCATATTCTGCTCCTGAACTCCCAGTATTGACCTCATCTCTGACTTGGATCTTGACTCCTGCTGGTATTCTGAAATGCCACATGGACCCTGATAAATTCTTTTGACCCTGGACCTGATCCCTTACCTGTCTCTGTCCTTGGACCTGACCCTTGGCCTAACTATTGGCACTTATACCAACTCTGAAGCCTGGTGGTTCTTCTGCCTTGCTGAATGCCTGCTGCTAGTCCTGCATACCTTTGACTAGGCTCCTGACAGTGAAGAGATGAAGCGCTCCCCATCATGGACTTTGTAAAGGGGCATAGGACCTGCCTTCTTGAGTCAACATGGAACCAATGTGGCTTTTTCAGACGTCCTGGACTTTGTTTGTTATGCTAGTCCCTGAAATTAATGAAACCATTAGGTTCTGAAGGGATTACTGGAAGTTTAATGTGGTAATGCCAGACCACTGAGATTCCAGACCAATTTGCTCAGGAGTAGGTCAAAGTTTAACCACAGTAGAATCATAGAATACTAGAACTGGAAGGGACCTTGAAAGGTCATTGAGTCCATGACTCTGCTCTCATGGCAGGACCAAGCACCGTCTAGACCATCCTTGATATATGTCTATTTAACCTGCTTTTAAATATCTCCCGAGATGGAGATTCCACAACCTCCCTAGGCAATTTATTCCAGTGTTTAACATTCCTGATTTTTTTCCTAATGTCCAACCTAAACCTTCCTTGCTGCAGTTTAAACCCATTGCTTCTTGTCCTATCATCACAGGCCAAGGAGAACAATTTTTCTCCCTCTTCCTTACGACACGCTTTTAGATACTTGAAAACCACTATCATATCCCCTCTCGGTCTTCTCCTTTCCAAACTAAACAAGCCCAATTCCTTCAGCCTTCCCTCATAGCTCATGTTCTCTAGACCTTTAATCATAAAACCTTTGTTGCTCTTCTCTGGGCCTTCTCCATTTTCTCCACATCTTTCTTGAAATGTGGTGCCCAGAACTGGACACATTACTCCAACTGAGGTTTAATCAGCGCAGAGTAGAGCAGAAGAATGACTTCTCATGTCTTGCTCACAACACTCCTGGTAATGCATCCCAGAATCATGTTTTCTTTTTTTGCAACAGTGTCACCAAATTCTGTGCTTTGGATGATTTTGTTAGATGTTTAAAAAAAGCCTCATCTACCTCTTCTACTTGGGTAGGTGGTCTGTAGTAGACCCGTAACACAACATCACCCTTGTTTTTTACCCCTTTTAACCTAGCCCAGAGACTCTCAACAAGTCTGTCTCCTACATCCATCTCCACATCAGTCCAAGTGTATTCATTTTTAATATGTAAGGCAACCTCTTCTTCCTGTTTTCCCAGCCTATCCTTCCTGAGTAAGCTGTACCTTTCTTTACCAATATTCCAATCATGGGTATTATCCCACCAAGTCTCTGTGATACCAACTATGTCATAGTTGTGTTTATTTATTAGCACTTCAGGTTCTTCCTGCTTATTACCCATACTCCATGCATTTATATATAGGCATCTAAGATACTGATTTGATTTTTGCATCCCACTTCTACCTTGTCCCTCCTTTTTCTCTGCTATTATAGCCTATGTTGCCTCCCATTTCCAACCCAACTCCCAGGTCTCCATGTTCTTCACTTACCTGTGAGCTTTGGCCAACTGCCCCCGTCAAATCTAGTTTAAAGCCCGCCTCACTAGGTTAATCCGTCTGCTAGGTCAGTAGACCTGAATCAAATGGATATGCAGGTACCCTTAGATCCAGATGCCTAGCTGAAATCAGTATTCACCATCTTGATGGGACTTGACAGAATTCTTATTTTATTTTGCACGATGGAGAATGTGCTATCAACCTTTCACTGGTAAGCGGACGAGGGAGTCTGTAGTTTATATAAATATGTACATGTAAAACCAAATAGGTAGAACACCTCTGTCTGTTGTATCAATACTCCACAAGTATAGAAGGTCCATGGCTTCCCATCGCTGCTCCTGTGCCATGTGTGGGTCTTATTTGTAACCAGCTCTAGTAGGGGTCCATAGCCGGGCCATGATTAGAGCCTTATGAGGAACTGTACCACAGATCCTACACTTGCCTGTGGTGAGGGGTGAGGAGCAGCTCTTGGCTTGTGTCCCTGTCCCATGAGCCTCCTGCCCAGAGCAGATGGAAGATCCATGCCTTGGCTCTCCACAGCTGCCTGCCTGGAGCTGGGTCCAGGAGAGAGTCACATGAGCAACTGTAGGGAGACACAGACCCTTCTGCTCTGGCCTGACGTGCAAGGGTGGGGGCTGGTGGAGGGTCTGTAGTATGACACCCCACAGCTGTCAGGGCTTCCTGGATGGGCCCCAGCTGCCAGCCTAGTGGGGGGGGGGAAGGTAGCAGGATCTCAGGGGGATGAGATGGGGGCAGAATCCCTGCTGAAAATTGGACAGGCCCACTTTCAAAAACTCAGAAGGACATGGCCCCCTGGGCCTCGCCAATTTGGCACCAGTGGTTCTCAACTTTAGACACCTTAGGCCTGATTTCAGAGGAGCTGCTAAGCAGTTGCAGTTCCATGGACTTCAGTTGCTATTGTGAATGCTCATCAAGTCTGAAACTCAGGCATGAGGTGTCTCACATTCAGCTCCCAAAAAACTGAAGCATCCCAAATTAGTGGACACTTCTGAAAATGTAGCCCTAAGCAACTTACCAATGTAACCCAAGGAGGTGGTGTTAGAGTCAGGAGGGGAACTCAGTTCTCTTGTGAACAGTGTTCCTGAAAACTGAGAGCTTGAGCTGCGACCCAAGATTCAAATACCACCCAGCTGATTAGCAGAGCACCCACGGCCCGCAGCATGTGTTTCTGCTGGTGGTATACATTCACACATGCTTCAGTGCACATAAAATATTATTCTGCACATGGACAGAAAAAATTAGAGAGAAATTGCTTGTGAGTATCCTGGACCATACCATTTACCTCTACAAAATGTATCACCAGTATGTTAATGTGTGGTCTTTGAGATATTACCTCACAAAAGCTATAGCCAAGTCATTTTGCTATAATGTCAATCTGTAGTATGGCAATGTAGAGCTCAGTTTGGAAGTCCTTACTCAGGCAGAACTCCTAATTGCCTCAATCAGAGCAATAACTAAATAAGGACTTTAGCATTGGAACCAATGATAACAAAACTCATTTCATATGCATGATCATGGGAGTTGATGAGCAAGTTATATGGGCCTGTGGTGCCAGGCACCAGGAATATTCTTGGCCTGGCTGCATCAAAGTTCAGGGCCAGGTCTCTCCCCTGCCCTGCCTGCCACTCCCGCACGCTCCCACATACTCCCCCCAGGTGCGTCCTCAATCTGCTTGCTGCCTCTGGGTGATTTAAAATGGCCCCGACTACCACCATTGGCAGCGCAGCAGGCCTAGAGCAGCTTCCTTCCTGTTCACTCTGCACAGGTGCCAGCATGTCCCTGCAGCCAACAGGAACTGCAGGAGCAGTGCCTGCAGGCAGCAGCACATGGAGACCATGGTGCCCCCTGCCTAGGAGCTGCTGCCAGAGGGGAGGCCCAGGTAAGCACCACCACCCCTCTCTTGCCCCCAAATTCTGTCCTACACCCTCTCCCCGCACATGCCCTCCTTCTCTCAAATTCCCTCTCCCACTGCCCCTCAAGTCCCAAATTCCCTCCCAAAACCTGCACCCCTCACCCTCTGCACAGAGCCTGCACCCAGCACCCAGACTCCATCCCAGAGCCGGTATTCCAGACTCCTTCCCCCACCCAAAGTACCTCCCAGAACCTTAGGAAGGTCTCTAGGCACTACCAAAATTTCTACAGATTTGTCATCCCTGTGCATGATAGCTAATTTCTAAATATTAATGATATGACATCTGTATTTTTTTCAAATACCAAAATAGATTTGTTTGTTACAAATGGGCAGACTAGAAAATTGTATATAAATTTTTTATATAACATGTTTATAGAATTTATAGAAAATTAAGCCATTCTCTATATGAGGAAAAAAAATGTGAAGCTAGACAAAATATTTCTTCTCTCTCATATAGCAATTTAACCACACTACTGACCACTTTTAAAACTGTATAAATAAATTCATTCCCATGCTAAGGACCTATGCACCAAGTCATTTTATAGACCAGGTTATGCTGGATGTGGTTGACCAAGCAAAATTGCTTATCTGCCTTTAGTACTCAATTAGGCAAGGATTATATCTCCAACAATACACAGACATATGGATCAGACATGGGGACTTGCACCTCCATCAAATGGTCTAGAAGGACCTAAAATTATGCCTTATCCTTCTAATGTCCATGGAAGGGCACATGATTAGACTGGATGCTTTCCACTAATTTAAATATTGATGGCAGTGCCTGAGCGCTAGGATTATTTAAATGTTTTCAGTTTGTGGCTTTCTTACTTAATTACCAATATAAACAAAATGACTGACATTGCTGCTCTTTTACTATGAAGTTAAAATATTCTTATATTTTTGTCACCTTCACTTTATAATTTACGAATGCTTATTAAGGTAAAAAACGTTACCCGTACCTTTACTACTGATATACAATAAAATTAGAAGTGGCACAAGACAGAGAAATAATTAGTTTAATTCAGGGGAAATGCTGTAACACACAGGAAAAGTATTCAGTTAGATAGCTGGCTTATTCCTCTGCACAAAACAGACAGGGTG
>JANRFK010004149.1:40454035-40461535 GCA_030068395.1 Apalone spinifera
CTTTTCCGTTAAAAGTATTTCCGCAAAATCATGCCAGTCTAGACGTAGCCCATACTACATCCGGAATGTAAATGAAGAAAGCTATAGTTCATCCTGACATACCTTAGCTCATTACACTGTTGTCTGTGGTTTTGGGCCTTTTTAATAGAAGTCATGGATGGAGTGAGGTTTAATTTAAACCCGTAAGCTTTTGATCACATGGCCTATTTTATGTTCTTAAAATAGTGTTGTGGCACAGCCTGGTGTTATTAAACAGCTTCACCTACTGCAGGGGTGGCCAACCCGTTAGATGAAGAGCCAAAATAGTGGTGGATACAGTGCAAAGAGCAGAGGGGGGGAAAGTTGTAAAATTGTTGAGCAAAAAAAAAACCCCCAAAAAACCCCGACCACCACGTTTTGTCGAGCAAAAAAAAAAAGTTTGTCCTTTTAAGAGCAGAGCAGGCATTGCCCTTTTAAGGTGACCATTTTGAAATCTGCACAGGCTGCCAGAACTCTGTCTCTTTCAGACAGAAACACGCTGCCCCTTTAAGAGCCGCCAGAGCGGGAGCCACAAATTTTTTCTTTGAAGAGCCGCATGTGGCTCACAAGCCAACGGCTGGCCACCCCGGCCTCATGATTTATGGAATTTAAGTTGAATTCTAACGCAGGATGTTTTTCATATTAACTACACACACTAGGACATGATTCAAAACTCACACCTCTTTTTTTAGCTGTTTGGTTTCTATGGTAGAATAGCACAATCTGAAGTGCAATCCAAAAATAATCTCAATTGTTTGCACTGGGAATGTATTATAGGTGGGTTTTTTTATTCCAAATTCTGTTGCTGTCTTCACACAAGCAAAACTCATCTTTAATTCTCTGTTGTGTGTTTTGCCTGAGTGTGGATTGGTCCCCTAACGGGATAAAATACAGCAAGACATGGAAAACGTGGACTTAGGGAAGAATTGAGTGGTGAGACTGAAAAGCCACAAGAAGTTAAATGTAAACATGGGTGGAATAATCGCATAGTCTTTACCCTTCACAAAAAATGAGAAGAAAATTGAACCCAATACTGTGCAATAATTCCACAGACACCCATTCATTGTGCACATTGTATTATTTAATGAAGAATTTGTCCTAAGCCCAGCACAAATGGCTTTAGAAGCCATACTGCATGGAAGGGAGATGAATTTATTTTGCCCTTTACTGAAAATGCACTCAAACAAAACACTCCACCATTGGAGTCTGTACATCTTCCCATTAGGCACGTCCTTGTGCATAGGGGAAGTGCTAACCCAGCCGATTTACACAGGAGAGCTGAAGTGTGCAAAAACCTGTAGTAGAAAAGCCCATAGTCCCCTTTCAGTGCCTGCAATGGTTGGGAACTTAACGTGGCAATAAGGAAGGGTGATGAGAAATAAGGGTTAAAGCCATTACTGGCTGAAAGGAGAAAATTCAGGGTTGGTGGACGTTGCTTTTCCTTGGTCTGCCTGGCTAAAAATAAGGGAAATTTGCAATAAAAACGGGATGTAATGGCCGGCTCTTCAGCTGGTCCTGTATTTCCCCATCAATTGCCCCAAATATATTTCTACTGTTGATGTTTCCTGCTCTGGTAGTTCAGTCCCTCGCGAAACTGGCAGCTTTCTGGCCGACCCCAGAAGAAACTCTCTCAACAAGTGCGGGTTTGGGTCCCAAACACAAAGGAAAGCGCAGCCGTACGGAAAGTGCGGCCATTTCGCATGTTCACGCCAGCTCCCGTTTTCAGCGGGTGTCCACGAAGTGAGATGTGAAGCACGGCAAAAGCACGAGGCTTCTAAAATGCCTGATGAACGGGGGCCGGGCACGCTCCTTACAATCTGTGCTTGCTGCGCCTCTTTTAAGCGCTTTACATCGGCAGCGCAGTAGATCCTGAAAAAGGAGACGCGTTGGCGAGGAAATGTAAACGAACGCCCCGGGATCGGCGCCTCAGCATCTCCCACTCCACCATTACCCCTGCCCTGCGCTGCATTGTGCACGTTTCTCATGGGGTGCGTGGCTAGGAGGGCAGCGGGCCGCAGCTGCCTGCTAGAACGGGCCGTCGCACGCTCCCGCCAGCCCCTAGGGCGGGGAGTTTGCACGCTCTGCGGCCCTACTGCCCACAGCCTAGAAGAGTGCAGTGGTGGGCATGCGCACTGGCTCTTGTTGCTGCTGCTGTTCTTCCCTTCCCCCTTCTTCCCCTCCCCTGGCCTCTCCTCCTTGTGGAGAAGTTGGCGCGCTGCCCGTTCAGGCATTCAGCGCCAGCCCCTCAGGGATCAGCAAGCAAAGTCACAGTCTGCACAAACAGAGCTTTCAAATTCATAAAATTCATAGGATTTTTCACAAATGAATGAACACAATTTTCTACCAATTTCCTCATTATGCAAATATGCAAAATATCAAATTTAGGCCAATTAGGGTCCTCCACAGTCCCAAATTCACCCGTTTAAGCCATAATTGCAGAAACTATCAAATAATTACGGCCGCTAATTGGAAATATTTGTGACAGATACAACAAATTCTTGCACAAATTACATTTCATTCGAGGAACCACTGCGCGCCACTGAAATTTTATCGAAGTCTAATTTAACTTACATAATGAGTTGAATTGAGTACTTGTTATCAAATTTGAGCAATTCATAGCCCCGTAATGTGGAATGATCAAATAAATTAAAAGGGAATTTATTCAATATTTTGTTGTGATCCTTTTTTTCCGAAACCATTGCTATTTTGTAGGGAATTTCTCCCTCCTGCGCCTGCTGCCCGGGGTGGGTGACGTGTGTCATAAAACCCCCAGCTGCAGCAGGAGAAGCAGCAGCAGCAGCCGCCAACTGTCTTGAAAGCTGACAGAAGATAAAGGGCAACATTTCCAGCTAGAGCTCCTTCCCCACTACCATCACTCTTCCTCCAGCTACAGACAAGGGTGGGGGTGGGGGTTGTAAAATGCAGTTTTACTTTGAAAAATACCTTCCACTTAGACACCATTCGTTTTAGGTTTACACTTCCGGGTGAAGGAAGAGAAGAGATGTGAAATTAACCGGGTTGGAACTGAATACAATCTCAGGGACACACCGACAGACATAGGCATGCACTCTCACAACGGCACACGCACATCTTTCCTTGCACAGCCACATTTTGGGGCTGCACTCACACGCCTCTCTGTCCCCGACACACAGAGATACAGACACACCCCTGCCCTGCAGCTGAGTCTGCTGCACAGTTCATGGACCCGGGGTGAATATCGGTTTAATCACATCACACGCGCTCGCTCACTAGAGCACGATTCCTGTCAAGCTTTTCTTATGCAGGTCTCCCATTCAAGTTAGTGGGAGTTTTGCCTCTGCGAGAACTGTAGGACTTTGTCTATAGCGCAGATCTTTACACTCAGTCATAGCGCCATTCAAGTTAAGAGAAAAAAAGTCCAATTTATACCAGCTAAAGCTCTGACCCTCCATATACATATAAATCAAGTGACTGTGTATAGCACTGTGTTTATAAAGAAGATTATATAGGCATTCTCTGTAGAGAGTTTTGAAATCCTCGGGTGAAAGAAGCTCTAGAAAAAAGGCAAAGTGTGTATATATATATAAAATGCTATCACCTATAATTATATTGTATATAACATATTTTATGTAACCTATTTATATCTATATCCCCCGAGTTACCCTCTCAGAGGAAGGTCAGCTCCCCGGACATAGACATTTATATTTCTTTCTCACAGCAGACACGCAGACACACAGAGACATTTTTTAACTGCCTGTGGCCTCGTTGGCGGATTATAAATGTCTCCTTCTCGCTGTGATTTGTTTAATCCGTGGAAATGGTGCTGGTCCTATGTAAACAAGCCAAGTGCGGAATGAAGGCAGCTACCCATGCGTGGCCAGCCTGCCTATTTGTCAGAAAACCTTCATAAATACTGAGCCGGGGCTGGGCAAGGATGTGATGTCTCCATTTTTGCCAGGAAAGGGCACGAGGAAGACAAAGCGAGGCAGAGCGGCGTGTAACCTTTAAGGGACAGATAGTGTGTGTGTGTCTTAGCCAGGGGCTGCTCTCTCTCCAGGTAATTCAGTGCAAGGATGGTTGATGGATTCTTTCGGTTCTAGATCTGTGTGTGCGTATACGTGCAAAGAGAAACTAACGTTTTGAAGACAGTATCATAATATCTTTATGCCGGTAGCTCAAACATCTAGCCAATTCATTCCATGGGAAATTGGCATTCACACTCTCCCTAAACTTGATGAAAGGAATAAGAAGGTTATTATTTTGCGTGGTAGCATTTTAGGATTAATGCAGCTGAAAATGGGACTCCCCCTGTCCTCCAATTCCAACTCTACATTTATCACCCTAAACAAATCTATAATGAAATGTTTTTTTTTAAATGTGTTAGCATTTATCAAACTGTTTTTATGACTGAACAAATCTTTAATTGTTCTCAAGGTCTACTTTATTGCCTCGCTACAAGACCGTATTGTTCCACTGGGTTATTATTATTTTTATAAAAATGCATATGTGCCTAATCAAACACTTTATAACAAAAGCAGTAATTACCTCCTGTAATTATCATGGTCCTTATTTATAAAAAATGTGAGAAAATGTCGAGTATTAAAACGTGAAAGCAGCTATTAATCAAACCTTTACACCTTCTTTAACTCAGGCGTGATGGTGGGTATTATCATAAATCTACTCTGATAGTAACACAAGAATAATGAGTTCAGTAATGATAGCGATGATGATGATAATGATTTTAACCAACAAAGAATGGTGTAGATTTATTGCTAATAACGTGGTACAGGAACCTCTTCATTAAAATTACCTATAGGTACTCCTCAATATTGAGAAGGAGATTACAAAGAGTAGTTTTGTGTATTATTGCGCCTGCAAGCAGCAGCTAAAGATCCGATTTGATTATTGGCAAAGGTCATGGCCCTCGAAAAAATGTTCTCTTTTAATTGAACAGCCAATCGTGCCTGTGTGTGTTACCTTCTAGGTAAGCAAATACGTTAGGCGCAAACCCCGATGAACGGGCCTTAAACTAACTTAGAGCTAACGTTGATCTTGTCTCAGTGAAGCCAATTGTCTCTAGGTGTTGCAGCTTCCGTGATGTAAATACATCCATTTTGTGAAGGCTCCATGGTAAAAGGGATGTGAACCTCGACGTAGGCTGGAGGGGTGAGTTAAGGACAAAGGTTCCTCCTGAATTCCGAATTTCTTGGCTTCTGCGAGTTTAAGAGGGACCAGGATGTGCTGTGCGCGAATGACCTTTTATAACTGGGGGAGGGGACGAGGGAGATATCATGGAGCATATGAATCAGGCAGCTTTAAAATGTGTATATACCTGAGCGATTATAGTTCCCAGCACAAATCAGTATTTTAGGGTTTACTGGACAATAGAATTTAGCGGCTATCTCTACCGAAAATGCATGGATTACTCCTGACACTAAACAATACATGACATTTTCTTTGTAATGCGTATTTAATGTGTGTGCACACTCACCAAATTTCGTAATGAAAGCACAAAACCCTTAATGATGCTGTTTTTCATGACGTTTACTATTGTAAAATGAGGCTGTGCTTAGTGATACAATATGAAATGTTTTCAAATGGGGGGAATAAAATACAAACACCGCAAAAGCTCAACTATCCAACCTTGGTCCCATCACTTTTTGCGAAGTTCTACATTTTTTTTAAATTCAAGGATATGTAAATATTTCTGTCGTGAGGCTATATCAACACATTTATTGTAGCCACTGAAGTTACACCCCCAAGTATCCAGCTGTCTATTAAAAGAAGCACTTCATATTTTAGAATCTTTCATGCAGTACATATCTATTTCAGGAATATCAACCTGAAAATGGGGATAACATTGATTCAGGTAAGATGCGGTTAATATAATAGTGACACAATTACTTTTGTATATAATAAATAATCCATCAGTAGTATTTTAACCTTGGTTATGAGTTATGAAATCGGTGTATGGGCCAATTAGCTACATAGGTTTTTTTTTAAAAAAAAAAACCAAGACGCTATAAACACCGGTTTTAAATGTCCTAATTAGTAACTTGCTCATTAATTAACTTTCTGATTAATTGTGTAGCAATCTAATTTGTAGATGAGGCACTTAAACAATGATACCTTGTAACTCTTTCATCTGTCTTTAAAAAATCATTCAGAAGATGCAGTTTTGCATCTAGTTGGACTCCCGGTTTCAAATGCACTGTTGTGGAGAAGGCGGGACGAGATCTGGGGAACACTATTTAAAGTTTTCTCTTTCTCGGTGGGCCGGTGTAGCTCTAAGAAATACACATTAACGAGGGCTAAAGGACCCAGCTGAGAACTGGAATATACACATTTAATATACCCTGACAATAAGATGCGCCTTGTTTTCTTTTGTCATCCCAAATCCACCGGGGATGGTAGGTTACCATAGAATTTGCGTTCAAAATAGTTCTGTCCCTCCCGCCTCTGCTATTCTTCTTATAATAGCATATGATCTAGAAGGGATGATTTAATACCCAGGACAACAGGGGAATGGTGGGACTACATTTAAATCAGGGCCTGCCTGGCATTGTAACATCCCAGGGCTTTCCTATTAGCATCAGAAAGCACGACAGTGTCACTGCTTTGCCATGTTTTCCACCAGCGCTATTGTGGCCCGGGATTGTCTCCGGTCCCATCCTGCAAAAGCCTTTAGCCCTTATGGCAGATCATTCTCTAAGTGAATAGAGATGAAGGCAGGGATATTAAGTGACTCTATAAAACATCCCGGACACAATTGTGTGATTGATGGAGGACAAAGTAGGAACAGCAGGACACAGAATCCTGGGAGAAGCAGCCCTGTCAAGGCGAGAAGCCCATCTCTGGAAACAGCTTCTCCTGGTGGAGTTTGCAGTCTATTTGTATGAGTAATCAGCTGAGCCCCCTCTCTGTCAGCCGTGTTTACTCACTGATTTTCTCAACAAGACAACCATTGACACTGGATGGATGGGGCTAATCTGGCGCAGAACTGGCGGCTTTGCAGAGGCTACAGGTCGAAAATAGAGCGCCGTGCCAGCTTCACCTCGCCTAATCTAGCGGCTAATATTTATTAGAGCCAATTTAGACCGCTGCTCTCGCAAAGAGCAAGGAAAGGCCTGGGTGCAATTAATAACATGAGCAACAACAATGGCCAATCAGCCACAAAAAAATACCCGGGGGGGGGGGAGGGTTGAAATCGCATCTCAGCGCCCCCAAAGAAATCTGCGGGTTCCCTCCCCTCTCCCTGCCGCTCTGGGTGTCAAACCAGCTCCGGGGAGCCACGGCTGCTAATAAGCTCGGTATTTAGCAAAGCAGATGTGTTGCTTCCATCAGCCGTCCACACAACCTACCTGGCAGTGTGTTTTACTGGGGGAGGATTTGCTATGTGACCGCGCGCCGGAGAGAGGGGGGGATAGCACCCTCTCCTCCCCGAAAGAGCCACACGTGCATAGTGGCGGCACACGGTCGCTGGCTGTCTCGCTGGCCCAAAGG
>JANRFK010004149.1:40466535-40468980 GCA_030068395.1 Apalone spinifera
CCACATGGCCTACCAGGATGACAATATCCCTGTCTTGTGCCACAAGACAACTAAAACGTTGTAAAGTAACCAAGGTAAATGATAACCAAGTCACATTTTAAGGAACTAAAAATGGGTGTATTTCTAAATAAGGTACTTAAGAATCCATAACAAAGGAGAAAAGTAGCAATAAATCTTTATTTTCTGTTTTATTCATATGGTATGACTAGCCCTTTTGCTTACACCGAATTTTATACTGTCTATAAGATCCTCTTAATTGGAAACTAACATAGTAAGATGTCTAGTTAGATTATTACTTTCCTAATGACTTCATGGCACTAAGTGTTTTTTTCCCTAAAGGTCTGTCTCAACCCCTCCTATGGAAAGTCCACAAGAGAAGAAAAGATATGTGGGACACTTGTGGAATTCCAGACTCATTGTTTCCTCTAAAGGAGAGGGTTTGGGAGCAGGGCGTGCTGCCTTCCTGTTCAGTTGACGTCCTAGCTCCATAAGACAATTCAGGGCCTATCAGAGCATCTACGCTGAGAACTAGTTCTCTTGACCTACTCCTAGTCTACCCCCGAAACTATGCTGCCATTATGTACCAACCACCTTCGTACTTCATTTTTACTTCCCCAATCCCTCGCATTTCCTCTGCTCCCCACTGACCAGAAATAAGGTTTCTACATGAAATTATGAGATTTTTATCATGAATTTACATTGGGAAGATACCACTTAGAGGTCTTCCTCTGTCTAAATCTTGTCCAACTCTCAACCTCTCACTAATGCATGCTAGATGGTAACTGCACACCATCGCTTCAAGAGAGGGGAACGGCTAATGTACTTTGGTTATCCTTCCCACCTCTTAGATTCTGAGTACACTGGAGAGGAATATTGCATCCTCTACTCACCATACAGTGGAGGAAATCAATAACCAAAAGGCTTATGTGATTTTTGTGCTACCATATAAAGAGAACAGTGACCAGTTGTTCTCCATGGTCCTGAAGGCAGGGCAAGAAGTAATGGGCTTAATATACAAGAGAGATTTAGGTTAGCTATTAAGGGAAAACTTTTTAACAATTAGGATGGTTAAGATCTGGAATAGGCTTCCAGGAGAGATTGTGGAATCTTCATTATTGGAAGTTTTAAAAAACCTATTGGACAAACATCTGTCAATGATGATCTAGATTCGCTTGACCCTATCACAGCACAGGCGGCTGGATTGATGACTTCTTGAGGTTCCTTCCTGCCCTATATCACATCTCTGATTCTTTTGCAGCCATATCTGTAGGCCCAAGTAATCTTTTGGAAAAGCAACTAAGCACCTTTGCAAATGTTACCTCATTTTATGTACAATGTCATCTAGCAACATACATTTGGGCAGAAAGCTTTAAAAAAGGTTAAGCTCCTTTTAATTTAAAATGTTACTTTCCTCAACCAAATGTTTGTCAAAGTGTATAATACATATTCCTGAAGATGAATGACTTCTGGTAATCCCCCTTCTCTTGAAACCTATTTCTGAAGTATTGGGGCCTTGTAATCCTTGGATTACCATGTCACTAATCCTCTCCATTGTAGAGAATCAGCAGTTTTTACAGCTATATTGATCTCACAGTATGACCTGAATTCAATAGGAGCCACATGCATGCATCTAGCAACAGACTTTGCCTCAGTAAGTGTTTCACTATTATAATATAATAGTCACCATATTGTATGAACTATTTAACTAGATTGTATTACTATAATTTTTTATTGCTAGGCAATTTAAACAACAACTTTTCAGCAATTCAAAAATCTGTAGTATTCTATTTGTCAGAACAGGTATAATGGCATCATAAGCACCCAACAATTCCATTAATGTTTCATTTATACCAGCATCTCTGTAACAAAACAAAACTAGAAATCGTGTGTGCCTAACTCAACAAATTAAAGTCAGTGGCCCCAAAGAATTTAGCACAGGATTTTAACTTGAACGTAAAAATGTTTTTTCTGGAATGAAACTTGGACTGCAGGGTCTCCTCGGGGAAATGAGGATCTGGGATTTTCCATGAGCCTTAGTGGAGTTAGGTGCCCAACTGCCAGTTTAAGTGGAGGCTGGAGACAAACTTCTACTAAGTCCCTTCAGAAAACTTCATTCCTATATTTTTGTTGTGGTTGTTGTGGATTGAATGTTTTTAATCATTGAAAAGAATCACATTGATGAAAATCATTTTATGATTTTCTCATATCTCAACTCAGCAAATGTGTATCAAACTAACTGAAATTAATTTTAAATAAATAAATATTAGACATTTAGGCAGAGATCTGTAAAGTCTTTTAGGCACTTAGCGCCTATTAATTTAAATGGAAGTAAGGAGTCTAAATATCTCTGTAAATCTGGCCCAACTGCTTTTTGAAAAGACTTCTACTATGCTTACTCTAAGGCTACGTCTAGACTGGCATGATTTTGCGGAAATACTTTTAACG
>JANRFK010004149.1:40469080-40487026 GCA_030068395.1 Apalone spinifera
AAGCAGATGATTTTCCGCAAAAACTGGCCAGTCTAGACACAGCCTAAATGTTTATACTTCTACACATAATAGTATGTGGGCACTCTTGTAATGAATGAATTTACATTTTAAGAAATGTCTAAATATTTAAACAGTCAAATAATTGAATTAAAATAATTATAATACAAACAAAGAGTTATTAAAAACTGTGCAAATAGTATTCTGTCAATCTAACTTTCAGTTAAGGATAAGGTTCAATCTTTAACTCTTCCTCATTTGTCTATACCTATTGCACATGGAGACAGATTTTTCACTCCTGTTGTACATCTCTGTGAACTTAGAATGCAATCCAAAGTATCTGAAAAATTGCTTGCTTAAAGATATACATGTCATAGTCAGGCATAAAGGAAACGTTACAAGGTAAACAGCTAAATTCTGCTGTCATTTATACTTGTGTAAATCCCTAGTAATGTTATTGAAAATAAAATTATACTTCAGTTTTCATAAATTTGTTTGTTTTAGGTTAGTTCCTGTGGGCCTAAGTCCAAACTCACTCTTGTGAAACTGGAGTAAGTAACTGAAGTGAATAATTTATTCCAGATTTGCATATATGACGCACAGCAGAATCAGGCCCCAAACTGTAGACTTAACACTAAGTTCTCTTGTTTAAAACCAGACCATTACATTATTTTAATAATGGTGAGATAGAAAATAGACACCTCCTATATACCATTCATTGAAGAATTTTAGAACATTTAACTTTTTGTGAATCTTTCTGTACTTGAAAGGAAACAGAGTATCTGTCCACTATGCACAGGCAGGCAGACAGGCAATCAATCAATGATCACACATATCAGTTCCAGCTGAGCTCCTACTTACAATAAATAGAAGCCTGTTACAATAACCTCAGTCACTTCCATACAAGTAAGACTAGGGTATCTGGCATCAGCATAGATCTAAAAACAAAACAAAACAAAACAAGACTGACCAAATTAAATTGTAATATTTGACCAATAAACATAGGTGCAGTGGGATCTCCTCTGGTTTAGATATGTATATATTCTAAAAATCGTATATATTATTAGTTAAAATATGTATAACTTTTAGAATTGTTTTTAAATATTATATAGTAATTCATACATAGGAAGACTATTTCTTGTTGAGTTTTCTAGTTAAATTCTAGAACTGAAATTAATAAATATATGAATGCCTTAGAAAGTCCTTTTCATTTCCAGAATAGTGTGCTGAATGAAGTAATATAGAAACAGCGAGAAATTCAGAATCTGAAATGTTGACATAGCCTGAATAAATATAACTTGTACATTGTTAACATTCAATTCCTGAAAAAGGAAAATATATCCTTCAAAATGAGATTTGTATTTGAAAAATGAAACATTGCAGTTTCCCAGAGGATAAAGGGCAAAACTAACCTCTGGGTTATGTGACACAATGCCACTGAAGTCAGCAGGGTTACATCAGTGTTTTCTATCAGAGAAAAATCGTAAGATAAATATTTTAATCAAATGCTTATCTCACATATACCAAATACTGCCTACTTTTTAGACATGGCTTAAAAAGAATACATAGGACCTGATTCTCATTTCACATACATTGATGTGAAGTAGATCTCAGTTCATTGAAGTCAGTGGTGTTACACCAGGGTGAAATTCAAGCTCCATAAAAGTCAATGGGAACTTTACTGTTAACTTCAGTTGAACTAACATTTCACACCTTATGTAAGATTGGAATCAAGCTGATAGGCCCCAATGCAAAGCAGCAAATAAGTATTATGGCATTACCTGATCGGGCTGAAGACACTGTGAATTTTGTCACTACTTCAATCAGAGCAGGAGCAGATTCCTGCTTTTAAAATTCAAGAAAGGCATCATTGCCTAAGTCATGAGTTTGTTGCAATGTTCTTCAAATGCAGAACACCCATTTGTGTGAGAGTTTTAATCAACTATATTGTTGTATAGCTATATAGGAAAAGAAATACTGTTCTTAAAATTTTCACTGGATATTTAAGTCTTAAAGCAATGTGTACTTTAAATTAAGAGCCTATTCTGCTCCAATTTAAAAGATTGGGAAATTTGCCATTGACTTCAATTGGAGTAGGATGAGGTTTTAAAAGAATAGTAAATCCTGAAATGGCAAACTTCTAGCCTAATTACTTATGTACAGTTATTTCCAAAACATTTATTTAAATTAATCAGCTTCCAGCCAGGATGTCTTTAAAGAAACCTTAATAAGAAATCACCACAAGATTTATCAGTCTTGGAAATGTAAAATCATTAGAGTAAATTATTGAAAATTGCTGGATGGGTGTGGCATACCATTGAATTTAAAGAACTAGAACAAAATAACAGCTTCTTGATGACAGGAAAGGTAGAAAGGTCATCACTACATATTTTGTTACAGGGGATTCGAGTAGCAAAACTGGATGTAACAGTATATCTAAAGTTCCATTATACTTCCTGCTTTTTAAGACAACAGTATCATCTGGTTTTAACAAAGTGTAAAGGGGTAACATTTGGTACATGCAAATTGTTGGTGAAAATTTGTGGACAATATTTTTTAAACAATTATTTCACTATTTCCAACTTCAGAAAGTGATTACAGACACAAAAATGTCTGTGTTGAGACAAAGATCAGGATCTATCAAAACTCGTCTATCATCAGTATTGTTATATGGGTCAGACACCTGGACTCTCTTATTGGCAGACTTGGAGTGGCTAGAGGCAGTCAATATGCATTGTCAGCACCAAATCCTGAGCAGAAAGTGTTTTGACTTTGTGCAAAATGTCATTATCTTTCAGAGATCTGGCCTTGCTCCAGCTGGTGGTTGTATTCAAAAGCAGCAGTACATATTCTTCGGCCATGTTGCCAGGATAGACAAAAGGATCTTAGCACTCTCCATCAATGCACACAGGAGTGCATGCCCTGATCCTGCAGGACACCACCCTCTGGGGCTCCCTCCCCTTCTCCCCCCCTCCCCCCCAAAGATTTGTGGCTGTTCAGGATTGAGCCAGCTCTGGGAACTTCAATACATGATACCTGTTATGATGCCATTAACTGTGAACATTCATGATGGCACAATGGTCCTACTAGACTATGCATGTTTGATTATGATGATTTGACAGGCCTTAATCTTAATGCTGTCGGGAAGGCAGAGAAGGTAAATTAAATAGTATTACATCCATATTACAGATGGGAAAATGAAATGCCCAAGACCACAATCTAATTGCTGAGCTGGGGTTAGAAAATAGAAGCTCTTAGTCCCATGTTCAAGCCATGAGACAAGAATGCCTGAAGATCTAGTATTCCTTTGTGAAGGAATCAGCCAATGTAAAATTTCATGATGATTTTGCAGGAACCCAGCCATGGGAATGTGCGTTTTTTAAGAGTGAAGATGAGAGAGGAGTTAATGACTGGGTCTTGGCTTGAACAAGATGTGTAGAAATGTCCTCTTTACTTCACACTTGGTTTGTGATGGGCTTTATAACTGAAAATACTTTACTACAAAGGAAATTGTGAAAGAAAGAGACGATAGCTTTTATGCTGCTATTAGGTTAGTTTTGGAAGTCTCAGGAGTAAGAATCTCAGAATGAATGTTTTGAATGAAGAGGAGGAAAGCACTATTAGAAACTATTTACATAAGTCAAATAACAAAAATGTATTTAGCTGCAATGTGGGGGGGGTTGATCAATATATTATTATAAACACAAAAATGTCTGTATTAGTTCTTCCTAAATGATCAACTGCTGTGATTCCTGCATGTGAAATTCCCATTTACTTCAATAGGACGGGGGACTTTCAAAGGGGATTTGGAGAAATAAAATAAAGATATAATTTCAATGACAGTTGGGTCTGAGCATAATGAAGTACTAATGTTGCTTGTTAATAGGAATTTGTGAATGAGGAATAAATACAGGATTGGGCCCATATATAGATCTCTGGTTATGACATTTTTGTTTCAAACAAGTGTCTCATTCTCACTGTTCAGTAAAGATTTAGCTTCTTAGGCCCTAATCCAGCAATTGACTGTGGGGGAAGGGAGGATTCACATAAGATTCAGAGGTGCTCCACATCAGTGCAGGTGTCTGTCCTTGCACAACCACTTGGAGAATTGGAGCTGAAGTTGTTCTTTACCAGCAAAAACAGAATATGTTTTGCCATCTGTAAGCAGTTTCTGATAGCAATTTTATCCTTTGTTCAAAACCAATGGCTTTTATAATCAAGAAGAAAAAGAAACAGCTGTAACTTTTTAGTTGATGATGCCAAGGTTATGTTATGTAAACTGAAATAGGAACACATTTCTCCCCAATACCACATAACTCCTCCTTCCCATTAATCATAAACTGCCTGAAAAACCAACTTAAGATTCAAATTTCACAAGACATTCAGGGGGTTAGGTGTCATTTTTTTAAAAATACTTCTTTATTTTAAATTTCTTAGTTTTCACATTACACATAGCAACCCATGAGAATATGGAAAAATAACACAGCACCAGCAACAAACCATAATCCAATACAGTATCATCAGCCCCAAATTCATGAGTCAGATGCTAACAAATCATCTGGTTGGCTTAAAAATCATGAGGTTTTAAAGAATAATAATTTTAAAAAGACTTGTGGCCTCCCTTTTGATTCTCTTCACCATTGTGGGAATCCACATAACCTCCATTTTCATGCAATCATCTCGGGGTCAAAATGTAACCTTAAATAAATACATAAAAACATGGCCTCCCTGTTCACTTACTTGGACAAAACTGCACTTACCCTCTCCTATTCCCTGATATGGTATGGGGAGGTGCCATTCTATCCTTTTCTCACTCCCTTCCCAACTAGAAAGAACAGACAAGCCATTCACTCATTCTTCCATGATTCCACACTATCTGCCCTCCTCTGCCATTCACTTGCCTCCTATATTTTACTCTTGGAGTAAAAATAAATACATAAATAAAGTTTTCCAAACATTTTAAAATTCTGCAAAATTCTGCATAATTTATTTTTCAAAATAACATAATGTAATCATGCCAGTTTCAGTTTTGGTAATATATTTCAAAATACCTGTCAGTAAGTATGTCTGTAACAATATAGAAATCAAAAAAGATTCCCCCAGGACTAAAGAGTTAAAGAAACTCCTACAACAATCCACTTCCTGTTTCTCTGTTAGCTTTTGTTAGGCACCTCAGTCTGGATGTGTCACACATGCCACATCTTAGGGAGAAACTCTGCCCCTTGGTCTCAGATGCCCTTGCACCTTCCTCCCCCAGAGCTCAGAGAGCCAGAGAGAGAAACAGTCTGGTGTTGGGTCCTGGGCTTGTATGTAGTTTCCTGCACACCACCTTCTTGCTTCAGGACTTGCTGGGAACTGCAGCTTCCCAGAACCCTTCAGATCTTCTTTCCTCTCCTCCTGGCAGTGTCCTGTATTTGTCAGCTGAAGAGCCAGTCTCAGCTGGGTTCAGCAACCCCCTACTTATAGCCAGCAGTTCTGCAGCACCAATTCTGCAGAGAAAACTGACATTCTACACAGAACATTAATTCTGTGCAAATTCTGCTTTGTGCAGTGGTGCTGAATCCCCCCTGCAGTAATATCTCTTTCCAGTCACTTATCCATCATGTTCTTCCTCTCTGCCATACCACACTCCTGCCAGCTCCTCTGCTAGCTTCCTGCTTCCCCGCCCCCCCCCCATTCCTGTCAATCCTCATTGTTTCTTGTCCTGATTCTTCCTCCCAGCTTTCCTGTAGATTCATTCCCAGTTGTTCTTCAGTCTCCTATCTCCAGCCTATTGTTCCCATAGGCTATGACTACATAGCAGTGTTATTTCAGAATAACTAACCTTATTCTGTAATAATATAGTCCGTGTCTACACAGCAAGCAGTTATTTCGACAATGTTGAAATAATGCCAAGCTGGAGGTCTTATGTCGACTTTTGTAACCCTCATTGTACAAGGAGTGGAGGAAGTCGGATTTCCTGCTGTGTAGACCGCACCAAAAGCCAACATAAGCGATTTTGACTTAAGCTATGCAATTGATGTAGCTCAAGTTGCATAGCTTATTTTGGCTTTAGCACTGTTGTGTAGATGTACCCATAGTGTGCAAGGGGTTTCCAACATCCCTAGACTATCCTGCCTTCACCCCCATCAGAAAAAATGGTAGATCACATCCATCTTTGTTGGGCAGCCCCATTTTCACTTGCAGAGGACAAATAAACATTATAGGCCATAGTGGCCATTTTGCTGAAGTAAGCCTGTGGTTTCAGTTTCTTTGATAGTGAGGGGAGGTGGTGGCCATTTTGGATAAGGATAAAACTTTACAAGGTGAAAGACAGAAATGGGAAATTCACAAAAATTCTTAAATGAAACCAAAAATATTGCAAATCTTGTGATGAAATTGTGAGTTGGCAATGCTGCAAGACAAGAAACCTAGCCTGATCTGCCAAACCTTTACTCATGGAGTAGTTATGTGGGCAAAAGTTTATATGTTCAGGTTGGTAACCACCTACAGTTTCTTAAAGACAGGTGTTGTAACTTCCAGTACATTGATTATGAAAGGAAAAAATAATGCGTACATGCCTAAAACCTCACTTTCTACATTAGCAAGGAATTGTATTGCGTTATGGTTCTCAGCAACAAACACAAATGGGAAAAAAATCCATCTGTATATGATACAGCTATAACTAATCAGTGTGGGTGAGAAGTTCACCCTAGTGCAACAGACCTCTGTACCACTACATATCCAATGTGGGTTGTAAAGGGGGCGGGCTGTCCTAAGAAAAACAATGGAGGTTTCTGTTCCACTATAGACCAGATAAAGTTGTCTGTTTTCCCATCACATAGACCCTGAAACAAAACTGACTGAAATCAGTGGAAAAACTAGATCAGACCTATATTTGGCAGTGATGTCAGGTCAGGACAAAGCAGTAGGACTCAGCTGTCATTTGTGCAAATGACAGAGAGACTACTACTGCTATTCCAATACACAGAGTGGAATAGCAGCTGTGTAGGGCTATACTGCATCACATGACCTGTCCCCAGGTTGGCAGGTGGGTTTTTCCTCCCCAAGCCCACTTCCATGCTGCACTTGCATAAATCACAAATACCTTCACCTCTCATGCATTAGACAAAGAATACATGAAACATATTATCAGAATGCATACCATTTGTTATGAGCAATGTCTATGCTGTTGTATTCTCAGCCATGAGAGGGGTCTAAAACAGTTAAGTAAAAGACTAAGTTCTATATTGTATCTGCTATAGAAGAAAAAATACATGTGTATGAACACAAGCTGTTTGCTAGATTGTGGAATTAGAGTACTGACAGGAGTGTCACAAATCAACATGATGTCCCTGAGTTTTAGTTTTTCCATTTTTATCTGTGATTTAACTGAATAACATGGAGCCAGATATATGTCTTTCCTTCATATCAACATACTCTGACATGCAACTTACCTCACTTCAGGACTGGACTAATATAATGCTTGTGAAATCTATCCAGAAGTCCCTTTTCTCATGGGCTCGTCTAGACTACACTGAAGTTTCAAAAGAGAAAATGCAAATTCTGTGGGAATTTGCATATCTTCTTCCAATATCACTTTCGAAAGCAGAGCTTTCAAAAGTGAAAGTAGTCGGGATGCGGGTTTTTTTGGCAACCTCCCCCTTTTTCAAAAGCTGCGTAAACCTCATTTTTTTGAGGCAGAGTGGCTTTTTGAAAAAGGGGGGGTTGCCAAAAAAACTGCGTCCTAACCATCTTCATTTTTGAAAGTGAGATCAGAATTTGCATATCCTCTTTTGAAACTTCAGTGTAGTCTAGACATAGCCACGGTGTCGTCAGTGAAAATCTGCAGTCCTGTTTGGATAACCTGATATCCCTTTTTTGGGTTCTGACATTGTAGGGACAGAGGATATGTAGATACGTTTAACTGTATTTCTTTAGTAGGTGGCAGAAGAAGATTCGATTTATGCTATGATCCAGATTTTATTCTGCATATCCTAATTTTCAGTTCCACCAGGTACATCTGATGGCAGAATTTGTCCCTAAAAATCCAAACACAAAGTGAGGAGACTATTACCTTAACAATTATTTTATTGAAATATTTCTTTTTTTAACACTAGCTCAAACAGGTGATTTGTATTCATTAAGGAACTAAAATCTAGGAACAAGGTAGGCTTATCTCTCATTGTTCTCTTTTTGTTTTGGTTCTGGCATCTCTACAACAGTTATGAACACCAAACTCTGGCAGGCATGGGGTGTGTAGAGGTATGTTGGGGGGGGTGGATATAGTGGGGCCGTGCCAGTGCCCCTGGGGTGCAGGGAGGAAGTGTCACCCAGACCTGCTCTGCCCTTCTCCCCAGCTGCAGGTCAGGTCTGTCCCCAGCCCCAGCTCCACTCTACCTTTGGCCCAGCCACAGCCCAGCATTGCACTCATTCCCTCTCCACCCCATGCCAGCTCTGTCTCTAACTCCAGCTCCTCCCCCATCCCAAGTTCTGACCCCAGCTCCTCCTTTGCCCAATCTCCTCTGCTGAGCCAACTGTGCAGTAATGGAGGGAAGGGAGGAGGATGGACAGATTCCATTACTGGTATGGAAAGGAGCACAAGATGACAAATTTGGCCACCACTGCTGGAATTTTGCAACCATTGTAATGGAATCTAATATTTCTGAAGTTTCTACTGGAAGTAATTAGAGGAATTCTTATATGCAAACAATGTTCAATTTTTTTTATCTCCACTATATACCATAGGCCAGGTCCACTCAGGTCTAATACCAGTATAAACCCTAGCAGATGTCCTTAGTTATGGACAATCCACTGAAGATATGGCTGAGGAAGAGCACAGTGATTGCTACTGTAGCTATGGAAGACAGGGTCATAGAGGCCTCAAAACTTAGGCAGTGTTGATTAGAAAGGGGGTTTAGTCTCAATGACTGTAGAAAATGTTGATTCAATACTGTCACTGACTACTGCTAGCTAACGTTCACTACTGCAGTGGATGTTAGAGCTCACTTGACTCTTTTGCCAATATCCTGAAGAAGGGCAGTTGCAATATCACCCAGGGGAGGGCAAGTGATGAATGCACTCTGGGCTGCAGGGAAGTAACTGACACATCTCTGGATCAGCTTTCTGAATTTGTGTCTAGCTTTGCTAAAAAATTAAATAATTGATTATCCTCATTCATAATTATCCAAAGTTTGACCTCTGTCTAGAATCTGCCCCACAATCCTTCCTTTCTGCCCAATGGGGACTTAGAATCATAGAGCTGGAAGAGACCTCAGGAGGTCATCAAGTCCAGCCCCCTGCCCAAGGCAGGACCAATCCCAATTAAATCAACCCAGCCAGGGCTTTGTCAAGCTGAGACTTAAAAACCTCTAAGGATGGATATTCTACCACCTCCCTAGGTAACCCATTCCAGTGCTTCACCACCCTGCTAGTTAAATAGTTTCTCCTAATATGCAGCCTAGACCTCTCCCACTGTAACTTGAGACCATTGCTCCTTGTTTCGCTATCCATCAGTACTGTGAACAGCCTTTCTCCATCCTCTTTGGAACCTCCCTTCAGGAAGTTGAAGGCTGCTATCAAATCCCCCCTCACTCTTCTCTTCTGCAGTCTAAACAAACCCAAATCCCTCAGTCTCTCCTTATAGGTCATGCACTCCCTTATGTGGATTGCTAAGAATCTGACATATCTAAGTATCTAGATCAATACTGTATTGGAAGACATGGCTAAGGATAACTGGGGGAAAATAATTAACAAAATTAAGGAGGGTTTTGCTCTTTTGGGAACTATTAATGTTATCTTTATGGGGTCATGTAAATGTAATAAAGATTCCATCTGCACCACAATTTAATTCTATATAAAATGGTCTCTGTAGATATGCCAAAAGATTATTTTACTAATACTGAATGTGTATCCTCTCCTTGATTGAAGGAAGGAAAATCTTAAAATTCAAAGTTATAAATTTCACACAATATAAGATTTAAAATTACTTAATCCCAAACTGTATTAAATGACATTTAACTTACTTCAGATGCCACAATTTCCCCTAATTATTATCCTAGACAATGAGTAGAAATAGAATATAACGGGTGACATTCTGCCCTTGGATGGATATGTGTAGCTCCCAATGGGAGAATTTGGCCAAGTGTGTATTTAAAGACTGTTTCAGAACACTAAAAACATAGTAGGAGGTGCTCTATGAAAAATTCTAACAACTCAAATATACCTGAAGAATATGTAAAGTATTTGGGTGAGTTCTACTTTAAAAATAGAAATCATTTTGGTTCACCTTGTTATAGAAAAGATTTCAGCTTTTGGAAAAATTATTGTATGTATTTATTTATTTCTTTTAATAACTTTAAGAGTTTGTGCAGCAAACTTGATTTACTCATTAATGATTTAGCACTTCTAGTAGAAAATATTTTAATACGTTAAGGGCTTTTTTTATTTTGCATCTTCCTTTTCATTTACTTTTTTTTAGTCAGACAAAACCAGAGTTGGCTAGATCAACATAGCCCTGCACAGACACAAAATTTGTATCTGCATCTGATTTGCTATCTACAAACGTGATCTGTGGATACAAAGCAGGTGTCCACAGATTTGCAGGACTTTAGATATAAAATTTAGCTTCACGTCCATATGCAATCTACAAAAATGGTCCACAGTATTGATGTGGATATCTGTGGATATTGGTGGATCTGCAGGGCTCAATATATCAGTCTTCTCAGAAATAACATCAACTCTATTTTTATCTGACTTATAAAATAAAACATGTATAGCTATTGTGACAGATTGTGGATATGTCTGTCAGTTTGTGAACTCCATTTTGTTTTGCAAGTGCCAATACTTTTCAGGGGTTCCACTTTGTACTTTGTCCTTCATTTTGGAGCATGACCTTCATGTTACATTGCAACCTACTTTGTGGATTAGAATATCCATTTTGTAGCCAGAGGTGGACAACTTATGGAAAGCCAGTGCCTAAGAAATTGAGAGACAGGAATCACCCGTGTTGAATTACTCTTCCTTATTAAAAGAAATGTTTTATCAATAACTGTAGGGCCATTGACTTTGAATTAAAGTTGTGTGAAATTTTTCAACAAATAGTAAATTTGCCCATCTAACAGGTTCAGTCCCGTCCGTGAGCACCCCTTAGTGGTTAAAAGGGTCTCTCAACAATTACCTCACTGCTCAGAGGCGAGGCACTGTCCAATTGGTAGTTGAGGTGCAGAGTTCCCCTCTTGCCCAGGGTTCTTCCGAGCCGCCACAGGCTAGCCTTCTGTCAAAGGATCTAGCCTTGCTTAGTTCAAAAGGCCCAGCTCCCACTTGATTTTTATATTGGCATTATATTTTCTGCATTATTTTCTACCCATTCCTCATGCATCCTAAAATCTTGTTTTCTTTTTTGAGCAGAGGTCTTCATTGAGCTATTTATTCACGGTGAGGCCAGGTCTTATGCTTGAAGTGGCACAGTTAGTTTAGAATGCAGCAAGATGTACGTGTAGTTCAATTTTTTCACCTGGAAATGACAATATGTTGTATTTGTCAGCCTTTAATTTAATCTGTGTTCACATGGCTCATTTTGTTAACTTGATTAAAACCCTCTGAGCTTCCTCACTGTTTTCTCTGGACTTGATTCCTAAATACATTTGTGTCACTTGAAAATTTCCCCAACTCACCATATTGCACAGAATGTGTTCTTCACCAATAAAACTACACATAGCAAAACTCCAAATTGGGATTTTGGAAGAGAATAAACTTTGAATCTTGCATGTTTGAGGCAAAAATTTTCCCTTCCCCTCATCATGTTTCTATGAAAATGAAGCTACAAGCACGCTACCTCCTGGGTTGCCATATCAGCGCATTCCAGAAATGTGTCATCATCTTGGCTAGATGAGCTTGATCCAAAGAAAATGGAAATCAATGAGCATCTTTCCATTCTCTTCAATGGGATTGAGATGAGGCCCCATGTAACTAGCTTACTCCTATTTTCTGTGCACTCAAAACAGGTGACTGAAATGTGGGGACTTTATTAGTCACTTTCATAGATGGCTGACCTGCTGCTTCTGTCTTCACTAAGCTCATGGGTTTATTCCCAGCATGCAAGGGTGTTTGATGATCACTTCCTCCTTATGGCTCATTCACTCATAGAAATATGTAAGCTCATGGCGGGCTTTAAAGGCATCCCTGCTCTCTTATAAATGGGAATGTCTTGAAAAATGTGGAGTAGGATCTGGATGAGCAATCTAAAACATTCCAGTTCTGTTTAATCACTGCTAAGTTGTAGTGCATTTTCATCACATCAGCTGGGAATTACAGACCTATGGAACGTGATTTTTCAAAAAGCAGCTTTCATATATGCAAGTTCAACTTTGCATGTTCACACACCTGTTTGTGCACTTTTCTGTACATTATTAACTTTGTTCATGCATGATTCACTTTCTGGCTTGAGTCTCCACTGCTCAACCTGTGTGGCTCTTTGCATCTCACCCTTCCCTTTGCACAGGTGTAAACTATGCGAACAGTAAGGCAGTGGAGAATCAGGTCCTTTAAGCACAAAACCCCTTTATTTCTATGCATGTTTTGCAGCAAATGCTATCATCTGTATTCACTGGTGTTATAATCGATCACTTGTGTGTGCCTATGTTGGTGCTTCCAAAGTGTGTATGCAGCTGCGTAATGAGACAAAACTGCACACTCATAAAAGAAAGCCATGTTCTGAAAATCAGGCCCATGTGCTGGACTGATACTGTTTTGGAGCACAGTAAAACAACAAATATAAATGATACTGGAGCATTCCATTCCACATACACCTTCTCTTTCACAATATATGAGAGTTTTTTCACCTAACCTCTTCTGTTAAAACACTGGTCATATCGGCTAGATATTGGTGATAAATGAATCATATTGATAGCTAAATATTGGTAGCTAAAGGTATCATAATGTATCATTGTAACATCTCCAATACTGTCTGATAAATGGCTTCAATCTCTTGCTACAACAGCAATTTATGAAAGAATATCGTATAAACTTCAAGATAAACTCCCAAATTTGAAGAGTGCCTCTTTTTACGCTTTACAGATAGAGGTAAAGATTGTACATCTTCTCCAATACATGTGTTTGAAAATAGTCTAGTATAATTCCCTAAAGGTATAGGGATCAGAGGGCAGAGCTTCAGCTGATATAAACTGTCAGAGCTCCAATGAAGCTATGACAATTTATACCAGCTGAAAGGCTGTCCCCTGGCTGCTGCTTGTGTTTGTCTTCCATCTCTAAGGCCTTATGGAGGTGATCTTTTCTCCATTCTTTTGCAGAGAATCCCTGGAAAGGAGATCTAGCTGGTTGCTTTTGGAGCCCCAAATGGGAGCAGAGCTAGCTAGAGAATATAACCCCATGCTTTTAAAGTCTGATATGTTGCAGTTTTGCAAATGAGCACTTCTGACCTTTAATTTCAAATGCTTTCCAAAGGCACCCAGCACTTGCTTTTAACCAGGCAAAATCCTGAGGTGATGAACTTCCAGTTGTGACAGATACTACGATCACATGCAGTATCTTTTAGGGAAAACGTATTGTGAACAAATTATGTAACACAGTGTGCAAGGAATTAAATCCAACACCTGAGGGGAGGATTGCTTTTAGCTCCTCAAGGAACTAAGAACAGTATATGTGAATAGCAGGGGGTGTGATTAAGGAGAATTACTGAGGCCAGGTCCACACCACGGGGGAAGGTCAGCTTACTGTATGCAATTCCAGCTACCTAAAAAACATAGCTGGAGTCAACATACCTTAAGCCAAGCTTTGGCACCATCCTCATGGTGGGAGGTGTGACAAGGTCCTCACTCAGATCCCTTGCCCTGGAATACCTTCTGGTCTGCAAATCAGCTGGAGACCCTCTCTGGTGCAGTCACCCGTGCCTTTTATTGTCAGTTTCCCACCACCTTCTATTTACAGAGTTTTAGATAACAGCAAACTCAGCCAGCCTCTCCTCCTGCCTAGGGAGCACACTCAGCCACACCTGGCTCCTCTCTTTGCTTCTCTCCTTGCTCCTCTGGTTGTCTTATATATAGTCCTCTGGCTAATGAGGCCCACTGCTGCTTCCATTAGCTCTTTGGGCCTTGGTTTGCTCAGCTGCCTGCAATTGGTCTTTTCAGTCAGGCTGTAGTGGCAGAGCTCTGGCTTAGCCAGCAGTCTGTCACAGAGGTCAATAGGAGAAATGCTCCTATTGACTTCCCTTATTCCTTGACAGGAGTAGGAGTACCTGTGCTGATGGAAGCATTCAATTTCGTGGGTCTTCACTAGACCCACTAAATCAAACACTGGAAGATCGACCATTGCAGTGTCGATCTTCCTGCAAGTGGAGACATGGCCTCAGGTTGCAAATACCTCCAAAGAGGTTCCACCCGTGAGGAAGCTTGTATATATTGGTTCAGACTGGCTTTCCAGTGACTAACTAAGAAAGGACTTTGGTAAAAAAAAAAACATTTAAAAGATGTAGTTCCTTCTTTCTTATCTAGCAAAGGGACAGGATCTTCCATCGGGAGTGTGGGGGACAGGGGAAAGGCTACCAGTCCTTGCAGAGGGTTTGGAAAGACTTTGGCCTATGACGGTCCCATAAGACTGATGAGTGATCCCTGGTATGTTTAATGGGTATTTAAATCTGTGTATTGTTTTGATTATGATTTTTCTCCCTAATGCTTTTACTTTAAGAATAAATGGGCTTTCTTAGAAAGATCTGTGTAGTAACCTGTAACTGCTGGTGACCTTGTTCATAGCTCTGAGACAGAAAGCAAAGCACAGGAATGGGCTTTTAGGCAGACTGGCTTGCTGGAGTTATCTCAGTGTAAGGCAGGACCTCTGCAGCCTCAAAACTCCAGTCCAGAGGGAGAAAGATGTGAGTCTCCTCCCAAGAGAGGTGATGGCAGAGGAGCTAAGAGCCTAGAGTGGATGCCCTCGATAGCCCATGGAGGGGAAATACAGGGGCAGTGGCCCTGAAACAGTGACAATAGTTATGACAATTTTATGCAGAGAAAACTTCTTCTGGGTCATTTTAAGAAGCTGACATGACTCCCCATGAGCCCTGTCTGGCTGGACTCATGGCGGCTAAGGCAGGTGGCGGGACAAAGAACACAACTGAAATACAATGTTTTAAAAATCTTTCTACAACAGTGGTTCCCAACCTTTTCGAGCATACGGACCTCTTTTCAATCTACTAAAATTTCACTGACCTCCCCCTCCCTCGGGGAGAAAAAAAAGAAAAGTAAGTGGTGGGTCTGATCCTTATTTTTAAACTTTCCATGGACTCCCTGCAATACCATTGTGGACCACCGGGGGTCTGCGGACCACAGGTTGGGAACCACTGTTCTACAACATTCCCAGAATAGATTTTCTGACACACAAGTGGCATGGACAGTACATGTGTTAGAATGATATAATGGTTCTATTAGTACTCACTACTCTACCTCTGGCTGATTCACTTATCCCAAACTCAGACTTATAAAACCTTTATTTCATGCTATTGGATATTCCTGATGATTACAATAAAATCATACATAAATTACAATTAAAATAAGCAACCAACCAGAAACGAATAAGCTATATCTGCCAGAGCATATCTCACAGTTTTTACTACCTCTTGTCCTTCCTGTGTTGCTTTTAAATATATGGCATGTTTTGGTGTCCTTTGTTGAGCTATTGTAAATACTGTTGTGCAAAATAATATTTTAAATATCCAGCATCAGTATTTAAATTCTGCCAGGGCATAAGATCTCCAGTGAGTCACCAGACCGTGCATTAGAGCTATAATTCTCTTACATTAAAATGAATGGAAAACCAGGCTGTTCAGTTTGGGCCAAATCATCAAACAGCATCTTGTCTGAATGACCAGACTGTAGCTGCAAATCACCATGGGAGCTGGGTTAAGGAAGGAAACATCCCCCTCAGTTTGTGGGGCAGTAGCAGAGCTGCTCTATGGTTGCAGTAACACAGGCAGAGGGTGCACCCCCACAATCCTATGGAGAACACACCCTGTGGATCCATATAGTTGTGGAGCTACCAGATTTACCTAATCCAATGGTCTTCAACATGTGGAGAGTCTGCAAACTATGTTTAAAATTTTCAAAGGGGTCTGCACCTCTATTGGAAAATTTTTAGAGGGCCACAAATGAAACAATCTTGAAAACCACTGATCTAATGTATCTCCTAGGATGACCTAGCATGATTCTGGCCCTCAATCTCACTTGCATACTGGGGCAAAGGAAACCACCCCTGAGCCAGAGCTCCATGGCATGCAGGACGAGTGGACTCCTTATATGTAAGATGATAAGGAAAAATGCACTTGTTTTTCTGAGCTGGAGGGCTTCACTACCATGACACGGATCAGGGAACTGCATCTTGCTCTGCTTGGTGTGTAAGGGTATTTTTCATGGGTTTATTTTATGTTATATTAATGCTGTTGTTAATATCACTGTTATAATTCATGTTATGATTATTCATAGGTACTGTGGCATACATTTATGGTTTGGACTCCATTTTGTGGCTAGACACCATCTTGAATGGAATAAAGGACAATGAGCTCTCCATCTTGGTAGCCTTCACTATGATCTTTGGCACTCTTTTCCCTAAAAGGCAGGAAAAGGGGACAGAAAGTTCTAGAAGGGTCCATAGTCTCAGAACTTTCATGTAATTGAAAACTATAGAAGGGTGTTTTGCACAGCAACAGTTGCTGTCCATCACAGAGGCAGCTAGTGGAACTGTCACTGTGTGGGGGTCAAGGACCATCAATACCAGCACTGTTCACTTGAAGACCATGAGCATCTGCTCCGGATGTGCTGGTTCCATGTTTCTCCTGTCCTAACTACATCAGGGACAGTAGAAAGTTCTCAGCCTATTGACTGCCCAATGACTAGTTCCAGAGGACATCTGCTGCTGTTCTTCTTCTGCTTGCCTCTGCCATCAGGACCTGTAAGTATAAAAGATTTTAGAAAACCCCATAGTATTGCCAAGGGTAGATGGAAGCCAGGCTTCATCCTACATGGTTAAATCACTGAGGTTTTTTGGCATTTTACTGTATTTTTTATCTTTTCCCCTGGGTTTTCCTTATTTTCTACACATTTCCTCAATAAACTGTAGCTTGTTTTTACCTTATTTTAGGTTAAGTCTTTAGTTATCTGATGGGTGTAGGCCTAATTTATCAGGTGAGAGGTTTTGGATGTTGTGCTGAATTACTAATCTTCTAGGCACCTGTTGCTATAATATTCTCAGTGCAACTGTATGTGTGTGCAGACAGCAGCTTGGTCCTGAGAAAAGGGTGTGTGTGTGGGGGGGGTATCTACCACGCACTGAAGGGTTCAATGGACTGAGCAACCCACAGAGAGTGGTAGGAAGTAGCCCAGGGCGAAGGATTATCCTCTGTGGAGCTCAATGTGTAATGGCAGGAATCCCCGCTGAGCAGGCAGCAGCACTTGCCTCTGTCTACAGGGTCCTGGGCTGAGACCTGGTGGAGTAGGAGGGCCCGGGTCCCCTTACCTCTCTCAATTTTCCCCACCAACCCCGACCAGGCAGCTCCCTAGTAGGGTTGCCAGGTGTCCGGTTTTGAACCAGACAGTCCAGTATTTGAGCTTTCTGTTCGGGAAACAAATTGAGAAAATATAAATGTCTGGTATTTTCTAAATAAGATGTAATGTAGATTGTGATGCAATGTCAAGTGTGTCCGGTATTTTTGTTGAAACCATCTGGCCAGGTGTGGTTTTTGCCCAGATGGTTTCTTATTTCTGGCCCCTGACTGGTATTTTCCGTTTCTCTTGGATGGAAGGCCAGCGTGGATGTTCTTCCCCCGCTGCGTCCGATGAGGGCGGGGGGAGCGAGGAGCGGAGTACGAGGTTATTTAAAGGTGCAGCAGCGACCTTTTTTTTTGTTCAACAACTATGTGTAGCCAGACAGGAACCCCCCTGTAACATCCATTTTTGCTTGCTTGAA
>JANRFK010004149.1:40487126-40503640 GCA_030068395.1 Apalone spinifera
TCTCTCTCTCTCTCTCTCTCTCTGCCCTGACTGTCGGCTGACACTATGGCTCCCCATTTTTTTTTCTCAACCAATTTTTTTTACCTGCCATGTTTGGGATTTTTTGTGAAAGTATCTGGCAACCCTACTCCCTAGCCTTTGGGAGGCCTCAAAACCGTAAATACCCTGATAAAGGGGCCTATACTTTTGACTGGGGCATAGGCCCGTAAGTACTCTGATAGAGGGACACTTACTCTTCACTAGGCTTTAGAGCCGTATATATTCTGTGAGAGGGGTAGTAGTTAAAATTGAACTGGTGGTCGTGTTGGCCTTAGGGAAAGGGGGCATATAAGAGACGTTGGGGACTTTTTTCGTACTGTCAAAGGGGCATACCCCTTGACAGGGGGATACATACTTTTGCACTGGGAACCCCTGGATTCCAGTTATCTGAGGCTGAGGAAGTGACTGGGCTCCTCTGGGCAATACGCTGCATGTGAAAATAGGAAGAACCTTGTGCTAAGAGGGGTTAAGAAAAGGTGCTGGGTATCACTTGTGCTAGCTATATGCCATCTGGAGATTCCTTCACACACCAGCAATCTTCACCTGCCCAGCTTGGGCTAATGTATAGCCCTTTGTGCTATTCTGTCGGCACAAAAGTACCATAGTGGGCCAAAATCTAGCCCTCTGAATTTTCTGTTTAGCGAATAGGGCCCTCAATGACTTCAATGGGAGTTTTGCTTGAGTAAGGATCAAATAGTTGCAATGAAAAATTTAGGTGAATTGGCACAAATACATTTATATTTGGATTCTGTATAGAGAACACTCAATAGGTGAATCTCTGTTTATAGTTAGTGTGGTGGTGGTATACTCTAAAATACATTTCTTCACACTCTGATGAGACAGTTGCTCTAAGTGCACCTGTTTTTTCCCCAGCTTTTCAGTCGACCAATAAATGCCTAAGTAACACTATTAGGCTATGTTTATACTGCCTCTTTTTTGCAGAAGAGGCAATGCAAATGAAGCACTCAATAGCAATTTCTCGTGCTTCATTTGCATAATCTCTTCCAATGTTTTTTGCACAAGAGGTTTTTGTGCAAAAACGAGCAGCGTAGATGGATCTATTTTGTGCAAAAAAACCCTTTTGTGCAAGATTCTTATGCCTCAGAAAAGAAAGTATACAGATCTTGCGCAAAAGGGGTTTTTTTTTTGCACAAAACACATGTCTACACTGCTTGTTTTTGCGCAAAAATCTCTTTCGCAAAAAGCCTCAGGCAGAGATTATGAAAATGAAGCACGAGAAGTTTCTAATGCTTCATTAACGTACTTGCTGCTGGCAAAAGGGGCAGTGTAGATGTAGCTTTACTGTAAAACAAGCTGCACAGCACAAAGATGTAGTTATTGGAATTATGTCACAACATAATTTTTTTATTCCATTAAATGTTTACTGTAGGCCTTTTAGAAACCTTAGATGCATAAAGGTTATTCTTTCAGCTTTAGATAAATGCATTATAAGGCAATTTTCAGAGTGGCACAAAAAAGTTATGCACACGTATCTCATTATTATTCATGCACTCCGCTAAGAAAATGTAGCCCTGAAATCTTGTTGGTAAAACATAGCACAACTGAAAAAAAGCAAAGAAAAAATGTTTTGGACTCAGATTGCCATATGCCAGTAAAGGAAAGAAAGGTTTATTTTTCATCACCTCCTCTGTATTTTTTATCATTTTAATGCTCTGCAAATTTTAAACAAGGATCCTTTGAAGGGTAGGTGTAAATATGCGTGAGTTGCAGGGTGTACTTGACCTGCCAAACTCAATGTTATAGGATTTTTGAGGATGTTTCCCCCTTCATGTTTAGTGGAGATATTTTTCCATGGTTAATTTATCAGACAGGCACAAAGGAAAAATGTCAAGCAAAGATTTCAGACTCAAATATTCAAGAATCCAACTCTTGTATGTGAAGTTAGTGCCCAGTTGGCTCTAAATCAGCGGTTCCCAACCTTTTCCAGATGGGGACCCATTTTGACAATTCAGGAAGACTTGGTGACCCAAGGCAATTCAAAAACAGGGAAAGGAGGGAGGGCAGAGCCACCTCGGGAGACACTTGGAGACCCTTTTGAAATGTAATGGCGACCCATATTTGGGTCCCGACCCATAGGTTGGGAAACCCTGCTCTAAATACTATTGATATATACCTGAAAATGCTTCTTGCAACATGCAGGTAATGGAGCTGAGGGTCATGGACTTTGAGAACAGGCCACCTACTATGATGATCTGTTTACTTATGTTTACCCTTTTTACAAGACTTTGATCAATTAAGTACAAAGTGCAGGCCATGCCCTGTGAGGTATGATTTGAAAACTCATGATTTGCAGATCATGATTGCCCTGGTAAAATATGCAAGGAAACATATGTAAAACTGTAAGTTTCTGCTGTATAACATCAGTGAGACATTAATTCTAAGTTTTGAAAAATCTGGGACAAAGCAGTTCCTCAGAGACAAAAGACAAACTGATACCTCAGCCAGGTGTCAACAAAATTAGATGGCTTATCACCTGGTTAAGTGGCCGTTCTTTGGCAGGAAAAAAAGGCGTGAGTGAGAAATCTACATTTTGGCAAAGAAGCAGCTAGAGATTCCCATCCCCCTAGACCTTCTGTCTGCAAGTCCTGATCCCCAGCTGGAGATAATTCTCAAATAAAAGAAAGTATAAAGAATGGGGAACAGATGCTCCCAAGTTACTCCCATCTTTGTGCTGGGCATGAACAACACAACAAGGAAATTAACACTGAACTAGGGCAATGGGTATTGACTAAAAGGATTCCAGTCAATAAGACTGCTGGAGCAAGTGGAGAGAGAAACCTTTTCTATGAATATATTTGTCTTATTAAATTAGATATTGTGCTTTATCGTTTATTTTCTTGCAACCAGTTTTGACTTTTATGCATCTTTACTTGTAATCACTTAAAATCTATCCGTAGTTAATAAATTTGTTTTATTGTTTCATCTAAACCACTATGTGTTTGGATTTAAGTGTTTGGGAAACTTCATTAGGGATAACAGGATTTGTGCGTATCATTTTCTATTAATGAAATAATGGACTTTTTATGAGCTTGTATTGTCCAGGAGGGTGCGGGTGCAATACAAAATGTACATTTCTGGAGGAAAGTCTTGGACTGGAAACTTGCTGGGGGTGCTCTATAGTGTAATTCACGGGAAGGTTCCTACTAAATTCATGGTCCCTTTTGGTCAATTTCATGGTTATAGGATTTTAAAAATTGTAAATATCATGATTTCAGCTATTTAAATCTGAAATTTCATTGTATGTGGGGGTCCTGACCCAAAAAGGAATTGTGTGGAGGAGAGGGTCACAAGGTTATTGTGTGGGAGGATTGCAGTGCTGCTATTCTTACTTCTGTGCTGCTGCTAGCAGCAGTGCTAGTTTCAGAGCTGGGCAGTTGGACAGTGGCAGCCGCTACTCTGAGCAGCAGAACAAAAGTAAGAATGTCATCATGTGGAATTGCCATCCATTTGTGCTGCTGCCTGCAGAGATAGGCCCTTAGCAGCTGATCAATGTGAAGGCAGCAGCGCAGAAGTAAGGGTGGTATGGAATGAGAGAACCACCCTTACTTCTGCAATATTGCTGTCAGGGTGTTGCCTTCGCAGCTGGGCACTTCACTTGCTGTGCTGGAGGTCAACCTTCTGGTGTTCAATTTAGTGGGTCTAGTATGGACCCGTATATTGACTGCTGAGGGCTGCTCCGGCCAGTGCCTGTTCCTCTCGCAGTCGTGATGAGTAAGGGAAGCAGGTGGGAGCATTTGCTCCTGACAACCTCCAGCTTTGGAGATGGTGCCAAGCTCAGCTTAAGGTAAGCCAACTCTAGCTATGAATTTTACGTAGCTGGAGTTGCATACTTTAAGCCGACCTTCCAGGTCTAGTGTAGACTTGGCTTGAGTCAATGAATTGGAGAAGAAGAAGCAGAATTCCTTGTGAATTCTAGAAAGATCAGAACAAGAGATTATGACTTTTTCTCATCAGATCATACCCTGCAGACTTTACTCAGTCCTCGGTTAGTTCCAGCTCCTATTGATGCTACTTATGTAAACTAAGGGGTGCACAACTGGATCTTATGGAAAGACTGTAGATTGTGGTCCACTAAAGAGTCTCATCTGTCACATACCAAATGTCTCAGGAAAGGTGACGTTAGTAGGAGCTGAGGGTACCCAGTATCTCACATGAATGAACTTTCAGCTTTCAGGCCTGCAGAAGTTAGAAGCACGTGCATTTTTAATTACTTGACAATATACACAAAATAATAATTCAAATTAATTAACAAGGTTTGCATATGCATAATATCTTGTCAATATTGCTATTCATTAATGCATTGAGAATTATGCCCTGCATCTATTCTAATATGAAACTTTAAAGCTTTATAAACCAAAAATATACTCAATTATTGTTACCTTTTGCAAATTCAGGAAGGATTGCATTGAGAATTACAATATGCAAATCTTTAAAGTGTTATGATCAGACTTAGTTTGGGGCAAATAAAGAATGCTAAACTAATTAAAATATAAACAGCATGGTGCTGTTAGATGTATTACAGTAGCACCTCATGCGCAGCCAAGACCATAAAGATCTCACCAGTAGCACATAGCAATTGCTTTAGAAAATGGGGGTGTTTCTAGTTCTTTGAAGAGATTTTTATTGACTTTGTCAACAGAACAGTGCTGTTACTTGCCACATCTGCCACCTTCAATTTTAAAAACATATTTTGCTTCATCATAGGTCACACCAAGAAGAGAGAATACAGTAGTGGATCTAAAGCAGCATTTTTCAAATTTGGGTCACAGGGCCACCAGGGTAAGCCATTGGTGGACCTGTGCAGCTTTATTTACTTAATGTGTCCATAGACATAGAGCCTCACAGCTCCCATTGGCTGTGATTCACCATTTCCAGCCAAGGGGAGCTGAGAGGCTCTGTGGTTATGGACATATTAGGTAAACAAAGTAGCACAGGCCTGCTGGCAGCTTACCTGGTTGGCCCTGAGACCCAAATTTGCAAAATGCTGATCTAGAGTATACAGCAGTGGTGGATATAGTCATCATTACTATTTTTATTATTTTACAGCACCCAAAAGCATATGTAAGCATACCCTTACATAACAAAATGAAAGACAAAAATCTTTGAAAAATCATGGAAGTTGGGAGAGATTCCAGAAGACTTTTGCCAGAAAAGGGCAAATATAATGCCAGTCTATAAAAATGGAAATAAGAACAACCCAGGAAACTACAACCAGTAAGTTTAACTTCTGTGCCAGGGAAGAAAATGGAGCAAATAATTAAGGAATTCATCTGCAAACATCTGGAAGATAATAAGGTGATAGGAAACAGCCATCATGGATTTGTAAAGAACAAATCATGTCAAACCAATCTGATAGCTTTCTTTGATTGGATATTAAACCTTGCAGATGAGGGAGAAGTGGTGGACATGGTATACCTAGACTTTAGTAAGGCATTTCACACTGTCTCACATGACCGTCTTATCAATAAACTAGGGAAATACAACCTAGATGGGGCTACTATAAGGTGGGTGCATAACTGGCTGGATAACCATTCTCAGAGAGTAATTAACGGTTCACAATGATGCAGGAAGGGCATAAAACTGGGGTTCCTTCGGGGTCTGTTTTGGGACCGGTTCTATTCAATATTTTCATCAACAATTTAGATGATGGTGTAGGGAGTATGATTATTAAGTTTGCAGATGATACCAAGCTGGGAGTGGTTGCAAGTGCTTTGGAGGATAAGGTCATAATTCAAAATGATCTGGACAAACTGGAGAAATGGTCTGAGATAAATAGGATGAAGTTTAATAAGGACAAATGCAAAATACTCCAGTTAGGAAGGAACAATCAGTTTTACACATACAGAATGGGAAGCAACTGTCTAGGAAGGAGTACCGCAGAAAGGAATCTAGGGGTCATAGTGGACCAAATATGAGTCAACAGTGTGACACTGTTGCAAAAAAAGCAAACCTGATTCTGGGATGATGCATTAACAGGAGTGTTGTGAGCAAGACATGAAATGTCATTTTTCCGCTCTACTCTGTGCTCATTAGGCTTCAGTTGGAGAACTGTGTCCAGTTCAAGGCACCACATTTCAAGAAAGATTTAGAGAAGGTCCAGAGAAGAAAAACTAAAATGATTAAAGGTCTAGAAAACATTACCTATAAGGGAAGAATGTAAGAATTGGGCTTGTTTAGTTTAGAAAAGAGAAGTCTGAGAGGGGCCATGATAGCGGTTTTCAAGTATGTGAAAGAGGATTGCAAGGAGGAGGGAGAAAAATTGTTCTCCTTGGCCTCTGATGATAGGACAAGAAGCAATGGGCTTCAACTGCAGCAAGGGAGGTTTAGATAGGACATTAGGAAAAACTTCCTAACTGTCAGGGTGGTTGAACACTGGAATAAATCGCCTAGGGAGGTTGTGGAATCTCCATCACTGAAGATATTTAAGAGCAGGTTGGATAGATATCTATCAGGGATGACCTAAGTCAGGGGTGGCCAACCCACGGCTCTTTGCTCATAGAAATGCAGCTCTTCTGGGGTTACCATACATCCGGTTTTTCCTGGACAGGTCCTCTTTTTCCCATATTAAATTGTCGTTCAGACAGCTTTTTTAAAATACAAAAAATGTCCAAGATTCGGGGACAGGGTGGCGGCACCTGCTTTCAAGGGAATGTTCAACTGTCACTTGAAGCTGTGCACCTGGACAGTTCACAGCCGCTCTGCGCACGTGCCCCAGTGCATGAAGGGAAAAGCATGTGGTGGCAGTGGTGGGCGGTGGCTCCAGTGAGACGCAAGGTAAGAATAAAAGAAAGCGGCACAAGCACACAGCTTATCAAAAACACTGATTGCCACCCTTAGTTCTATGGTGCTGCTGTCATGACACATGTTTGTGCTGTGGGCTCTGCCAGCTATCACTGCTCTCCACTCTGCTTTGAGAGCTGGGTGATTATACATGTACTTGTGGGGAGGGAAGTGGGAATGACTACAAATAAAGGGGGCCTGATTGAATAAATTTGATGACCACTGACCTAGGGTTATGTTCCCAGTCCTAGAACTGGCTCTGTGAGGTTGGACTTCTCTTAGCTGCAATACAACTCATTGCAGGAGTGGGGCCTTAGATCTTATGCAGTGAATGAGGGTAATTGAAAGGAAACGAAACAGTGAGGAAGGACAAAAGTACATGTCATGTTATTGAATGTTAAGGATCATTGCTGCACCCATGGGGGGGGGGTGTTTGCCCCAAAAGTTGGTACAAAGGGGGCCATGTGAGGTGTCACATGAAAGCTTATGTTCTACTGATTCTGTATGTGCTATTCATGTACTTGTATAATATCTGTATGCGGAGTTATAAATATGTACTCTGGGTCGATGGTGGAAAATTCTCTGTCTGAGGCATAGCAATGTGCCAGGAATGTTCGTTCAATGTCTGTGCTAATTAGTGAGGATCCATGGACAATAGATCTCTAAGTGCCAGAGACACACCTAAAGGAATGTATCTGGCTACCTGCAAACCAGCCAGGGCATAATGACTGCAAGCATGTGAAACAAGGATAGATTCCTGAACCATGTGACCTACTCTGGTCAGGAAGATGCCAGGAGAGGTATACAAGTGCCATGTGGCAATCTCCATCTTGTCTTGAGTTCAGCTCCTGATCCCAGACGCAGCCTTGCAGAGAATAACAAGCCGGGAAGAACCGTGGACCCATCCTGACATAGGATGTACATCAGAGACTTTTAAGATAGCAGTTTATAAAATCTCTGCTAAGAGCCTGTATCGAGAAGTAGGTGATCCGATGCATGCAATGTATTTTCTTTAACAACCTTACACTCATGCGTTTCTTTTAGTAATAAACCTTTAGATTCTAAATAATTGGCTCAGCATGATCTTGTGGATAAGATCCAGAGTGTAAATTGGCTGGGGCTTGTGGCTGATTTCTTGGGACCGGAAGAACCCGTTCGGGGTTCTAACACCCCTCACCTGTGTGCAGGCTCGGGACTGACTGGGGCATAGGAAGAGCTGGCGTGTGAGAGGGGTTTTGCTCATGAGGCTTCAGGCTGGCCAGATTGGTAGCTGAAGTGCTCAGTGTGACTAGTTTGTGGCCTATTTGGGAAGGTCCCCAGTCTGGGGCTGTAAGGAGCCCCGAATTTGAGCAATTCACCCTGAGTGGACGCCCTTGGCTGTGCACAGACCCGGCCTCGTCCATCACATTCTTATGCAATGAATGATGGTAATTGAAAGGAGATGAAACAGTGAGGAAGGACAAAAGTACATGAATAGAACATCCAAGGATAATATTTGCTCTCTTAGCTACAGCACTGAGCTGGGAGCTGCTTCTCCACTAAAACCCCTAAATCTTTTAAGCATCACTTCTTTCCAATGTTGTAGGATACAGTTTCCTCATGCTCTAAGTGACCTATAATTTTGTTCCTAAATATATGATCTTTCATTTGGTTGCATTACAACGTATGTTGTTCAGATGAAAAGTCTCAAAGGGGTAGCCATGCAACTTTAAAAACAACAAGCAGTCCTGTGGTACCATAGAAACTAACAGAAATATATAATCTCACGAGCTTTTGTGGGTAAATCTACTTCATCAGATCTTACGACTTGTTGTTCAGATGAGCCCATCTTACCAAGCAATAAAGGTCACTCAATAGAACTGATCTATTCTTCTAATTATTTATCATCATTCCACCTATTTTTTTGTGCCAACTACAAACGTTGTTAGCAATAATTTTCTAGTTTTCTAAAGCATTAAGAAAGTACAGAACAGCAATGGGTCAAGAACAGATCTGGTAAGAACCTACTTGAAATTCTCTCACTGAATGATGATTTCCCATGTGTATATAACTTTTTACAGTCTATAAGCTAGCTAGTTTTCAAACCATTTAATATGCTGCATTGATTTTGTACTGTGCTAACTTTTTAAATCAGAAAAAACAGTTTTTTGTCAACAAAATTTGTAATCTAATTTAAAAAAATTTGTTACCCCTCCTTTACTTTTTAAATACTGGTGCATCTTGCTACTTCAACATACTATTGTTATTATCTACTGACTCATGAGTTGGTTGCTTTTAGAACACTGCATGTGGCAGCATAAGGAGCATTAACATGATCAGTCTGCACAATGGCAACGCTCCATTTCTGTGTGTTATAAAACCCAGCCTTTTCCTGTCTGCTAAGCACTGACAGAGGTTGTTTCTTTATTGGTGATTATCATCTTAAAGTGTTCAGCCTGTGTCACGACTTGCTCCATTTTCAGATGTGGCCAAAAAAGGAGGAATCCCTTTGTCAGTATTTAAACTTTGCACTCAAGCATGTGATTAATCAAACCCACACAGATGTCAGTCTATGTATTTCAGATTGTTTTAATATCATACTTCCATCGCACAAGGCCTGCCGCAGAGAAAATCAGCGTAAAAAGGAAGATAGCCATGTATCCAATCATTTATTAATAGAATGGACAGTATTTGCATAGAGTGATTTTAAAACATTTGTATGAAATTCTCTTCAAAAAATGTCTAAAATACCTGAAATTTTCTTACAGAATTTTTTAGGATTTTTGTTTACAGTGGAGAACTAAGCAATTAAGCCACTCCTCATTTAAAAAACTGAATTAAATTAATATTTTTGTATGAACTCTTTAGAGCACAGGTTTCAATTTGGTCCATTACTGGAGATTTTATATCAAGTTTTTGTCAAATCAATAATTATTTTTATTTCTTTCAAATGATGGATAAGGCATCTGGTATTCACTTGCACATGTACTATATTTAAAATATTTTACATACAAGAAAAGTATTTAATTAAAGGGCAAAATTATGTCATGGAATAAAAAGTGGTCATAAATAATGTTAGTGATAGTTTCATACTTAACACCCATCACTGTATTGTGAAATAAACACGTCAGAGGAATTTCAGTATATTTTACAGTCTTAATCCCTGTTAGGTCTCTCTTGATTGACCCTGAATAAAATCTAACTGGGGGTGACAAAAAAATATGTCCATCAACTTTGCTCATGCATTACAACATAAAAATTGACTAGAATCATTGACTACAGGTAGGAATGTGCAAAACTGCACAAGATAAATATGCTGGTTTGTAGATATTCATTCACTCCACTTTCGTCTGCCACCTTGATTTTTGGATAAGGCATTCATGGATAAAAAGTAGGTGATCTGAAAAAATAGCGTGTGTCTTTTAAAAGACAGTATCCTGTTATGTTACTCCCTTCACAGAAATTTATGTTATACGGTGCTAGACCCTGGGCTAAGCTTAATGTAACATGATGCATTAAAAACTGCACATCATGGTTGCAATGTGTGTCAGAACAATGGATTGTTATATCAGATCTCTCTTCATCTGTAAGTAGGGACCCATGTAAATCATTCACAAAGGGATATATTCTTCCCTTGATGCATGAGAATAATTCCCATTCTCTCTTGCTGTTCCCAGTCCTCCACATGAAGGTCTGCATAGATCAGGAAAAGCTGCTGCTTCTAAAAATCAAGTTAGTTAACATGATTTGAATAATTACTTAGTATAAGCACAGTTAAATACACCTTTAAAAACCCTGGTAGGGGTCCTTTAGAAACCTTAGCTCCCCACCAATATAAATTCAGTGAGATCCCAGTTAACCTCCCACCTTTAAATAGTGCTGCCCATACAATTTTATGCAATTAATTGGGCTGGATTACTATTTTATTTTGCTTCATGGATCTAAGTGAAGTTACTTTTGATTTACATGGCATGTTCTGGGCACAAGGGTAGGAAGAGATGAGATCCACTTAACAAAGAGAGGGAAGAGCATCTTTGCAGGCAGGCTTGCTAACCTAGACCTGGTTTATACTAGACCAGGCAGGTCGGCTTAAGGTTAACCCAGCTATGCAAAATGCAGGGCCCTAAGGACCAGGATATATTCTGAGGTCCAATTGGTGGGGTCTCAACCCCAAAATGCATAGCTGGAATCAACTTACCTTTAGCCAAGCCACCACAGCGTCTCCACTGCAAGAGGCCGACGGGAACACACGCTCCTGTCAGCTTCCCTTACTCCTTGCAGAATGAGGAGTACCAGATCCTGGTGGGGGCTGCCCTGACCATTCAATTTGGGGTCTATACTAGATCCGCTAATTCAAATGCTAGAATTTCAACTTCCAGAGGGCTGATCTTCTCCATATTATAGACATGCCCCTAGTGAGGAGGGCTTTAAACTAGGTTCTCAGGGGGGTGGTGACCTAAGCCCGGAGGTAAGTGGGTACAACCAGGCGGGGGCAAGGCACTCTGGGGTGGGGCCCTTCCCCCACCTCCCATCACCCTGCCCTCCCGGGCATCACTCTTAATGTCCTGAGCTTGCATGGCCGCCGACCGGTAAACGGGGGTGGTCTGCCGGCACATGCCCACTAAATCCCCTTTGGTGCAGTCCTTGCCAGATGCTACACAGGGAGGGAATGTAGGGGGGTCAGGCTCACCCTCTCTCCAATCCCCGGCCCAGGGCCCTAAGGACCAGGATGTATTCCCAGGTCCAACTGGTGGTGTCTCAACCCGCAACGCACCAACCCACAGGCCTTTCCAAGATCCACGCCCGGGGCCGCTTCCTACCTTCCTCTGCTGCTCGCTTCTGTGTCCGTCCCCTCCGGAGTGTGAGCCTCCTTTTCTTGCCCCAGCGACGCTCCTTTTGAACGTCCCGACGGCACTGCGTCCAACGTGAGGAGGGCTGGGCTGTGGCTCTCAGCCCCTCCCCCTTCTGAGGCTGACGCGCTGGCCGGCATCCCCAACAGCCATGGAGCATGCGCAGCAGAGCCGGGTCTGGGCCGGCGCCACCGCTTCTCCCCAGAATGCCGGGGAGGGTGCGGCTGCCGTGCGGGGCGCCCGCGCATCCCTGTTACAGTGGAGAAGTGTAATACTGGGAGAAAACACAAAGATGAGGATGCAACAGGGGAAGCCTACTGGTTCATACTGAGAAAGTAGGACAATCAGTTATCTTAGGTGCCTGTACATGCACACAAGAAGCCTGGGAAACAGACACAAGAATTGAAAGTCCTGGCACAGTCAAGAAACTATGATGGATGATTGGAATAAAAGAGACTTGATGGGATTACTTGTATGTCTGGAGAACTGTTATGGATATGTATAAACTGTTCAGGAAGGACAGGCAGGGGGAGAAAAGGTGGAGGAATTACACTGAATGCAAGAGAGCAATATGACTGCTTGAAGCTGGAGTAAGAGACTGAAAAAAAGACTGTTGAGAATCTTTCGGTTAAGATTAGAGGTGAGAGCAATCAGAGTGATGTTGTGGTGGGCATCTGCTATAGACCACCAGACCAGGAGGACCATGTGGATGAGGCTTTCTTCAGACAGCTATCAGAAGTTTCCAGCTCACTGGCCCTGGCAGAGCACAGGCAATCCAGGAAGTTTTTAGAGCATGTGGAGAAACTTCCTGGTGTGAGTGCTCAAGGAACAAAGTAGAGGCCATGCTTCTTTGACCTGCTGCTCTCAGACAGGGAAGAATTGGTAGGGGAAGTAAAACTAAATGGCAACATGGGCAGCAGTGACCATGAGATGGTTGAGTTTAGGATCCTCAGAAAAAGGAAAAAAGGAGAGCAGCAGAATATGGATCCTAGACTTCAGAAATGCAGACTTTTACTCCCTCAGGGAACTGATAGGTAGGATCCTCTGCGAGGCTAATATGAGGGGAAAGAAATCCAGGCATGCTGGCTGTATTTTAAAGAAACCTTATTGAAAGCACAGGAACAAACCATCCCAATATACAGAAAGAATAGCACTCAGACAACCAGCTTGGTTTAATGGAAAAATCTTCAGTGAGCTTAAACACAAAAAGGAATCTTACAAGAAGTGGAAACTTGGACAGATGACTCTTGACAAAGAATCTTGGACAGATGACTCAGGAAGGCCAAAGAGAAATTGAAGTTGTCACTAGCAAGGGATGTGAAGGATAACGAGGAGTTCTACGGGTATGTTAGCAACAAGAAGGTGGTAAAGGAAAGTGTGGGACCCTTACTGAATGGGGAAGACAACCTAGTGATAGATGATGTGGAAAAAGCTATAGTACTCAATTTTTATTTTTATTTTTTTAGATGGTCTTTACAAAGTCAGCTCCCAGGCTGCTGCACTGGGAAGCACAGTATTTGAGAAGGTGAGCAGTCCTCATTAGTGAAAGAACAGGCTAAAGACTATTTAGAAAAGCTGGACATGCACAAGTCCATAGGACTGGATCTAAGGCATCCGAGGGTCCTGTGAGAGTTGGCTGATGTGATTGCAGAGCCATTGGCCATCATCTTTGAAAACTTGTGGCGATGAGAAGAGGTCATAGTCAATTGGAAAAAGGCAAATGTAGCACTTATCTTTAAAAGAGGGAAGGAGGAGAATCTGGGGAACTACAGACCAGTCAGTGTCACTTCAATCTCTGGAAAAATCATGTTTCATGTCCTCAAGGAATCCATTGTGAACCACTTGGAGGAGAGGAAGGTGACCAGGAACAGTCAATATGAATTCATCAAGGACAAGTCATGCCTGATTAAATTGCCTTCTATAATGATATAACTGGCAGTGTGGATATGAAAAAAGCAGTGAATTTGATATACTTGGATTTTAGCAAAGCTTTTGAAATTATCTTTCACAGTATTCTTGCCAGCAAGTTACAGAAGTATGGATTAGATGAATGGATTATAAAGTGGATAGAAAGATAGCTGGATTGTGGGGCTTAGTGGGTAGTGATCAATGGCTCAGTGATCAAATGGAGTGCCCCAAGGGTCGGTCCTGGGGCCAATTTTGTTAAACATTTTTATTAATGATCTGGGTTACGGAATGGATTGCATCCTCAACAAGCTGGGGGGAAAGGTAGATATACTGCAGGGTAGGGATAGGATCCAGAGTCACCAGACAAATTGGAGGATTGGGCCAAAAGAAATCTGATGAGGTTCAGCAAGGACAAGTGCAGAGTCCTGCACTTGGGATGGAAGAATCCCATGCATGGCTACAAGATGGGGACTGACAGGCTAAGTGGACGTTCTGCAGAAAAGGAACTGGGGATTACAATAGACGAGAAGCTGGATCTGTGTCAAAAGTGTGCCCTTGTTGCCAAGATGGCTAACAGCATATTGGACTGCATTAGTAGGAGCACTGCCAATAGATAGAGGAAAGTGATTATTCCCTTCTATTTGGCATTGGTGAGGCCACATCTGGAACACTAAATCCAGTTTTGGGAATGTGGAAAAAAATTGAAGACAGTTCACTGGAAGGCAAAAAAAATGGTTAGGAGGCTGGAGAACATGGCCGGACTAAGAGGTGGGTGAGCCAGGCAGCTGCCCGGGGCACCAACCAATGAAGGGCGCCTGATGGCAGCTGTAAGGGGCGCGCGGCGTCCCTTATAGCTGCCATCAGGCGCCGCGCGCCCGGCTCCCGCAGTGCCGGCCCCCACCATCCCTATGGTGCCAGCCAGCAGTGCCCTTCCCCCCACGGCCGCGGGGCCCTGCAAGGCCAGGCGCGGCCCACCCCAGGCTGCACACCAGCAGCAGTGGCCGGGCCAGGCTGCGCATGCTCCGTGGAGCCTGAGGGTGGGCCCTGGGCTGCGCACCAGCAGCCTAGGCTGGGCAGCGCATGCGCCGTGCGCCCCAGGGGGTGGGCCCGCACATGCGCCTTGTGCCCCGGGGCCGGGCCTGCGCGCTCGGGCCCAGACAGCCAAAATGGCTCGGGCCAGCCCTGCTGGAGCACAAGCCTTATGAAGAGAGGCAGGGCCGTCCTTACAATTTTTGGTGCCCTACGCAGCCCGAGCATCTACACTCTCCATCCCCTACAGTGGGGCAGCCACTCCATGGGGCAAAAGTGGGCTGTGGATGCAGGAGTTGTGGGAGGTCAGGGAGGCTGGTTGGGGAGCAGGCAGACTGAGTGGCTCTGTCAGCTGGAGCTGCGAGCTGAGAGATGCAGCAAATGGAAGAGGGTGTGACATAGTTTGCTGGAGCTATGGGCGAGCAGGCGGAGCTGGTGGAGCAGCCAGCAAGAACTGTGGAGTGCAGAAGATTGGTGTGGGACACTGGGATCCATGGGTCTGACTGAGAGTGGGAGGCAAAGTAGGAGATGGGGGATTGGAAGATTTACTCCAATGGGCTGGGGGTAGAGAAGCAGTCTGAGGGATTGGGACTGGGAAGCAGAGTGGGGGACTGAGACCAACAAGGCCAGAATATGGCGTGGGGACGGCTGGAGGCTTGGGTCTGATGGGGCTGGGAGACAGAACAAAGGGTGGAGGGGCAGGGGATTGGATCTGATGGGGCCAAAAGGCAGAGAAGAGGGCAGGAAGGCTGAGGGATTGGGGCTGCCAGAGCAGGGCTGCCTGGGGCCAAAGGTGGTCCTAGGCATACGCAGCATAGAGTGTGCTCTACACAGTTGCGTGTGCTGCATATGCCTAAGGATGGCCTTGAAGAGAGGCTGAGGGAACTGGACGTATTCAGTCTGCAGAAGAGAAGAATGAAGGGACATCTCGTAGTACCCTTCAATTACCTAAAAGGGATTCTGAAGAGTATGGAACCAGGCTATTCTCAGTGGTAGCAGATGATGGAATAAGAAGGTATGGTCTCAAATTGCAGTGGGGGAAGCCTAGGTTGGATTTTAGGAAAACTATTTCACTAGGCGGGTGGTGAAGCCCTGGAATAGGTTGCCTAGGGAGGTGGTGGAATTTCCATCCTTGGAGGTTTTTAAGGCCAGGATAGACCTGGCACCAGAGCTGTCTCTGCCAATATGCAAAATATGCAGCTGTGTTGGGCACCAAGTGCCCCAGATTTCATGGTGTCCAAGGCAGCTGCATGCTGTGTACCAGCTTTGACACTCAGAACCCCATCCCCAGGTTGGCTCCCCCGCCCATATGCTGCACTTAGCTCATCCTCTGCTCAACAACTGTTTCCCTTTCCTGTTTCCAAATAAAAACCTATGTAGAATGGTAGCTAGAGCGAGAGTCACAGTACAAAGAATATTGTATTACATGCACATGGGGCGAAATCCATTCTTGCGCACTTAAGCGGTGTATTATTGTGACCATATAGGGACGTGTTAGCCACGCCTTCTAACCCCCATTAGCCACACCTTCTGCCAGAAGATGTCCCACCCCTTGAGGTAGTACTCTTGGGGTTAAGGTGGACACATGACCAGAAGTAAAGGGTGTCTTGTGACTTCTTTAAGAATGCCTCCCACTGTCCTCCTACCAATAGCAATGGGTTTGGTCCCCACAGGATTCCCCCCATGCAACTATTCTGCAATTGCATTAACCCAATCTGCATTGCATTAACTCGGGGGGAGAAGCTGGGAAAAGTGTTCGCTCTAAGATTTTCCTCTCATGAATGTAGTGAATTTTGTCTTGTGCACCAGTATTGAGTTCATGTGCGCTTGTCTGGATGTGTGCCACTGTGGCAACCAAGTTATTAATAAATATATTATAAACCTCTCCCTTTTCCCTCTGCTGCCATG
>JANRFK010004149.1:40541252-40572822 GCA_030068395.1 Apalone spinifera
ATCAAGTGACACTTTTCAAGCATAACTATTTATCTCACTGGTATAATTTTTTTTTAACTGAACAACAAAGTTTGGTCCTGTCTTTTTGGTGTTAAGGAGAAACTAACTTAAATGGTTATTTTCAAATACTGTATAAATATTGTTTAGTAAATACTTTATTTTGTTTTCTTGCCATAGTGTACTGTAATTACACACAAATTTATAATGTAAATATCCTTTCACCAGCCATATACTTGGGCATGCTTATCTTCATAACACAGTTCATGAGATGGGATAAATAAGCCACGAAGTATTTGTCAGTACTAATAGCTATAGCATACAAAATATTTTCATCACACTGAGTAGCCTGTTCAAAAATGTGTAAATTCTGAAAAACGAGGCCAGTCTTTTCTTGTTACCTTTATGATAAATAGAGATGTAAAATTCTGTTTAATTCTGTTAAACGTTATGTTTAACGGGTTAACTGTTAAACTAGGATCCTGTGGGTTAACCGATTATATCCCTAATAAGCAGGGCTCAACAATGTAGGTAATCTACTCGCCTGTGGAGAGTAGATTATAGCCCGGCATGGCGCTGCAGCGTGATCAGCACATGCGCAGCATGCTGAACTGTGCAGCTGGTGAGCGGGGCTCGCCGCAGCTTGGCGAGCCCTGCTAATAAGGTAGTGTAATGTTTATCACCGTTTAAATCTGTGTGTTTAATATTGGTGATGTATAAAGTTGTAAACAAGTTCCAAAGTGTATGTTGTGTTTTTAAACTCAATTTCAATTTCTGTGGAGGAACTTAACCTACCACATGGACAGCAAACCCTGCTTCTGATGTGTTTAGCTTACACTTTAGTGAGCTTCCAAGGATTTTGAAATTGTGTTACGCCAATACTGTTGTGCTTATATGATTGGAGAAACAAAGTTTATTTGCAAAGAGAAGGCCTGTATGACTATAAATTTGTAAAACCATAAATTTCCCTCCTAACCTTTTCCATCTATTCGCAGGTTTTTTCCATCCAGGCAAGGAATAATTTTTTTCTGTGCACCGAGACATGTACAACTGTGTACCACCAATAGATACAAAAAACCTAGCTGCGAGCACACTGGTAATCAGTTGAGCAGCGTTTGAATTTTTCCTCAGTGGCCGCACAAGTGCACAGCTTACAGGGAGCATTGAAAGCACCAAGCCTAAAGTTGGTTTATGAATATAAATGTTAATTTTTCACTTACCTTCAGCTTTTATATATGAAAAGGTAGCCTTTTAGCTAATACAAACAACTTTTAAAATGTATATTTTAGTGGTGCAGTTGAGGTTAATTGTAACATCAATGCTAAGACATTTCATTTTAAGTTTAAATATTTGATATCAAACAACACAAATAAGAATTTGGATATAGTAATTCAAAAGTCAACTGTCATAGTTTTGAAAAATTTCCTTTTTGTAGGAAACTTAACAATCAAAAGAATACTGTTGCCTTGTTATGAAGCGTTCCATTCTGATCATAAAGTTATCCATTACTTTATAAAATCAGAGCTTTTTTATTCTGATGCCAAGTGCAGACCTAGTTTTTATAAAAGTTTGCTGCTACTCCAAAGTCTACAGCTATCGGGCCGTTCTGCTTATCTTTTTTCATTTTTTTCCAATCATGATTTTTAGCAATGACTGTTTTGAGTGAGTAATAAAAATCAAGTCTATAATGGAAGCTTTTCTCAGTACAGCAATGATGCTGAAGAGTGTGAGGTTTTTATATGTCTATACCAGCAAAAACTCTTATACATATTATTCAAATCTCTAGTACCATATCAGTTCTTCTCTTGTTTGGTCATCATAATAAAATCATTCTGTAAACCTGAGGCACTGATGTCTGAATTTGCACAGTAATATCAAGCTTTGCCATCTAGATAAGTCCTGCTTTTACTTTATTTGCTGGTGCTAGTGGGAGTTTGTGGGGCATAGGTTTTGGTTGCACCCTGAATTATTTTATGTAGCAAACATATCTCTAACTAGAAGGAATTCTGTTCAAATGGAATCTTTAATTCTGTAGCTCTTAGATATGAATTTACTTGAGATGATCTTAATGTTTGCTGGAAAGGGGGGATAATATCAATTTAAAATCTGGGTCTAGTGTTAATACTAAAAATATGGGTGTGACTCCTTTTGAAAAAAAAAACAGATTGAGAAAATTTGCCATATCCTGGTGCTAGTTATCAGTGTTAAATTATGGACTTACTACTTACCATGATACATACTATTTATGCAATTCTGAGTTTGCAAAAGACCCTCTCGAACAAGCATTTTAAGAACCTTAGTACAATGGAGAATATATGTGAAGTTGGCTTCATAATATTTTATAGTGAAATTTGATGTATGGAATTACATCTACTCACTTTTATACTCTAGTGCAGTAGTCACCAACCAGTAGATTGGGATCTAGTGGTAGATCTTGGAGCCTCTGACACGTGATCCTGACTGGTTTGGCCAGGAAGCTATCAAGTGCTGGAACTTGTTGCCCCTCCACCCACTGCCATGCTGCTCCTGCCCTCTGCCTTGGAGCTGCCCCCCGGGGAGCTTCCTGCTTGCTGTGCAGGGGTGAGGGAGGGAAAAGAGGAGGGCGCTGATGTCAGGGTGTCCCTTCTCCCCCCACTTCTGTACCCTGTTTCCACACAGGGATTGGGATGGAGGAAGCTTTGTAATACAAATCTCTGTTGCTCTCACATCCTGTATGTGTCTCTGTCATTCTCACACACACATACACTGTCCTTCACTCTCATGAAGGCTTTTGTTCATGTGGGCTGCTGTTGTTACTTTTTACTGCTTGCAAATTGTGTGTTTTTGCTTTTTTGACCGATCTGTGCATTTCATAATTTTCATTTCTCTTATGCTTAAATTTAATTCTTTGAATAGTGAGTTCTAAAATGCCTAACCTGCCGTCGCTGGAGTAATTATCCCTATGGTAATTGCTGTCCTGGAAGTGGCTGGCATGTCCCTGCAGCCCCTGAGTAAGACAGGACAGAGGGGTCTCCACATGCTGTGCTTGCCTGCAAACACCACTCCTGCAGCTCCCATTGTTCAGTAACTGGGAACTGTGGCCAGTAGAAGCTATGGGGGGGGAGGGAGAGAGAGAGAGAGAGAGAGAGAGCTCATCAGTAGTTAAATAACTGGAGGTCTAATTTAGTTTTGCTTAGCTTATCAGTTCACACTTGTTCTGGGTGCCGACTCTCAGTACAGAGGCATTCTAGCCTTCCAGGCTTTAAGCCACAGGTGGGGAACCAGCTTATCTGGATCTGTCCCCCGAGGCTCAGGGTCCACCCCCAGCATTGGGCACTGCAGCTGCCCCACCATGCCACACAAACTTTTTTTTTGCACTTCTCACTTGTGTGCAGCCCCCAACCTAAAATAGGTTCTCCACTCCTGCTTTAAGCCTTGCACTGGTTGCAAGTCTATGCCAATAAGTAACCCTCATTCCAAATGCCTCATGAGGGTCACATCCAGGAGCACTGTGAAATCTTTAGATATTTCCTGGATCATGAAGGATAAGAAGGTAAGGTTTGTCTCCTCATAGAGGCCAGCTTATGCCACAGTCTGAACTGTCCCACGCAGAGCAGTTACTTCCACACCATTTAGTGCTTGTCTGAACATTGTAGCATTCCTTTTCCCTAGGTGCGAGGAAGAAGTATATACCACACTCTTCAAAGGAGCCAATCTCTTCCAAAAGATTGACATCCCCAGTACTGTCTACTAGGGATGTAAGTGAGTAATCAAGTATCTGATTAACCAATAAGCCTAGGCTTATCAGTTAATCATCTTGACTACTTACATTTTCCACCCCCCTTGCTAATAACTCGGTATCAGAGGATGTGAGGGGAAGAGGGAGCCAGTTTAAAAGCCAGTTCCCCTCAGCACTGTCTCTTCAGTGCCACCTGCCTCCTCTCTCCCCCACTGCTGCCTCTACTGCTATGAAGCAGCCTTGTCCATGGCAAACGGACTGGCTGTGGACAGAGGCCAGTCCCCAGCAGCAGTCCTTGTCTGCGGGGAGACCCACCTGTCCGCAGAGCAGCCTCTGTCCGCGGTGGGCCCAGGCCCACTGTGGACCCTCCACAGACAAGGGTTGGTGCCCGACCAGTGTCTGTTGGGGGTGATCTAGATCGGGGCGGGGGGGGGGATCTTTTTTCAGTTGGGGACCATTGACCAATAGAAAATTGTCAGAAGCTGCACAAACAAAAAAGCCCCACCCCTCACCAGCATGGGCTCCCCAATGCTAGGGGGAGCCCTGAGCCTCAGGTACTGGATCCAAGCAAGCCAGGGGTTACATCTGGCCCTCAGGCCTTAGGTGCCCCCATATCAAGTGGGTTGATCCAGCCCATGAAGACTCTGCTGCTCCCCTAGCCAATCAGGGCCTAGGGACAGGGGAGTACGTGGCACTTAGTGAACCCTGGCAGTTGACTCTTAAGTGCCATGCGCCGGCTGGCAGGGAGTGAGAGAGTTTGCATGCTCTTCCCTCCACCTCCAGGCCAATCAGGACTTGGGGACAGGAGGAGTGCACAAAGTCTCCTCCCATCTTGCAAGGGACTTGGTATTTAAAATCAACCAGCAGCTGCTGCTCCTTTGCAGGGCAGGGACAGGGAATGAGAGACTTCACATGCTCACCCTTCCGAGGCCCCGATTGACCTGGGGTTGGAGAGCGCTTAAAGTCTCCTCCAACCTCCAGGGGCAAGGGTGCCTTGAGGGAACCACCAGCTCTTCAGATTGCACATTCCCCTACCCCCAGACCAATCAGAGTCTGGGTGGGGAAGGACAGAAGTGTCCTGGCCCTGCCCTTTCCGCCTGAGGCCCCGTCCCTTCTGGGGTGGCCTGAGACCACTTAAAAAATGTCTGAACTGGCCCATGGTCAAAAATTACTGCCCACCCCTGATCTAGATGGTGCTTAGTCTTGTTGTGAGTTCAGAGGACTGGACTAAATGACCTCTCAAGGTCCCTTTCAGTTCTATGATTCTGGGATATGTTGCATATGTCTGTTCTGTGACCATACTCCTTCCCCTCTATGTAGCAGTCTCTTGAGTAAGAAGGAATTGAGGGAAGTTGGGTTCCAACGCTTTTGCATGGTCCTGTAGCAACATGTGTCAGAGGAGGGTGCATATGCCACCCCAATTGATGCTAAGGGAAAAAATGTCCAACTCTGGTGTCCTGTGTGTGCATGTACCTGAAGTGGAATGGACATATAATGTATCTCAAATAATAACAATTATAGAACAGGTTAGTAATTTTTTAATGGTTTCTTGGACTATTCTGAAAATATGATCTTTGAGATGAAAACATAGCTAATTGTGGTAGTCTGCCTTCTGTAACACATCTTTGCTCAAAATCCATGCACCTGAATCTGAGCAGTTATGTATGTCACTCTTGTGATTTGGAATCCATTATTGTAGACCAAGTGTTTCTCCATCGCTAAAGCATATGGCAGTTAGAAATTTACTACTACACTTCATTTATCTGAGACTTGGAACAAAGTAGCAGAATGTCTTAGGTGAATATAAGTATTTAACTTTTCACAAAACTAGAAGTAGCTCCTTGAAGGGCTGTTATATTGATTTTTTTTTTTGTTGAGTATGGTGTCATTTTTCCAATTGTACAGTTTAGCTTTATTGGTATATAAACAATCATTTGCTTTTTCAGGTTGGCAAAAGAAAAAGTTATGTATGAAAAAGAAGCAAAACAGCAAGAAGAAAAAATTGAAAGAATGAAAGCTGCAGCAAGTGATGACTATGGAATTAAAAAGCAAGTACGTTGTCCTAAAATATATTTTTAAAGCATTATAGCTTATAAAGGGAAATTTGAAAGTGACTCAATGAAAGAAACTCACATAGCTTTTTCCAAACTCTGGTGGTATGAACACTAGACTAAAGTTCTCTTAAATAATAAAAAGGCTGTGTCTCCTCCACTGCCAGGGCTGCTCTGGGCTGGCATGGCTGGCTGCCACTGGAATTCATTGACAAGGGTCGGTTAACTATTGAGCATATCAGTTAGCATACTAGTAAAACATTTCTAGTACGTGTAATTGTAGATAGGTGAAAGCTTTTAATTTGGAGTGCAGGTATACACTAACAATAGGTGCACAGCATTGGATGGGTTTAATGTATCTCCTACAATACAATTACAGGAGTACCTCGGAGATAGGTACACTATATTTTTGTGCTATGCTACCTAATATTGATGTGTCTGAATTTTGTACGTTGGTAGAGGGAATGATTTGTGTTCACAGCTATGGAATAATGGACATGTTAAAGACATTTTTAAGAGGTTACCTGCAAAGGGGAGGAAATCAGTATTCTCTCCTCCCCCCCCCTTATTTTTTGTCCTATGAATTCAGGCCTGCAGATTTATTTTTAAAATGCGGATTTTTTTTTCTTTAGAAATAATAGGAGTACAGAGTTTGGCTTTGTGGAAGCCTCTGGGATATTCGTATGGACTGTTCTTTCTCAAGTTGTAGCTGACTGTGTACACTTTTTTCCCCCAAGTATTTCTTAGTTATTTACTTTTCAGTAGATGTTAAAAAAAACTTTAAATAGTTTGTATTAAAGTCACTTTCACTCTTAATCAGGCTTCACTTGCATTGTCTCTGGTGTTATATACATCAGCCAGTTCTCCAGTTATCCTTAATCTTCCTGGAAAAATGGAAGAATAAATGAGACCTGAGTGTCTAATGTAATAATAAACAAGCAGGGGAAAAAATGTTTAAAAAAACAACAAAAAATTTCCTCCTTGTTGCCTTTATTCATCATAAAAGGCACTAGCCCAACTCTGTACCTTGTTTTTAACCTTTCCAGGTTATTTAAAATAAATATTTAGAACTAGAAGACTTAACCTGTTGTTGCTCAGGCCCTTCAGGGCAAGGGGCTGGAGGTGTGGGTGTTGCATGATGAGTCAGTGCAGGGTCTTGGGGATGTGGCAGGCTCAGGGCAGGAGTCTGGGGGTATGGGAATTCCAGGAGTGAGGGTTGAGGGGTAAGGAGGGGCTCAGAGCAGAGGGTTGGGAGGGGAGGGGGGAGGTTGTGCTTGGGATCACCCCACTGGCTGCTCCCAGAATTGGGTGTGGGATGGTGGGGAGCTGCGTGGCCTGCCCTCCAGCTGCTCCCAGGAGTCGTTCATGAGTATAACTGTCCTTTCTATCACAACTATCCCCTTCTGTTTGATGCAAAACATTGTATTTCATGCGCCTCCCATTGTCCTGGCACAATCAAACTCTGACCTTGCTTTAACTTATGACAAGAGAAAGCTGAATACCAAATTTGGTGGTCCTAGGTCTTACTGTTTTGGAAGAGTTCTTGAACAAACATTTACAGAGGAACGGACAGACAGATGCACTTTTCTAAAATATATAGTAAGATGTTTATTGGGGTAAGAAATCAATTCTGGGAGCTCTAATCAGGTAATATTCAAAATGCCACTTTTTTAAAAGAGAAAGTAGAATAGAGGAAGATATCACAAAGCCACTAACTAGTAAATCTTTTAGCTGTGACTTTGCAGTCAAGCAGAGATTATCTTCAGGCACTTATGAGCATTGTTAGAAATTTCTATTAAGTGAGTGTTGGTGAAACATGCTGAATTGACAGTTCTGGAGACTGACACACTTATCCTAGTCTGTGCTCCATCACTTTCGCACTAATCCACCAGCACAAAGTGGATGAACTTGGTGAGTCTGGACTCTATAGGATCTCCTGCTTTTATGGAACAACAGTCAGGGGGTTGTGTGCTACTTAATGTTTCCTGTCACACTCTTCTTGGTTGCTGGTGGAAGAAGTATGGATTGGGGCTCCTCTGCAGCTTGTGATCCATGGCTTTAATAGCAACCCTGGGGGCTGTTGGCAGCTGGTATAAATGACTGTAGTCATCAAACTGCTGTCCTGCAGTAAGGGGCTAGCTCATGGAAGAGGTGTCTCAAGATTCGGGGAGTACAATGAGCCACTTATGCACCCAGCCAAAGTTCTGAGCCTGAAGTCCTTATTTATATGCCATAAGTAAATCCTAAGCAATGACACTGCAAGCTACCTCTTAATGCAATCAATCATTGTAATAATACCATATCATACACCAATAATATCGTAATTAGCTATGAATAATCAATACTTGTCATCTTCACTGTGTACCAGCTGGAATGTTCATTGTAGCAGCTTTAGTGATATGGACACCCATCGACTAACTGATTAGGCTGAGGTCCTCAATTCACGTCTCTCAGGCTCCCCAAAAGGCATCATATATTAACAATTCTAACTCATTCCTTACCTGAATGGGTTTTGAACTGACAATACTGTTACAGAAGTGAAGGACTCCGTGTCTTCACCCATTCCCAGTCTCTTTTAGGGAAAAATTTGAAATTCCCTCTTCCCCCTTTAAAGATGGCTTTGTTTTTATTATACTTTGAAATATTTTTTCTAAAGAAAATGGAGATGCAAGCTAGAGTTAGAAGATTTTCCAGCAGTTTAAATAAACAATATTATCTGAACCAGATCATGCTACCAGAAAAATGTAATAAACCAAAAGGGAAAACTGAGAAAATTCTATGGAATAAAGGAAGGCTTGTATAACTTTTATGCTTCAAGTCACCACCAGGTACTGAGCCAACTTCATTGTCAGTCAGTAACACACCTCCAGTGTTGCTGGCATCAAGAGATAATTGGCATCGCTGAAAAGAAGTACCATAAATCAGACTCAGTCCAAGGATTTTCAGAGGAAGTCAAGAGGCCGAGCTCATTTCAGGTCACCCCAGAGCACCCGTCCATGGTTTCGGGAAAAGGTTGCTTCTGCTTCAGCCACTGATGTGGGATCCTATGTGCCCTAGCTCAGCTGGTCTCACCATCAAGAGTGTAAAGCACCTGCCCAAATTGATTTCACCCTCAATTTAATCAAGAAGCTTACTGAAACGATCCTTGGGTCATGCATGATTTTGAAAACTGTGCCACCTCCAGTCAAGAGTAAGAATGTTAAGGAGCAGGTTTTTGGCTAATCGTATATTGATACAAAGTATATCAACTATACAATTAATCAGTAAGGGGAGGCACTCTGCAGAGCCACATCAGGGGTAGCTCCCAGAGCCAGCGCGAGGCGGGACTGAGCAGTCCTGGCTTGTGCCAGCTCTGGGACCGCTGCTGCTCTGCCTTTTAAATTAGTAAGAGCCACTAGGCTCTTACTAATTTAAAAGGCAAAGCCACAGTGGAGGTAGGTTCAGGACCTGGCATGAGCCAGGACTGCTCAGTTCCAGCTCGCACTGGATGCAGTAACCTCTGTTTGTGGCAGCCTGGCCTGTTCATGGGGGCCCAGGCTGGCCACTGGCAGAGGCTGCTGCTGGAGCAGCCTCCCCTACACTCCTTCCCCCACCCCTGCTGCTGCCTCTGAGAGGTAGCAGCAGGAGAGGTATGGAGGCAGATCACACCGCACAGATGGTGTTGAGGGGAACTTGCTTTTAAGCCATTTCTCCCTAGCACTGGCTCCTGCTTCCCCCCTCCCCTTTGCTACCTCTGATACAGAAGCAGCAAGCGGGGAAGGGGGGAAGCAAGTAGCTGAGTACTCTGCTATTCACTTACATCGCTAGTCAAGAGCGTCCCCATATCCACTATAGCTGGCTTCCCTATATCCACTGTAGCTGGCTGCCAGTCTATGAAGGATTTTTTGGCAGACCCAAATTCATGGCCTCCGACTGCACCAGGAAAAAAGAGTGGATAGGTGGGTACTATGTCCCCTTTCAGGCACTCAAATACCTCTGTAATTGCCCACAGGGCTTCCTCCTAGAATTGGCAGCCATTTTGAGAGAGAGAGAGAGAGAGAGAGAGAGACAGGGTTACCAGGCATCAACCCTAAAAAACAGAATCCAAGAAGCTAGACTTATTTAGAAGGAAGCTTTATTATACAGAAGCTTTGCTGAGATGCTGTGATTTCATGCTGTGGGATGTGTGTCAGAGTTCAAGGACAAGCTCTCAGATGATGCAAAACAGGAGTTCCAGACATTGATCAAGGTGGACAGGTTGGTAGTCGGAACAGCTCTTCAGGCAAGTCATGACACAGCAGATTCTGCACCTAGTAACATGGTTTCTGCTATCACAATGAGGTTTGTGTCCTGGTTACACTCTTCTGGCATCCCTCTAGAGGCGCAACAAACAGGTCAGGATCTCCCATTTGAAGGGCTGTTGCTCTTAGAAAAAACTGATGAAATTCTGTGCAGTCTCAGGCCTGGTCTACATTAGGAGTTTAGGTCGGATTTAGCCACATAAGGTTGTTTTTTTCTAAACAATGAGTCCACATTACCAAGCCTATTTCATTGACTTTAAGGGCCACTAACATGTATTTCAGTACTCCTGCTTTTCACAAGGAATAATGCTAAATTTGACCTTTCATGGTCCACTTTATGGTAGTGTAGATGGAGCATTGCAAAAGTTGACATTCTTGGCCTCCAGGAACCATCCCACAGTGCCCCACTGTGACTGCTCTCCAGGTGAACAGGAAAATCCCTGGGAAACTGAATTTCATTTCCTGTATGGACAGCATGGCAAAAACACCTTGGAGCAGGCGGCACACCTGAGCAGCACACCTTGCCATGAGTTCTATGGGATTAAGTCCCATGAGTTCCAGTTCCCATGGGCATAGATGAGCATCAGCATGGAGTGTGAAAGAGATCTTGGACCTCATCAGTACATGGGAGAGGAATGATTAGGGGTTTGAAACAGCTGCCATATGAAGAAAGATTAAAAAGACTGGGACTTCTCAGCTTAGAAAAAAGGAGACTAAAGGGGGAGATGATAGAGGTCTATAAAATCATGACTGGTGTGGAGAAAGTGAATAAGGAAAAATTATTTACTTGTTCCTATAACATAAGCACCAAATGAAATTAATAGGTAGCAGGTTTAAAACAAACAAAAGGAAGTATTTCTTCACGAAGTACACATCCACCCCGTAGAACTCCTTGCCAGAGGATGATGTGAAGACCAGGACTTTAACAGGGTTCAAAAAAGAACTAGACAAATTCATGGAGGATAGGTCCATCAATGCTTATTAGCCAGGATGGATAAGAATGGTGTCCCTAGCCTCCATTTGTCAAAAGCTGGAAATGGGTGACTGGGGAGGGATCACTTGATGATTACCTGTTCTGTTCATTCCCTCTGAGGCATCTGGCATTGGCCACTTTGTAAGATAGGATACCAAGCTAGATGGACCTTTGGTCTGACCCAGTATGATTTGTTTTTTATGTTCTTACACCCTTATTTATTGAAGACTAACTTTCACGAGAAGACAAGCCCTTTGAGAAGCTGGTATTCTTGTCCTTTATCCAAGTTCTGCTCCTTATAATCTCACACTTGAATCTTTCTCATGCTTTTCTAGGATTAGGCACAAGCTTTTTGTTTTCACTAGTAACCATTATAAATGCTTTACAGATTTGCCAATTAAGATGCACATTTCTGAAAATTAAAATGTGGAAGACTAATTATACCTTTAGTTTCTGAAGCTGTTTTTTTGTGGAACAGAACTTCAAATATGAAAAATACTGCTCTGAACACTTCAGTGTTTGTTTAATGTTGAGTATTCCCAAAATAATACTACTTGTTTGGTTTTTAATGATTCAAGTAGTAGTTTTTAATCTAATTTCTTTGTTTTTAAAATGTCATGTTGTATTGAATATATGAAGTTTCAAACTTTCCTCATAAATCAGAAACAATGAAGATTGGGTGGAACTTTTAGTTTCATTCCAGTCTGATTACTTTCAAAATCCTTTGGGTTTTCTTCTAAGAATAGATGACCTCTGTTTAATAATCTGAACTCTCTAGTTCTAATTGTCTAGATAAAAAGCTAGTAAAGTTGCTAATAAAGGGTTTGACACACTCATTTGTGCATTTGGAGAGTTTAAATAATGAGCACAAATCAGTATCCTTTAAGGGCTAGCAACCAGTATTTGTATCTGTGTTCTCTGTAGAATAATACTTCTGACATGCAGGTGATATTAAACACTTTGTGGGTTTTTTCTAATGCACTTTTTGAAAGAAGCTTATTGATGAGAAATTATTGTAGTACTTGCTAAGGCTTCCTTTTTTCTTCCAATTTTTTTTTAAAGAACTTCATTTTCACTTTATCAAAGATATAAATGAATACCTCTTTTTGAATTGTAGGCTAATGCTTTCTATGCTGAGGATTTGAAATAATTGCCTAGTAGTTTGAATACATTAACATGGAAATTCCCATGTAGTAAGAAGATTTGACAGTTGACATTAACAATTGCTGTAGGAAAATTCTCTTGAAATTGGGCTCACCATTCTTCTGGTCTCCAGAAAGGCTTTATCGGCCCTTTCAGGCATAATGTAGTGACATAATGGGAAACTTGCTAGTTCTGTTCTGTCTCCAGTTTTGGCAAGACATTGGGTTGCCAAATTTTGAAATCCTGAAGTATTTGGATGAAGTCAAGTAGGTGTCATGTTTTTCTCCCTTAGCCTCTCCACTACCTTTGTACACAATGCTAGGTATGAGTGGTTGAAATGACCTACTGTGGTTCTGTGTGGCCATTATTGCCAACGCACAGCGTTGCCAGATTCTGCTGGTTTCTGTCAGTGCCATTTTCCTACCAGTATTATTAAAGTAGTAAAGCAAAGGCATGTGAAGTGGGATGTGTGCTGATTGCACATAAGTGACTGTAAGAGCCATGCACTCCCTCTACATCTAATCCATGCCTAGGCAAAATACGGCCCCCCAGACCAAATCTCGCCTGCCAAGCCACCAGATCCAGCTCACGGAGGCAGCGGGGAGCCCCAGGCAGGCTCCCCTGCTTGTGCCGTGCCGAAATGCAGCTGCCAGGCTTCCTTTCTGTTTCAAAACTGGAGAGGTGGGGGGATGTTTCAGGAGCTGCCCTGCCCCCAGCACAATCCCATTGGCTGGTTTCTGGCCAGAAACCAGCCAATGGGAGTTGCTCATTGGAATAACAGGCAGCCAAGAAAAACCGCACCCCCTCTCCTTGGCTAATTTGTTCACTAAAACATATGGCCAGGCAATCAGGCAGGCGGGCTGGCTGGGAAACATTTTAAACTTGGCAGGCTGGCTTGCATGCTGGCTGGTAAGTCTCCTGGCCACAGCCTGCTTCTGACCCCCTCTCCCCCCAGCCCCTTCCTTCCCCAACCCTCTGCCTGCCCCCCCACTCAACATATCCAAACCCTCTTGCACCCATACCCCTTCCCAGATCTGGCACCCCAATCTCCTGCCCCAGATCACAATCCCCTTGTACCCTAGGTCACATGCCAAACCCCTGCACTCTAGTCCCCTGCCCTAGGTCACAACCACCTCCTTCACCCAAACTCTCTCCGAGACTCCTGCACCTCAGTCCCTTACTCCAAGCTCCCTTCTGCACCCAACCTCCATCCCAGACCCCACATCTCCTCCATTAATATAATGGAAGAGTGCGGACCTCGACCACTTTCCAAAATCTTGAAGTGGCTTCCCGTCAAAAAGTATTGCCCACTCCTGATCTAATCAAAGTGCTGCTATAGTTTAGTTGACGCGCACTGTCGGCAGACAGGCTACTGGGCTAGATAGACCTTTGGTCTGACCCAGTACATCCGTTCTTATGTTATGTTAATCACACTGCAAATTCTAGGTATACAAGTACAGTTAGCAAAAATACCCCATTCTGTGAGACCATCTTAGTTACAACAATCTTGTAGCCCACTGAGATGGAGGGCCAGTCATGGTCCACTTACTAACGTAGGTTGCCCGTTGCTGTTCTGCACTCTCTGAAATAATAAGCTGACATGAAAGAAGAGTATATCCCATTACTCTTGCATTGAGAAGAGTATATCCCATCACTTTCTTGAAAGTTTTCTTCCTACCTCTCCAAGAGTAAAGAATTAAGTACAATTTATTCCTCAAAAGGCAAATTGTCAGCAACGTAGTGTAATCTCTCTCTACATCTGCTGCTTCCTCAAACATTTTCCAAGCCAGCCTGGTTGTTTTTAATAAGAGTTAAACAAATTCACATTTTAATAAATTGAAAACACTTTAAAATATGGATTAGTAGATTTATAAATTATTGACAAGGACAAATTTGTCTATCAGTTCAATTGCAGTAAAACATATTTACTTTTCTCCCCTCCCTTTCGATTCATAGCCTCTTCGAATCTGGTTGAGGAAAACCACTTTTTCAAAGTACCTTTTATTTTCAATTTTGTAACAGGCAAAGCAAGTGACTGAGGTCTTAAGTGTTTTATAAATTCATTTAGCTAATTTCTTATCCTACAACTACCAAGGATGGACTTTCATACCTAAGTAATTCCAATACTAGTTTTTTAGGTGTATTCTGATAATTATTTTATTCTGATAGCTTTCTAGCTAAGGTTCAGTGTAGATCAGTGAGAAGATCATTTTGTCTCTTTTCATAGGATACTTTCTTAATCAACAAATTTCTGCTGTCTTGTCCCTACCCACTTTATCCTTGTGTGCAGAGTTGTTGTAGCCATGTTGGTCCCATTATATTAGACCCTCAAAGTGAGTGAGGGGGTTATGCCTTTTATTGGACCAACTTCTCCTGATGAGAGAGAGAGAAAAAAGCTTTTGAGCTTCTTCAGGTTGTCTTCAAGTCCTGAAGGCCACCTCTGTGTAAGGTCAAAAGCTTATCCACCAACAGAAATTGGTTCAGTAAAATTTTACCTCACTAACCTTTTCTCTTTATCAGTGGAATGTTATGTTTAGAAGTCTTAAATCCAGAGTAGGTGAAAGCCAGGGAGATCATTTTAACTTTTCAATGATCAACTTTTATTCAAGGAGTGTCCCTTTGCTCAACTTTTAAGTGAATCTGCATCCCTGTGCCAGTGATTGGAGAATTTCAGTAGCAGTGACTTGTTGGGTCACACGTGTGGTCTCCCTGTGTCATGCCTCTTCTGGCAGCTTCATAGTATTCTGTGATCAAACAACCCCCAAGTTCCTTCTCAATGTCCCTTGGCTTCAGAGCTATGACAGCAACTCTTTACTTATTATATCTTAAACTTGTTGTTACTGTAGTGTTAGAGTAGTTAGCTATAGTTACCCTCCTCTTCCCCATTTATTTTATTATTTTAAAATATTAGCTATCATTAAGTTTGTTCACCCTCTAGTATAGTGCAGCTTTAACCCCTTTCTCCTGGGAAATGCTACTGAAGGGTATGCCTAGATCCCCAGAGTTTAAACTATGCCTTGCTTGATGGGACTCAGTCCTGGTCAGTATTGGAAATGCTGGGTGTATCTGTTGCCTTGGCAACATGCATTATTCAGAAGTGTCTATGCTGCCAAAAGCATTGGCTTAAAGCTAAAACTTTTATATTGCTAAAAGTCGTTGTGGCTAGCTTTTGATTCCAGAATGCATACCCTTTCCCCTCCTCCAGAACACTGATCTCCGTTAACGTCAGCAGTGCCTCTCAGACCATCTCTGCCACCCTGAGAGTAAATCAGTCCTCAAACGGTGAAAAAAAGAAGGCAACAAATTCCCTTTCCAGGGAACCAACCAAAAAGAATGAATCCCTGACACCCTTGGTATTGACCACAGCATGGCTAACCACCTACAAGTTGGTGGGATAGTCTGGTACTGAGACAGCCAAAGATCTAAAGTGAGCAGACTGTGAGAGGAGATCACCTTCTCCTTTGTACTGATGGGGAGCCTCTTAAACATCTGGCACTGAGCAGCTCAACATCATCATGGTTGGTCTACATCTACCAGTCTCCTAGCACATAGCGCAACTACCTCTGTACTGATTTTGGCTGCAATAGCAGCACTATCTATAACACAGTTTTATGTATTGAGACTTGTGGCATCACCAATTCCTTCATCATAAGGACTTGCTAGTCTATGTAGCCAGAATTTCCCCTTTTTTGTACTGATATTACTCCACCATGTTCAGTACTATGCCAATTTATACCATCACTGAGATCATCCTCTCCTTTTTTTTTTTTTAGTGATGATTCACCCATTTTCAGGACTGCTAGTCCAGGTCCACTGAAGTAACCTGCATATCAGCCAAGTGATACCCAAGAGTGGTATGGACATCCCACCACTGATGCCATTCCTACTGCAATGGTAATTTTGGAATCCGTGATCTTAGTATAGCCATTAGTACTTTAGGCCTTCTAGTGTCTACAGAGAGAAGAGGTGGCGTTCTGCATCAACCTTGGTAGGTAGAGCTTCTGGAGGAGGTTTCTGAAGAATGGAAGGAGGCTTTGCAACAGGAAGTCACAATTTTAGTCAATCTCTTCATCCTCCCCAGACGAAGCAGTCATGTCTCCACCACTTTGTTCCAGTATCTATTTTAATAAATTGCTGACTTGCTTAAAATACCTCCGAAGAAATGGAAGAGGCTAGGTGTAAGCTGTTGGATATTTTACAGATACAAATGTAATCCAAGATTGCACTCTATAAATGAGGTATGTTGGACCCAACCAAGATCATCTGGCAGACCTTGGCAATAATACCACCCACTTGTAAATAAGCGAATAAAGTATTACGTCCCCACAAAAGCTATGGATTTTTCTTCTCGCATCCCCCACCAAATTCCTTAGAGGCCATGAATTACTGGGGCAGACAGTACCACTTCAGAACCATCCCATACATAAGAACTGGAAAAAGACCTTTTGGGGGGCACAAGACCTGTTTGTCAGCAACTCTGCAATTTAGAATTGCCAATTATAAGATGTCCAAGTTTATTATCCCTGATGACGACAAACAACAATAAAAAGGGTCACCTTCTTGCCTGGATGGCCTTATAAGCTTCATTGGATGTGTTAGAAACATCCATACAATTCATTGGCACTACAGAAGTTATGTGACTTCCTTTGTGACTCCACCTCTCTGGGTTTCTCAAGAAGGTCCAGTCTACTGTTAATGATCGTCCCTTTGAGGGACAAAAATTGTTCGTGGAAAGACTAATCCCTCCAAACCCTGAAGGATTCCAGAGCAGCTCATTGTTCTTTAAACATTTACACAGCTGCCAAAAGGAGGAAGCTGGAGAAATACCAGTCAATTCAACAAACAAGGCCTATCCCTATGTCCAACCACAGAGGCACAATGTGACCTACAAAAATGGAGACACAAACACTGGTTACTTAATCCCATTTACCTCCTATCCACCTACCCTTAATGTCCCTATACAGGGACCTTTCTTGTGATCACCTTTTTTGAAATAAATCACTTTCTGTATTTGGGTGTGGTAGAACAAGTACTGACACAACACAGAAGGAGGAGGCTTTTATTTCCACTACTACTTAACCCAGAAAAAGAATGGAGAATGAAGGCCTATTCTTAACCTAAGGAAACTCAGCATGTTCATGAAGGTTCAGTGGTTAAGTATGGTCATTAAGGGAGCCGACAGCTTCTATTGCCCTGGGCAAGGAGTGTGTGTGGAGGGGGGGGGGGTGTCTGGGGGAGGGGAGAGAGTGGCTCTGTGCCCCTGGAACAGGCAGAAACTCAAGACAGAAGAGGTGGGTCTGGGGCAGCCAGCCCTCTGCTCCGCACCTCCAGAGCTACCCAAAGCATGTGGCATAGCACTCCAGTGACAATTTAAAGGGCCTCAGGTTCTGGCTGCCTCCCATTAGCAGGCCTGATGGTCATGTTGGCAACTATAATCCAAGAACTGAAACAGAGGGACTGGTTCTTGACCTTTGCTCTCCAGGATGGATATTTTCATGTTTCCAGACACCCAGTGTACTGGAGATTCATCTAATCAATTCAGGGACTGGTTTGCTACCAGTACAAAATAATGCCTGATATTCTCCAAGGTTCTTGCAATTGGTGGTGGCCTACTTCTGCAAATAAGGATTCATGATAGTCCCCTGTTTAAACAACTTAAATCCCCTTCTCAGGAAGATGCTGTAGAAGCTACTCAGAGGAGGATGGTTCTCTTCTCTCAGCTAGTATTACAAATAAACATGAAAAAAATTGACAAGAACCATTCAAAAACTAGACTTCATTGTGACCCACCTTGATGTGATGGAAGCCAAAGCCTAGTTACCACTATGCAGATTTATCACTTTTGATTGAACAGCACAGACTAGCCAACAGATACCATCTGTCAGGACCTCTCTCCCAACTCTTGGTCATATGGCAGCAACTATGTTAGGTAAACATGCTAGGCTGGATCTGGACAACATACATTAAACACAGCCAAAGTCTAAACAACTGTCTCATCACTCAAAATCAAAAGCTCTTTACATTGGTTGGCTCACCCCCACAATATATCTGAGTCCTTTTCACACAGTCCCTTTTGTATGTATCCTTAAGGTCAGGGAGCACTCTTGACAACCACACGATTCATGGTAGGTGGGCCCCCCCAGAGTCAAGTTTACACATCACCCTACTGGAATTATGAGCAGTCTGCAGTGCATGCTCACACTTTTCACCTAAGACCATAAAGGTACTGACAGACAATATTCTTTTCATATTTATGTAAACCTTCAAAGGAAGAGCAAGGTCACATTTTGTCGGCATCAAAGCAGACAGATCATAATCATGAGATTATGAAACTGGTGCATTTATCACAACAGCAATGTGTCAGCTACCTATCTACAAGGATCTCAGAACATCAGCACAAATGCACTAAGGAGAAAGTTCTCTGTCCCACAAGTGGGAAATAAGCATTATGGTCCTACAGAATACATTCAGACACTGGGGTTTTCCCCCCCCTAGACACTTTTTTGCTGGAATGCCAAGTGTTCAGTTTTTTGCTTAAGAGCAGGATTTGAACCCTGATCTCTGGGTGGTGATTTCCTTATCTGCTGCATTTCTCCCTGTCGCTCTGTATCCAGAGTGATACACAGGATAAAGACCAAACAGTACAGAGTCATCTTGATATTTCCCACGTGGCCTGAACAAACTTGATTTCCTTACCTGTTGAAGATGTCAGTATGCCCAGCGCTTGCTCTCTTTCTCCCCTCTTCCCCCACATCTCCTATCTCAGGATGCAGACCAGGTTCATTATCCAAACCTAGAAATTCTACACCAAGAGGCATGGTTCCTCCATGGTTCCAGAACCTTGAAATGACCTGCTCAAAAGATGTGAGGGACATGCTATTTAACAGCAAAAGTTTGTGTTATATGTACCTGTACAAATAGAAGATTCCATATATAATGCCAGAACAGGTAAGCTACAGCTATTACATCCCCCGTTCCACTGGTTTTGGATTATGTACTGGAGCTAAAAAAAAGTCTGTTCTGTCATCAAGCTTACTTAGAGTACACCTAGCAACCATGTGGCTTTCCATCAAAAAGGTGATAGGATAGGTGAAAATTGAGAGTCCATCACTAAATGATTCTTCAGAGATATTGGGAACCTCTGTCCTCAGAGACATACTCCCACCCTGTCATAGGAGTTCCACTTTGTACTGTACAGTCTCACTGGTCTTCCGTTTGAACCACTGGACACATTTTCTGTCATATACCTATCAATGAAGGTGGCCTTTCTTGTCGCAATCAGATTCGTGTGGGGAGTGAGAGAACTAGGGACTCCTGTGGTTTCAAAAACAACTTTTATTTTTAAGGAAGGCCACATCCTAAAATTTCTACCCAACATGTCATTTTCATTTTACTTCAGTCAAGTCATTCACCTTCTATCATTCTTTCTCAACTTCATGAAAACAAATGATAGCTGGTGTTCCTCACTTTGAGAGAGGCACTAGCATGCTATTTTGAAAGGACTAAGCTCTTCAGGAAATCACTGAGAGTATTCCTTTCTCTTTAAAGAAAGATCTAAAAGATCCACTAGCCAAGCCAGAGGCTCTTTGAAATGTATTTCTGGGTGCTACCAACTGCATGATCTACAACCCCCCACCAGGGGCTCAAACACACTCCACCAAATCACTTTCCACTCTGATAGGTTCACCACCCCGGTTTAGAAAGTCTATGGCCTGCAGGCCAGATGCGGCTTGCAGGTTGCCTTTATCTGGCCTGCAAAGCTCAAAGCTTCCCCCTGTCCCTCCAGGGGCCAAGTTGGCACTGGCAATCAGCCAGTCCTCACTGGTTAGCAAAAAGCACCACATTTAGTGCAAGTATTCTATTTAATTACAAATCAATATTTTTTAATGGTTACCAACCAGTGAGAATCAAACTTTCCTTAGGAAAATAACAAAGTATAGTGCAAAGCAACAGTAAAATCTGTGGTGTAAATCAAGTTTTTTTGCTTACTCATTTAAATCATGATTTAAATTGGTGATTAAATCACCAATCACTTTGATTTAAACAATCCACAATGATTTGTAAACACTCCAACCACCTTTACTGTTCTCAGCCAGCTTTCCCCCCATACTCATGTGGCTTTATCTTCCTCTTTGATGAAGTTCACAGAAGAATTCAGGATTAGATCTATAGAGCTCTTCTTCGAGGAGTGTCCCAGTGAGTGCTTCCCTGTAGATGTTTTGGCACCTCTGCGCTTGTTATCAGAACTTTTGGGCTGCAGTATTCCTCTGGGAATCAGCATGTGCAGCACCACTCATAAAGTTAAGTGTCGCCTTAGTTCCTTCTCAGCTGCTCTGGGTTCAGTTAGGACAGAGCAGTTATCCGTGATAGAATAGCTAGAGTTGATAGATTTGTGTTAAACTCTATATTAATAACTAACAATTAAGTAGTTTTGGCAAGTTAATTCATTGGTTTTTTCCCCCGTTAGTGTTAGTTTAAAAAAATATTTTTTATTCTATAGTTTTTATAGTTAGATATGCTAGATTCACCAGTCTTCAGAGATGTCTGACCTGCAGAATGTCCATTCCTATCTCGGATGGATATGTTCAGTGCACCAGATGCCAGGGTAATGACCATTCACCAAAATCTTGCCATCACTGTAAAAAGCTCTCACCCAGGTCGCTGAAAGCAAGAGAGCTCCAGCTTAAGCTGCTTTCTATGGGAAAGACTATCAGACCAGTGTTAGAACCACCTTCAACTACATCGCTGCTTTGTACATCTCCAAAGGTGGTATCAGACCAGGGTCCGGCACCGAGGAATTGAGCCCTCCCAAAAAAAAAAAAAAAAAAAAAGTGAAGAGAAAGCATTCTTTGCCGCCTGCTGATGGACCTACAAAGAGGACATCCCTGCAACACAAGCCCTTTTCATTCAGGGCTAGACCATCCTGGGAAGTGCAGATACCGGAGCAGTCCAGCATGGACAAACCCCCAAGGGAAGGCTTGTCTATGGACGCACGCCCTGCAGTCTCCGTGCAGAAGCCTGGGTACCGAATAAGCCGGCGCCCAGGACGCCATCACAACCTATAGTGAAGGGGCAACTGGATCCGACTTTGATAACTCCTATGAAGTTGGTACTGACTCTCCATACCAAGAGTCCCCCGGCAGCACTGTTGACAGCCAAGGCACATGAAGACCTGGTACTGCAGCACATGCAGCCCTCGGCACCGTCAGTGCGAGCTTTTCTGCCACCCAGATCACTGACAACTCAGCAAGAGTTAGCAGTAATGTTGGTACCAGGCACACCACTCTTTGGCACCAACGCAACACCATCGTCAGTGGGGCCCAGCAGATTAGCCACTCCTGCAAACTCAGTGCCTCGCTTCTCTAGCGGCAATGAGAATGAGCAAGACGTACCATTCTCTCCACACCATTCCTTGCCTAAACCAATGGCACAGGCTCAGCAACAGATTGTCCAGACGCAGCCGTGGCAGCTTTTCCCTTGGCTCCCTCCCATCTCACTCCCACAGCCATAGCAAGGATGGGATCTATGAGGGCATGGTGACGACTCAGATACCACTTCCAGTGATTCCATAGCCACAGCAAATGGCTCCTAACCTCCTTCTGCCACCTGCATCTGAGAACACAGGAGGATATTGAGGACCTGGATGAGACTCAGGAGGAAGAGACACTGCCTCTGTCTCACATCTCTTCATCCTCCCCAGATGAGGTAGACCCCCGTCTACCGTGGGTGGTGATTTCAAATCATTCCAGGACCTATACAAGAGGGTTGCAGATTTGCTCAGCCTTTCTCTGGTTGAGGTCCCAGATGTGCAACAAACTGACAGACATATTGAAGGCCTCTCCTTCAAGCAAGATAGCATTGCTAGTTAACGAAGCTTTCTGTGATCCTGTCAAGATCCTGTGGCAAACTCCTGCTTCTGTTCCACCTACGTCTAAAAGGGCGGATAGAAAATATGTGCCAGTGAAAGGAGCTGAGTTTCTCTCTTCACATCCCACCCCAAACACGCTGGTGGTTGATGTGGCAAATAACAGGGGGAAATAAACACAATTCAAGTCGACCCCATATGATAAAAATTGGAAAGGACTAGACCTCCTTGGCAAGAATTCATACTCTTCTGCATCCCCAGTTAATTAGAATTGCTATTTATTCTGCTCTCCTTGCAAAATATACATACAACCATTTTGAGAAGTTGAGACTTGTTATTGATAAACTACAAGGTAGTTTGAGGTCAAGGTAGCCTACAAATCTAGTATCGATGAGGCTATCTAGATACCAAAAACAGCCCTCTAGGCTTTCCTTGTCACAGCCAACACAGCGTCTCTTGGCTCCATTTGTCAGGCTTCCCTAGAGAAGTACAAAACACCATTGAAGACCTGCCATTTGAGGGCTAGAAATTAATCTTGGCCAATACTGCCACTGCACTCTAGTCTCTAAAAGACTTGAGGGCAACCCTCAAAACTCTTGGTTATGTATGTCCCCCAACAGAAGAAAAAAGTCAATCAAATGTATATGTCCCATGGTAGAGCAGCATCCTATCTAGCCCAGAGACACTACGACATGAGGCGCTGCCAGAGACAAAAGAAGCAGAGAAAGCCACAGGATCAGCAAACTACACCCCAGTCCATCAATGGCAGGCAGACATTTTGAACCTCTGGTCAGGGGTTCGATGTTGTTTCCTCATGCCAACAGTTACAGATTCAGCCTACAACCTTTTTCCAACGCCTGGGCTACAGTAACAGAAAAGTGGGCCCTAGAGGTCCTGAACAAAAGCCTAGCAATCCCATTCATCAAATTTCCACCAACCCAATCCCCTTCCTTGTCCCTCTTCAGGGATCCTTCTCATGAGCCCATTACAGCAAGAAATAAACAAACTGCTACAAATGGTAGCAATAGAAATGGTTCCAGAATGTCACAGGGGAAAGGGGATCTACTCCAGATACTTCCTCACGCCAGAAAAGTTGGGAAGATAGAGGCTCACATTGCATTTACATAGGCTGAACAAGTACTTAAGAAAGCAGTGATTTACTATGGTAACAATGGCAAAGATAATTCCTGCATTCGACCTTCAGGATGCATATTTTCATATTGCAATAAGACCATCTCACAATAAATTCCTCAGATTCACACTAAACAATCAATACTGTCGGTACTGAGTGCTACCATTGGGCTTCTCAGCAGCTCCCAGAGCCTTCTCTAAAATTCTGGCCATGGCAGTAGCACACCTATGAAAATCAGGCATAGTAATCTTCCCTTACTGGGACGATTACCTGATAGTAGCTCCAAACAATCCACAGAGGCCACAATCAGACATTTTACAGAGCTGGGGCTACAAATAAATGCACAGAAGTCCAACCTGACCCCATTGCAAGAATTCAAGCTCATAGGGTCCATGCTTGATTGCATGCAAGCACAAGTGTGGCTACCTCTTCCAAGATTCCACACACTCACTGCATTAGCACAACCTGTCAAACACAGCCCCAAAATATCAGCCAGACAATGCCTGCAACAACTTACGTAGTTCCTCATGCAAGGTTATACGTGAGAACTCTTCAGGCCTGGTTGCACACTTTCTTCCACCCACACAGGCACTCATTGCGCAAAATCCTCAGCCTTTCAAACAGGGTCAGTGTGTCCCTCTCCTGGTAGCTTCAATACAGCAACCTCTGCTCAGGGGTTCCTTTCCACCAGCCAATTCTGTCGATCCACATCACAATTGACACCTCACTGGAAGGTTGGGGAGTCTATATGCAGGATCACACTATCCAGGGGAGATGGTCTCCCGGGGGAGTCAAGCATGCACATCAACGTACTCCAGTTACAAGCTGTAAGAAGGGCGTGTGAAAACTTTCTCTAATTCAGGGCAAGGCAGTCAGGGTATATACAGACAATATCGCCTGCATGTTCTACATAAACTGACAAGGCGGAGCCAGATCACATCAGCTATGCAATGAAGCAGTTGCCCTATGGATATGGTGCATACTCCATCAAATAGACATATCTGTGGTATATCTCCCAGGTGAACAAAATGCCACAGCAGACTGGTTGAGTTGTTTTCACCAGAAGCACAAGTGGAAGATACACCCTCAAGCCCTGAATTCCATCTTCTGCAGGTGGGATTTTGTGGAAATAGACTTATCGGCAACATCACTCAACTCCAAATGCCCCAAATACTACTCTGGGGTGGACCTGGGCAGAAACTCCATAGGTGATGCCATGATCAGCAATTGGCCTCACAGGCTAGTGTATGCCTTTCCACCCCTTTCCCTCATATGGAAGGTCATTCATAAGATAAAAGCACAATCAAGTGAAGGTGATTATGATAACACCTGCATGGCCCAGACAGACATGGTTCCCTTACCTGTCACAGATGTAAGTTGCTCCTTCTATTCCTCTTCCTCTATGGCTGAACATAGTATACTGGGACCAGGGCTGGGTTCTGCATCCAGAGGCTCACAAGCGTCATCTGACCACAAGGCTCCTTCATGGTTAACAGTGCAATCCTTCACCTGCACAGAAGTAGTAGAAAACATAATCCTTAATTGCCACAGAGTACAAGGAAAACCTACCTGTACAAATGGCGGTGTTTTTCCCAATGGAAAATGGCCTAACCATAGCCCACTTCAGCCACGGTAAACACAAACAAACACAATGGTCTTAGAGTATCTCCTCACACTTAAAACACAAAACTTGTCTAACACATCTGTTAAGGTACATCTTGTGGCCTTATCTAGTGAGCATGACATGGTGAATGGACAAACTCTTTTCTCTCACTTGACCACCAAAAAAATTCTTGAAAGGATTTAACACCTTTCCTCCAATAAAACCAATAATCCCATCTTGAGATCTCAACTTAGTCCTGAACTCATTAACTCGTCCTCCATTTGAGTCCATGGCTACTTTCCATGAAGGTAGCATTTCTGATAGTAATTACAATGGCCAGAGGGATCAGCGAATTAGTTGTCCTCGTGGCTGTCCCATCATTTACGACATTCTACAAAGACAAAGTCGCACTAAGATGATATCTGAAATTTCTTCCGAAGATAGTCTCACGTTTCCATATGGCCTGCCAGCATGATAGTGTACAACTTGTTAATAGTACCAACTGAGGTCAGTGATTGGGCCTGATGATCAGACTTTTTGCTTCCATAGATGTTCTTTCCAAAACATAGGTGAGCATATACATGCAATGGGTTATCATGCACTTCTACTACCTATGCTGTATCTGGTCTGTGAATAAACTTAGATTTCAGTGTTGTCAATGTGTAAGGTCTTTTTTAATAGTAAATTCATCTAAAAATTTTAAAAAAATCCCAGAAAAGTGTAAAATTTTTCTATAGAACCACTAAAGTTAATTATATAGTCTCCGTGTGGCCATTTTTCCTTTATAAAATAATCTTGCTCCTCAGAATCTCAGCTTTTGAATTTCTTGCCCTTGCATTTTAAATGTCACCTATGAATGGTGTATTAAAGTAGAAAGATTCTCAATTTCTCATAAGAGAAGCCGAAGATTATATTGAATTTTTTCCATTAAACCAATTTTTAACTAAAGATTATGTAGGCTTCAGATTAGCAAAGCCTTTAAGCATATATGTAACTTTAAGCACAAGTGGAGTCCCATTGAATTCAATGAGACATCATTTGTGTGTATTACTCAAATAGTTAATACATGTGGGCTTGTGAAGACACACACACACTCTCTCTCTCTCTCTCTCTCTCTCTCTCTAGTATTAATGGAAAATATATGTTCAAAAGGAGGGGAGAACATGTATGTAGTGACATTAAAAGGAGAAAATATCCTTTTGAGTGAAAGAATGTGAACCATTAAAAGTAAAACCTTTACACTACACATTATCCAGGTTTCACACTTTGATTTGCTAATTGATTTTCATTTCTAAATAGAATTGATACATTGAAGAACAGTGCTGTATGCCTTTTTTTTTAAGTGAATATATTTCAGGTCCACAAATATGCCATGAAATATAAGTGGGTTTTCTGTATAATTCTGAAGTTTGTTTTCTGTAGGTGTAGGCAAGATGTTCAGATTCAGTGGGGTGCCAGTTTGGTAATTTTGCTCAAAGTGCATGGTGAGAATAATCTTTCTCCTAAAATGAAGCAGAAGGATAAGTAATAACTTTTTATGCATGATAAGCATCAAAAATATGAGCCTGCTGGTCTTTGCTTTTCATTTTTCTTTGCCTTTGTCTTTCAGTCAGAGCCTCCTGCAGCGTGCACACGATGTGATCAATAACTCAATAACTTTTTTCATGCAGTAATTATCTCTATGTGGTATTATCTCAACACTCTTTTTCTTTATTACCCAAAAGATGCAGGAGATATTTATATAACCAGCTGATCCCATTTTGGATAAAGCTACTTCATGACAGCAGGGAAAATAGTTCATTTTAAATAAATATTTTATATAGAAAGTTTTGCCAGATACATTTTTCCAACTGAAGAAAACTATTCTAAAAGACTTCATTAATACACTTACTTTGCCATGTTTAATTATATATATGGTATAATGTATAAGATATGGCAATACGCTATACATTTTCTTATGTGCTTTAATTTACTCAATGGAAATGTTAAGCAATTATCTCTTAAGATGTAGTGTCATTAAAATGACATGATTTGTATCTATTTTCTTTGAGGTGGCTATTTTAACCATTTTTGAAAATAGTCTTTACTATAGAAAGGAGTGAGCTTTCTGTGTGCTTTATAGCTAATGTATTCAACACTGAAATGCTCTTCATTTTGTTTCCTGGATTTCTTTTACAGATTGAGATCTTGCAAGAATCTCGAATGATGATTCCAGATTGCCAACGCAGATTAGAAGCTGCACATGCAGATCTTACTCAGCTATTAGTAAGTCAAGCACAAAATAACTGAGGCTTGTGCATTTCATGTCTTGGCCACAAAGACTTAGAGCCCAGATTCTTTCACTGATAGTATTGTGTTAGCAAATTATTTAACCTGCAGTGCAACAGCATAATGAAACTGACTAAGATTGTATACTTTTTACTTTGGATAGTATTTTGTATATTTCTATGACTAGTATTATGTAATGTAATAGTTGACTTCAGAATGTGTATAGATAAGTGAATACAAAGTTTAGTGAAGACATTGCGTTGTTTTGCTATGAGTAGTAAGCTTTAGTAAAAGGAAGTTGAGAAATCAGTCCTGCATCCAATAGACATTTAAATTTTGAGATATTAAAGTGGAGTCCCTTGCTTTGAAAGTTATATTGTCAGACTGCTTAATCTCTTTTGTTGTATAATTGTATAAACTTTAGGTGAATTCAGGTTTACAGATGGAACATTCTGCTTGTTTTGATTACTTGGTCATTATATATTAAGATAACTGTGATTTTTAAGATGCTATCTTGATTTCAGAGGAACTATTTGTATTTGAATAGGGATGATATAGGAAATTAGGGTCCAAACTTTCTTTACCTAGCTTTAAGGTCACATGAGTACAGTAAAAAGCTGACAGTTTCTTTACCAGCAGTCATGTTACCCATGTAGATTTAAACTATACAATGGAATTTACACATCTTATCCCCATTTAGTGAAATGAAGGAGAGATCGTTTACATGAAGGGGTTGACATAACTAAATGAGTAGTCATTCCCATTGTTCTGTAAATTGAGAAGGCAAACAGATATGCTACTTTAAATCCAAAAGGTCTGAAACTTTAACATATCCAAAATTCAGTAATACCAAAAAGTTTGTAAAGGTCATTTCCCCCTTCCCCTCAACACAATTCCATAGTTTCCAATAAAGTGAACTTTGAAAGAATCTTTTTTTTTAAACGGACAACCTCAAAGGTTTCTGGTCTTCCTAAATGTTAGTATCGCCTCTATTGCCATTTCTGCCAGCTTTTGTAGAGATTGCATTTTTGGTTCAAATATTCCTTTAATTGAACAAAATAGAACATACAAATGGGTATTTATAAATCTGACATCTGCATGATTTAACTGCTTTACTAACTGTAAAAGGAGAAGTCGAAAGTACCTAAATTTCTTTAAAACCAATGTATTCAATCTTGGTTGAATGTGACCTTCATATTTTGTGGACTTCCTTTACTTAGGATGGCACCTGGAGTTTAAATGTAGCCACATGATGTTGGACAGAATCTGATTTTAAAAAATATGGAGGGGAAAAGAGATAACTAATTGGTTCTAAGGAGCAAATTACATCTAACATTCAGTAATAAAAGTGAAATTTTAATATACCATCTCAGTTACTTCATTGAAAGCATGTCCAAGTTATTTTTAAAGTAGTTAAAGCTGTGTAAAGAAGTCTAATTTTTATTTCAATAAATTTCAGGAAAATGAAAAGGAGTTGGAAGAAGCTGAAGAATTTAAAGATGCACGTTCAGTACTGGAGTCAGTGAGGTTGGAAGCTTAGATGTTCTTCGCTACTGTCTTCGTGCATTAGCACTGGGTCCATTCCACACTGAGGTTGATCACTGCTGTATTATTTGAATAGTATAAAAATGTTGACTTGCTGAGATTCCCTTTATGCAATTGCAAATGACTGGCTTTTCTCTAACTTAGACAGCTAATAAATTACTATCTGATAATTTTTTGTTTTTTATATTTTTGTCTATGGAGAGAATTCTTTAACTGAAAGTATCGAATTGCAAAAAATACTGGTGTCTGAGGCTAGGAATTTAGTAGTTGTTGAAGATGAGTTTTGTGTAACAACTTAGTCAGCATCTTTATTCTTATCCTTAAGTATGTGAGGAATGTGATTCAGCAGCTATTTCCAGAACTACTTGTATTGGAAAGCATTTGCCTTAACAAAATTTCTGTTTTAATAGAAAATAGTTTAAAGTGATTAAGCCTTCATATTCTAACACGGCACTTGTAAAGTGTAGTATGTTGTATATTTTTACAAATCTTGTGTTGTGTATATGTAACTTTTCAAATAGATACTGCTCTTTCATTCTTTTTAAGTGTGATACTAACTAGAAATGGGCCCAAGACATTAAATAAAGATCCGATTCCAAAACATCTTGAAGGTAGAGTGAGTTCCTATGTAGAGTTCCAGTTCAGGCATCAGAATTATATAGGCTTTGCAAGGAGCAATATGGTAGACGGACAGTATTTTCCCCAATATTTGGCACCTGCAAAAAATTGTCATTTTGAACCTAGGGGCAGAAGTTGAGAAGTAAACCCTTTTCTTCAGTGTGCAGCTATGCCCCTTTGCTAGCTCTTGACAGACTTAAGGGTTCAGTTTGGCTGCAAGAGTATTTACATTTTATAAAACCCGTGGGTTCTTCTCGGACAACTCATCTGAAAAATAAGCTGTCAGCTCTGCTGGCAAATGAAAGTATTGCACATTAATTTACTTAGTATGAGAACTTTTAATATGTACTTTAAGGACAACGAAGTACTCTGTACCTTTCTGTTTCTATTTAAATATTCCATTAGGTTTTATTTAATGAACCTGGCTTTGAACACTAGCTCAACCTGGCAAATACAAAATGGAAGACCTCAGATGTCGTGTGTACAGTTACCTGATTTGTGGGTGTAGTCAGATAATTAGCTCTAAATTACATCAGTTGCACCTGCAATTAATTGCTGACAAATCCATTTGCAATATATTGTCTGCTTCTCTGAATTGAATTTTTGCACACTTCTTACCTTGGAAAATTAACTCATTTCAGACAGATAACTGCATTAATTTGTTATACCATTTGCACTTCTGAACAGTAGTTAAATATGCACTACTAACAGCTCTTTTGAACTGTCAAAGTGTCTCTTCAGAGACCCATCTGTTTCGGATACATTTTCTTTTGTTATATTAGTAGACAAGATTACCATTTTCATGAAAATATGCTTAAGAATTCAACCTACTCCTGCTACTTTCTCAGATGTTGTAAGTTTACCGTCATGCCATTTTGTTCTGGGGATGGAAGTTTAATGTCAAAGGATCATTACTTCTGACTGAAGAATGAACAAAGTAGGTGTAGCAATAGAAAAGTGGCACACTAGAAAATGAGACCTCAGGCAGAGTTATAGTTAAAATTTCTTCCTCAAACTTTTGCCTGAGACATTGATTCATCTAAGAATATTTCAGTGTTCCTAGTTTTATTCCTTGGTCAACATTCTTACTGTTGCCCTCCTCTGTAAATCCGTCTCTGGTACATCACGGTTCTGTTGACTTGTTCTGAAACCTCTCTAACTCTAATTTATCTGCTCTGTGAGCAGTAACTCATCCTACATTATGTCCATTTCTCCCACAAATGTCTCCATTTTGTTTTTTAGCATGGATGCCTTCCTGAGCTTGGTCAACAAAGTAGTTATCCTCTCCTCATTTCAAGCTCTCCTGCAGATACAACGCTGTCAAATTTCCTGACTAGTTAGCAACTCACTGAAGTATTTATTTCATGGGGAGAGAGAGAGACAAACGGAAACTCAAACCAACATTGGGTAGTGGTGATGGGAAGGCAAAAGGGCTACACTATAAATGGAGGACCGAATTTATTGCAACTTAATTACAGCGAGTAAGACACATGCCTTTCATGCTGATCACTTGAGTTGCATCCCCCTATCTTGTATGCATCTCCTTTTTGTCTTTTTAGATTGCATACTCTGAGTTGAGGGACACTCTTCCTGTTTGAAAAACACATCGTGAACTCTATTGCAATCTTAAAAATGGCGCCTTAATTAGGAAAACTGACTTTAGAAATAAGTCATTGATGACTTAGGTCCTACTTGAATTGCAAGATGACTGTCAAATTACAGCCGAGTTGTAGACAATTCCTGGAAGATTACAGAAAAGAATGTAAAAATGGCCATACTGAGTCAGATCATGGGTCCATCTAACTCCTGACAGTGGCTAGTGCCAGGTGCCCCAGCATGAATAAATCAAACAATCAAGTGAACCATCCCCTTTAATAATGGTCCTTATTTTTGGTAATAAAGTCATGATATTTTGCTGTCAACAGCTTGGGGGAACCACTACATTGCCTCCTAGCTCAACTGAACAATGGCAAGAATGTCTAAGCATGCACAGTTAAATCCCTGGCTATTTTCTTAAACCTTGATTCTAGTATAGCAATCTAACAGAATAGATTCAATGACCTTTGCCTTTAGGAAAGGGACTGGAGAAGAACACTTATTAGATATTCCAAAGCTACCAGAAAACAGTATCTTTCTCCCTCGAAATTTTGACTTGCTGCCATGCATATTGAGCACAAGATCTGAGAAGCAGTAGCCAGGGAGATTAAATGTTGGCTGGCTCAATCTCAATTTACTCATTCCTATCATTGTTGCATATTTTAAATACTGTTAAAACTAAACAGAATTAGACAACAACCCAATAGTCAAGGGCCCTCTACAGACAGACAAGGGGACTGTGTCTAGACTGGCCAGTTTTTGCGGAAAATCAGCCTTTTTT
>JANRFK010004149.1:40583559-40591059 GCA_030068395.1 Apalone spinifera
GAGGGTTTTTCTTGCGCAAGAAGGGGCAGTGTAGACGCTCCTTCTAGCGCAAGAACCTCTTCTGCAAAAATGACGGCTTATAAGGTATGCAAATGAGGCTTGGCGATATGCTACGCTTAGCCTCATTTGCATATTTCTGGCGCAAGAACCTGCCAGTGTAGACATAGCCTTAGAGATGATGGTGTCTTCAAATAAAAATAAAACATGTTTGTCATTCATCTGGACCAGTGATTTTTAATTTGTGGTCCATCAACCTCTAGGGAGTGACAGACTATGTCTAAGGTTTAAAAAAGGCACCACACCCTCTGTAAATGTTTAGGGGTCCACAAATGTAAGAAGGTTGAACACACTAGTCTCCACTACAAGCCAGAGATGTGATTCCTCTGTACATAGTCATCCTTGTTCTCATCAAGCTAGTAAAAGGATAAATAGCAGTGGTAAACAAGGAATGAAATAAATAAATAGTTGCAGATGTATGGGTAGCAGCTGCAGAGCTATGACTTGGGAAGGCCAGGAATATAGCCAATGGTTTCCAGTATATATGGACTGTATTCATCAGTACTTAGCTGCACTGCTGCTACCACTACCATACTACCATAGCAACACTGCTCATGGAGCTAGCATGAGTAAGTGAATCAAGCAGAGGCATCACATCCTGAGCTGGCGTGTAGACATAGCCTTTTACTGAGTTATTGTCAAACTAGGAGATAAGTCTGATAGCTGTGTCGATGTTATTGCCAGCAACCAATTTTTAGTAAGGGAAGAGCATGTTGCATTTCATTCCATTGCAATTATGCAATACCTGTCACTGCACCATCTAGCAGCCAAGATATTACACCTGTTCAGACTGAAGAGGGGAGACTGCAGACCACTACCCAGTACACTGCAGAGTTAACAGTTACTCTTCACTAAAGTGTGGTATTACAAAAAATGATATAAGAACTCAAGTGGTAGTTTCAAAAGTGTATGAGTCAAAATGTTCCAGGCAATGATGCTAACAAGCAGTAACTACTCTACCTACCCTGAATTAGGCAGAGGACTACACTCCACACAGTGACACAAATAAGAAATAGTTACCTACTCTGAACTCACTCATTAGCCTGTTTGCATTAAAAACTCCCAGATTGTCACCCCTCATTTCTACATATATAAGAGCACATGAGTCTCCATAATGCTTTTTCTTTCCAAAGGACCAGTGATCATTAAAGAATACTGAACCAGCCTCTCTCCTGTATGTTAACACACTAAGCCACCAGTTTGGTTTCCTCAGGCATGGATATGGTAATGTGACTAACTGGAACCCTAGAGGTTGATGGGAGCAAAGGAAGGAGTTGAAAGGCTGACATTAAAACTATTTTCAAAATAGGTTGGTTTTTAAAAGCTCACTGGGATGATGGGCTGACCAGGCTTTTTAATCAACAAGTTACTGGTTCAAATCCTGCTCATGCTGATATCAGGCAAAATTAACATCTGAGGACTGTTATGGAGCATGTGTAAAAGGAAGCGATGGTCCTAGTCCATTTCTGATTAATTATTATTTAACATTTGTATCATGGTGGCACCTAGAAACCAAGCAAGCTGAGGACATACTCTATTTGTAGAACAAGTGGCAGTCCTTGCCTCCAAAGAGTTTGCAGTGTAAATATATAGTAGGCGGATCAGGCAAACAAGTGGGTGAGGACTGGAGAAGTAGAAATTTTTTTAAAAGCTCAATTCTTAGCCAGTCATGAGCAGTGACCATAATTTTTAACCTCCTTAGCGGTCATCAGGTGATTTCTATACACATTATAGCAGAGGTGATTTTTGGGGAGTAACCTGAAGGAGGATAATGTGGTGGCTTTATTTGATTTTGACCAGCAGCTTTTTCACAAACAGTAATTATAGAAAAAGTAGCTAATTGAGGCTGGCATTACTGGATGAACAAAGGTAAGCACAACAAGATAATGGGTGGATAATATAGTCAGGATTTAATTGCAAAGGATGTTGAACGTAAATACAAGAACTTTTTGTTTGTGGGTGAATAAGTACCACAAAACAAATACCACCACAATAACTGACAATCCTTAAAAGAAGCTAAGGACTGAATTAGGCTAGGAAACTGAATTATCCTCTGCTTATCAGAAGGGATACCTACAAATCAGGGTTTAAACTAATGAAGGGAACAGGCAGAATCAATGGCTATGTTGTATTTTGTCGGCAGAAGAAATGCAAATGAAGCGCTCATTAGCATTTTTCGTGCTCTCATTTGCATAATCTCATCTGATCAGTTTTGTGGAAGAGGATTTTTCAGAAAAAAAATGCAGTGTAGACTGGGCCATGTTGCGCAAAAAAAACCCTTTTGCACAAGATCCTGTATACCTCCTTTTTTGAGGGATAAGGGATCTTGCGCAAAAGTGTTTTTTGTTACAAAATGACCCCATCTACACTGTTTTTTTTTCCACAAAAACCTCTTCCGCAAAACGGATCAGAAGAGACTATGCAAATGAGAGTGTGAGAAATGCTAATGAGTGCTTCATTTGCATTTCCTCTGCTGACAAAATGCTACAGTGTAGACGTAGCCAATGTAAAGATCACACTGCTTCTTTTTCTGTGGGAAAGCAGAGTATTTCAGTTTCCAGTGAAAGGGGCTGCACTGACTATATAAGTGTGAAGATTTATTGGGTTTGTTTGTTTTTTTAAATCGAAACCTCAGCTGAAATCTGATCAATACTTTCCTATTAAATTTCTATACATAAAACTTAGCTCAGTCCTGGCACTTCCACCTCTGCAATGGCACAGTACTCATTCTAGGTGCTGAACTTCCAAGCACTTCACAACTGGCACTATCTTTCATCTACCAGCACTTCAGAAATGGGTGGTCTACTTTCAAGTTTTACTATCACTCAAGAAGCCAAATCAGAAGAATTTAAATTGTCCCTGGTTTTACTTCTTTTAAACAACATTCCAAAGGTTTCACCACCTCAAGCATGGTGTCCATGTGGGTTTTTGAATTGCAAGTCACTAATTCAAACTAACACAGACTTTCAAAAGGGTTTTATTTTTAATTTCTAAAGAACTTTTGCTTCATCTTAAGTTTTCATTGACTTCAGCAGGAGGAATTATTATTTAATGAGTAAGGCAGAGGAGAGGATATCAGGAGATATACGAACTGTTTCTGCTTCTGCCATTGTTTTGCTGGGTGAATTTCAGCTAGTCACTTACGCTTTCTGGGTCTTGGCCTGATCTGTGCTTAAAGGTTATGTGAACATAGCTACGGTTCCATATCTGTGCCAACCTAAACCCTTATATACAGTCATAGGTTCGTCACCTAGCTACTGCTGCTCAGGAAGATGGATTACCTTTGGTGATAGAAAACTCCCTTCTGTTCCTGTAGGAATTATCTACATCACAATTGCTACGGCTGCTTAGCTATGGCATCATAACTGGACAGCCATAGACCTGACAGCACAGACGTGGCCTCAGTTTGCATCGCATCATGTTTATACTGAAATTTAAATGTCACAACACCTAGGTGTTGTGTGGCTAGCCTAATATTTAGTCCTTTGAGGTCCTCTGGTGGAACATTTATAAATTAGGATCTGAACAACCTATTTTAAGAATTAAATAGAACAGCTTTGTCACAGGAAACATTAATGTAATACCTGTGATCCATTCATTCTAGTCTGCCCTAGAACAGATTGGAACATTTGACTAAATGAAATTTTACCATACTATGCTGGGGAGAAAAGGTGAGAGACTCTGTAGCCAATTCACTGGCTGGGGATCTGATATCCAGGTCCAAATCCTCATCTAGCCCAATTCAGAACAAAGCTTTTTATTTATCACAGACCTCTGCCTGCTCTGCTTGATTAGACATGATCGGGGACAAAAACTGCCCTTCCCCCCCAAGTCAAGCAGAACAAGGACTTGAACCTGGTCTCTCACATCCCAGGGCAGATGAACATACTCACCCACCCTACCTTGCCAAATCAAAAAGCTCATGTTTCAATGTGAAAACAAACACTGACACAATTTCATTTTAACAAAAACGTTCAAAAGGGTTTGATTTTGTGTCAGTGCCAAACAAAAACAAATTCTGAAACCTCAAGATTTCCCATGAAACAGACTTGTCATCCTCTGGTCAGCCCCATCAGACTGCAGTGACAGGGATTTTAGACGTGCTTATAGGCAGCCTGTCTTTGATCCATTATTCACTTTAGTTATCCTTAACTCAATAAAATCCAAGGAATATGGCATTGTTTTCAAATTCAGTGTTTGAAAATAGAAGACACTTATGCTAACAGTAGTATGCTCTTTTACATCCTTTTTATTTTTCCTACCCAGCAGCCTGAGAACACACTCTGAGGAAAGGAGAGGAGAGCAGAAAAACAACAGCTGAGAGCCACACGTGACATGTGGCAAGAAAGGCCTTTTTTAAAAGGTCTCTTCCTGCAACTGATCACTGTAGTAGTGGAAGAGAACGATGGCAACCTCAACATCTATCATCAGACTCTGTCTCTTGCATCTCCTCACTGTTTCATTAGCAGAAGTGATCTAACAGGCAGAGTTGGAAACAAAAGTTGATTAAACCAGTTTTACATGCTAAGGTCCTATTCTTTATCTGCCAGCCACCCAGCCCCAGTTTGCATTCCTGAAATAGATGAACAAGGGAATAAAGGTCCTCCCTGAAACCTGACCCACTTTCTCCAGTTCCACTCATTGTACTACATTCATGCTCAGTTCACACAAAAGAAAAAAAATATTGATTCTGTAAAAGTAAAAGCAAACACATCCAGTTCCAAACCACTATCTTTCTTTCCAACTCTCATCTTTCATTCATTCGTCAACTTGAAGGTCCCAAGGAACAATTGGATTCACTGCCCTGATCTCCATGTCTCCAAATTCCAAAATCACAGCTGTTGTCACATTCTGTGTTCTCTGTGCCTGCTCCAACTACTAATTATCTCACATAATACTGATTCTCCTGTATAAAATGTTTTCATAGAACGTTCTTAAACCAAGTAATAGCAGTGATGTGTGGCTGAAAGTACCACACCCACAATAGACGGCTTTTAGGTTGGGTAAATGCTAAAGAAAAACACTGACAGGCATTTACTGCATATGCTTACTCCTCTCAACAACATATTACTTCATTGTGCTGAACTGGAACAGTCTCCATTAATAAGGCTGGATAGATGTTGTATTTACCACTATATAGCAAAAGTTTTAATAAATGATATGGTATCCAGTTTCTGAACCCAGCCAAAAAGCTCTCCTTGGTTTCTTCCAGTGTACTCTTCCCCCTTGTCAGGAGAAATGACCTCTCTGTGAGCTCAAAGATTTAAAGTGTAAGAAAATGCATGGGCTACTTATTGTACATGTACTTCCACTAGGGATGTCAACATGTGGTTGATTATACGATTAACCGATAAGTCTGGGTTTATCGGTTACTCTTGTCAACTACATGCACTCTGCTCCCTTTCCCCGCCTGCTCCCCCACTGCTTCTTGTGGGAGCAGGAGTTGGACAAGCACACGCTGGGACCCCCATGGACAGGGGTTGCTGCCACAGACCAGCCTTTGTCCACAGGGACCTCAGACTCCCGCGGACAGGGGTTGTTACTACCCTGCACTGCTGCCTCTGTAACAGAGAAAGCAGTGTAGGCAGCAGGCAGCCAGTCTGCACAAGGAGCTGGTTTTTAAACTGGCTCCCCTTGCAGGCCAGCTCCCACTTGCCACGCCATGCTGCTGCCTCTGATAGAGGAGCAGCAGCAGGGAGTGACAGAGGTCTCCCTGAGAGTGGGGCCAGAGCATATAGGCTGCTGGCTCCACCCCCAGGGACTATCAAATATTCCTGTAACCACATGCGGTTACACTACTATTCAATTACATGATATCTAACATCGCTAGCTTCCATACCACAAAGTAAGCAAATTTCTGGATGCTAAATCACAGCTGCCCTGAAAACACCACAACCTACATGCCCACAATAAACATGTCTGCCTTATTGCCGTTTTTCTTCTAGATAAAAACTAAAATGATGGAAACTCCTTGAAGTGGATGGGTGTGACAATGGTCCTTAATTCAGGATAAATGTAAGAAGCAATTAAGCTTCTTTCTGGAGCTAAAGCAATAGAAGCCACCACCCAAAAATCATGGTACCATCACCTTGGTATCTGGCTGGCTGGCCAGCCTGCCTCCCACCCAGACCCCAAGCATACACTCAGACTGCAAGAATGCAAGGTCACTAAAGTACCACTTTGTCTCAGCACTAAAGTAGCTTCTCTATATTTTGAAGCATTAAACTCTCCCTAGAGAACACAACCCTCTTCACACAAAAAGTGGCTCTCCCAAACTGAACCCATAAAAGTACCCCATAAAAACATTCCCATGATTTAGGGACTCAAGACCACATCTTTATGCACCCAATTAATTAAGCTCCCATTTACCCTCCAGCTCCCTGCCATCTTCAGTTCTTCTGTTATCCAACCAGAGGCCTCTCCTTGAGCTTTTCTAATGTAAGGGAGACCGCTCTCTCTTTAGCAGGAGACTTGACCTTTTTTTGTATGTTGAAGGTACTGAGTGTAAGGAAAAAATGCATTTGATGTGAATAAGTACAAGTCTTAGATTATTTATTTCTAAGCTATTGAAGGCAGAAGCAAAGAAAGAAAATGTTATAGCTTTTATTATATTTTAGTATTGCATAAGCAAGCTACTTTTCTTGATTAGATGGAAAAACACCAAGTGCCCAATTTTACTCTATAAAAAGCTGTGGGTGACAGCAAAACACTACCTCTCCCTCTCTCTCAGAGCAGAGCCAGCATTAATATACCCCTGGGGAAATTACAGTAGACTATTATCCCATTTGTTTCCCTTTATTTTATGCAGATTTAATATATGTAATACTTTGCATTTACACCAAAGATCTCCTTCCAAGGATCTCCACGTGCTTTACAAATATTAATGAGTAAAACCTTCTAAAACCGATGCAGAATATTATTGGCCTCATTTTACAGACAGATAAACTAATGCTCAGCGCTTTTAAGGTCACACACAATCTATAGCAGAACCAGGAACACAGTCCTAGGGCCAAGCTCTTAGTTCTACCTACCACCATGACTCCCCTGCGCCTTGGGAAATGAATTCTCCAACCAACTTTTGTCTCCACTTCCATTGGTTTTCGAAATGGTGCCAGAGGGGGCAGAGCGCCCACTTTGCAACCGGAAGACTCGGCCAGTCCCTGAAGCTTGGCGCGTGCCTGTGCTCTGGGAGCCTCCTAGGGGCTCTGCTCCCACCGCCAGCTGGGCCTGCTCCTCTCCTAGGCAGCGACGGAGCCGTGGAGCCTCTCTGCCTTGGGTCGCGCGGGACAGTAGAAGCTCTTGGCTATGACCTGCCTAGGTCACGTGGGACGGAAGGTGCCAAAGGCTACCCACCAGCACCCATTGATGGGAAGGAGCGCGGGCAGCTTACCCCAGGGGCCCCGTGCGGGGGGGGCTGGGACCCCTCTTGACAATACGAATGAG
>JANRFK010004149.1:40596059-40606624 GCA_030068395.1 Apalone spinifera
TACCATTGTCATTTGCTTTCTGACATGCTTAATGTCAACCCTGGACTTTTTGCCCCCCCTTTACAGATTTCCTTTTCTTATTTTTCCCCCCGAAAACGATTATCCCTTGAAGCTTTAGTAGAAATGATTTAGTTTGTTTATACTGCTATAAAAATCAGGAGCAATAGAAAAGTCATAAAATGAAGCGCGCTATCAATCACGGTGCAACATTGTTATTCAGCGGTTACTAAGAGAGATTGATAATCCTTTGATTTCATCCCATTGTTATTACTCTGATGTGTCTTCACATTAACTATTACACGTTTATTTATCGACCTGAAACATACAACAACCCGGCGGATATCTCTGGGTGGGACTAGAGAGCACGTATTCTAGAGAGACAGGAGGCACAACATTTGCAGGATCTGGATATTATGCCCCCTCCGTGTAGCATGTAACTAAAAAACAAACACGGACCTTGACTATTGTAACTTCAGAACGCGTGTGTTCGCTCCCGATTTTTCCAACCTTTTCCCTAGCCAACTCAAAGACATCAGAGACATCGCCTAGCAGACCTAGTCCACGCACACCTAGAGCCCCCAGGGCCATGAAAACCCATGAGTCTAGCCAGTCTGGGGCTCACTGCGTAAAACCACCCCAGCCTCCGCACAATTAAGTCCCCAGCATCCATCCAAAGAGGGCTCTTGCAGTTAGCAGCCCCCCTCCCTGGAGTGGGCTGTCTCCTTTGGCACGTCTGAAGGTCCGTTCTCACTTTGCTTCGGTTCTCACAGCGCTACTTGTTACAAAGTGGATTGCTGGGGGGGCTGCTCCCAGGGTTTTCATCCCGAAAGGGGCCCCTTTTTCGCGGGCGTAAAAATAAAATAGATTTAAAAAAGTAAAAAATTTTAAAAAATCGAACCATACACACCACCATTTGCTGACCCACTAAAGTGGGGCCTGGGTCGGTCTCTGGCCCTAGCTATTGCCGGGCTGCTGTGCAGGGACAGAGATGCACCCAACCGCCCGACGTCTCTGGAGCTGAATTGAATCAATGTAACCAAGGATCTGAAGAGGGGAGAAATGGGAACAAAACTGCCCTACATCGCGGTCGGCCGCTTCCTTTGTCTCCTTGTTCAGTCACTGCCGAAACCCACCACATCTGAGCGGCAAACAAAATCACTCTTGCATCTGCTCGCATGCAGCATTTACAATGTTTTGTGTAAGTCAATTGGGTGGCGAACAAAAAAAGCCATTTGCGCTGTATTATTTAACACAGACTTCACTGGGCTCCCTTTTTGTGGACGCTTTATTTGCACTAAATGAATAATCTTAATTGCATCACTTTTGAATTAAAAATCGATGTTAATCAAGCTGGAAGTAGTAAATATCAGTTTTCATTGTGCCTGGGTAGAGGGTATTTTTCTTGTTTTGCAAATAAAAATACAAGTCAAATAACTTTAAAAGGGCATTATGTTCTGCTACAAATACAATTGAAACGGATTGTTTAGGAGCGGATCAGAAATGGTACAGAATTTTGCACTTAATTTCCTCAGTTATCATTTACAATAAGAACCTCTTGGCTTGACAGCCAAGTCTAAACAGTAGTAAATTAGTACAAATTTATACTGATTTTACTCTAATAATCGTAATAAAAGCTTATAGATTTGGCACTAATTACATAAATGCCTAATGATCTTGAAAATTACTCTGGTTAGAAATATATTACTAATCTAAACTTTGTTGTTGGCTGGCTTTGAAAAATCAGAACATTAGAAATGGTTCGCTTCACTTGTGCAAAGCACTTTAAATTGTTCGAGTAGTTTAACATAGTCAAGAGGAAAATAAAAATCATTTAACTTTATTTACCGCCTTAATCTGAGTTTGTGGCCAAGCTTGGAAACTGTAACCCAAAATGTGTAAGGGCTTTTCAATCTCAGGGCAATGTTTTTTCACACAAACATTTCGCCCGGGCGAGAAGCGCGTTGTGATCACCTTTGGTGGAGTGGGGGAAGGAACCAGAGCGTGTGTAAGTTTCATTAGGAACTCGGATCACTGTATCCTTCGTTGTCTTTCAGCAAGCACGACGGGGATAAGCGATTTGGGCAGCATTACAAATGCTGAAACGGGACTTTCCCAACACCAGCCGCTGCCCCGCAATGATCCTGAAACTCACAGCCGATCTGCAGCGTGAAAGTGGACACACAAAGCACCAGCCAACCCCAAACAGGGCGTGAGAAGCTCCATGGACTGGCAAACCTGCTAGCCAGGCTCCCAAGCGGGCCCGCCCGCACTCCTTTGGCACTGCCACTTCCCTGCCCTACCCCGTGTCGGGTTGGAAGGCGCCACCAGGCACCCGCTTAGGCCCTTGCAAAGGGGCAGATCTGAGCAGGGGCAGCTGGCCAGTCGCGTCGGGCCAGGAGAAGGACCCGAACTCCAGCCGGGCGGCGGGAGAGAAACAAGCGGAGACGCAGCGAGAAAGCCCAGCCCCGGGCTGCGGGGCTGCTGTGCTGAGGCTGCAGGCGGGCGGGCGGGCGGAGTGGGGACTCGCCGGGCTCTCTGACATTTGCAGCCTGCCCTCCTGATTGGTCCCTTCGCCGAGCTGCTCACGGGTTCATTGAAGTGTTAAGCACCTCCCCGTCTCTCTAAAGGACATTATAATGCAAGAGACCCCCTTTTTAACCACACACCGAATTTTCTTTCATTTAGGCGATCTATATATATCTATATCTTATATCTATTTTAAATAACTTAAAGCCGCTAAAATTTGGGGGGGAACAGCCTTCGCCCTGGAGCGGTGCGCGATGCTGTCTCACGCCGACCTCCTGGACGCCCGGCTCGGTGAGTTTTTTTCCCCCTAGCATCTTTCTCGCCCCCCGGCAGCGGCGAAGGAAGAAGCCAGGGCAGGAAATTGACAATTTGTTCCTTGTTTTACCTTAATGCGCTCTAAATGGGCTAATTTCTTTCAAAGTAATTGTACTGTATTAAAGTTTAATTTGATTTAACAGAGTCTTTAAAAAAAAAGTCCATGGGCCATGGAGAAGCAGCCCCAGTTGTGGGCATTTAATTTCTCTTTCCAGCCCTGGTCTCCCCCTTTCTGGGACAGATTTCCCCCTAATCTTTGCGATTTTTTATTTTTTTGCTCTTTTCTTTAAGATGGGACAAAATGTGGCTGGGTTGCTCCACAGCTGACAGGGAGGCGAAGCCACCTGAGAGAAAGCGGCCTGGGTTTGCCAGCCCCACCGGCCAACACAATAAACCCCCCAAACTCCCCCCGCCCGGTTCCGGGCAGGCCCCGCCGGGTCAGGTCCCACAGACGGGACAGCGCCGGCTCTTCCCGCAGGCAAAGCTGCTGGCCCCGAAGTTTCCTGCCCACTCAAGTGGGTCTGACTCGGCTCTGCCGGCCCGGAGCTGTGGGGCGGCGGGGTGGGCTGGAGGCTCCATGGCTGGGGCGAGCCCCGTGGCAAAGTTGGTGCGCCGGGCGCTGCTGGATCCCAGCGTGAGCCGCGCGGGGGCCGCCTACCTGGCTGCAGGGGAGTGACCGCCGCTGCTTTGCCTCCGCAGGAATGAAAGATGCAGCGGAGCTGCTGGGACACCGGGAGGCGGTGAAGTGCCGGCTGGGCGTAGGGGGCTCGGACCCGGGAGGGCACCCGGGAGACATGGCTCCCAACTCGGACACGGTGGAAGGGGCCACCCTGCTGCCCGGGGAGGACATCACCACGGTGGGCTCCAACCCGGCCTCCTTGGCAGTCAGCGCCAAAGACCCCGACAAGCAGCAGGGGCAGCCGGGCGGGCAGAACCCCAACCAAACGGGACAGCAGCAGGGGCAGCAGAAACAGAAACGGCACCGGACCCGCTTCACCCCGGCGCAGCTAAATGAGCTGGAAAGAAGCTTCGCCAAGACCCATTACCCAGACATCTTCATGCGGGAAGAGCTGGCCCTGAGGATCGGCCTCACCGAGTCCCGGGTCCAGGTATGAGCAGCTGCTCCCATGCACATCCCTCCCGGAGCCCTCAGTCACCCCCTGCACTCGCTACCTGCCGCCACCGCACCTCGGGCCTCGCGCCCCTCCTTTAGGCTTCCCCTGGTGGGCTGAACAGAGAACGGGCTGCTTTGTAATTCCCCCGCTCCTACCGTCTAGAGAGGCAGCTCCAAAGACCACCGCCTAACCCCTAGCATAAATAGGAACAAACCCATCGAGAGCCAGAGCCTAGACACCAACCTTGTGCAAAAGGGGCCCAGCAAAATAGCAGTTGAAGCCGCAAGGAATTTTTTTAAACGCCCATCTGGGGCAAGAAAGGGATTATCGGCACTAGTGTGAATGCAACAGTTGAATATCAGCTATTAAACAGCACTCCTATTTCTGCATAAATGGCTGAGCCAATCCCCGTTAGGGGGAACAGTCGTTAGCAGTGTAGCGCGGGACACAGTTCTGCGTAGTAAAATGGTGTGTTTTCTGGGCTGATTGTACATCCAGCGAACACCCTCGCACTTTACAATTGATCTCTGAACGAACGATCAATCGATCGATCGATCGAAAAGAGACCCCCAAACCAAACAAAACCAAAGACAGATCTGCTGTAACTAGTTTTCTGTTTCATTTTTAATACATTCAGTTGCGCTTCCTCTTTCCTAATGAGCCTGTGAAATATTACCAGCGAGCTAAAATAATTTCAAATCGTAATGTAAATCTGAAGTGGCATTTACTTGGATTTGGGGGGGAATATTGAATTCCAGTGGAAAGCAGCATTGAACACTAGGAAAGCAATTGCAAATTCAGAGGCTGTTCAATTAGTCACATGTTTATGTCTCCTGAAATGTTTACAATAAGCGTATGCTCCTAATATGTTCCCGCTTCTTTCATCATCGTTAGCACTGAATTGGTTGTGCTCTGAATCTAATTTAGTAGTGTAAGCTGTCCAAGGTACTGAAGATCTGCCATTGAAATCTGCGGCAATGTTTTCCCCAGAACTTTATGCGCGAGTGCCTGAAATATTTCACAACTCAAACCTCCTATATAATATGAATTGAATCTTAACAATATGTTAAATTTTAAATGGTTGGTTAAAAAAAATCTTTAAGCTTTTAAACTTTTTGAGTTTAATTTTCTTAATATTTGCTTTTAAATACTGAACAAATTCTGAAGACAAGAGTAGAACTAAATAGCTTAAATATCAATTATTTAAATATCACATTTTATTATATGTATTTTGACATATAAAAGTTTAGTCAAGTAATTTAGAAAGACATTAAAAGACGCCAGGGGAATAAAAAACAACAGACTGGTACAAACAACGATTTTAAACCTAAACTGTTATTCTGGGAATTTGTATAAGATCCTTAAGAGATCCTCATTGAACGTACTTTAATTATAAGTGGAATGGTGATATTTTGAATGCAGTTACATGTTAATAATGTTCATTTTCGAAAATTATCACGGCAAGCCAAGTCCTTATCTCAAAAAGGAAAAAAAGACAAAAGATATTTTAAAAAATAAATGAACGTTTCTTAAGCAGAAACTGATGGTTTCTTGTTTGTAACAGAACGCACACGCACACACACACACACACACACACACACGTTTAAAAAGCAAAACGGTTTTATAAAACTGATACACGATGACAATTACTTTAAATTAAAATATAAATAGGATTCACAAATAAAATATAACTGGACAACTGACTTTAGGAAAAAAGAAAACGTGGACGATTAAACTTTATTGGATTTTCCAAAGGTTAATGACACCAATTTCAGTATTAGGAGTGTGGTAAATGAAATAAAATATAAAATATATAATGGAAATAGTTATTTTCCAAAAGCACATAAAAGAAATATGTATGAAGAAAGATAAAGTGTTTTAATGGGCTCAGCATAATCTTGAACCAATGATAACAGCACGAGACTGCTGATAAAAACAGTTTAATAGAGTGGCAATTTAAATATTTTTTACAATAATGTTCTGTAGTTTAAAAAGTAATCAGATCAACATAGCCTTCTTAATTAACACTTCAAAATGATTAACATGGAATGTAATGCAAAAATAATTTATGTAAAATGTATTGACTTCACAATTCACTGTATCATTGCTCCTTGACCAAATTTAAATTAAAAAGTAATTGGTTTATGTTCTTATATGAGTACCGCACAGTATTTTTATAGTTAACAGATTGCCTACACATTCCTTACAGTATGTGGGGCACCACACTGACTAAGAAATGATCTAAACAGTTAATTTATAGCGGCTGTATATGTTTTTATGTATTTTAAATGCTAGAATAAATTATCTCTTTCCTCATTTTAGAGCTATATTTAATGTATATTATTCATTTAAATAATTATTAGAGGCCTATTGCTTATAAGGGAAGCTAGTTCTATGTCTGATACCGCTCTGGTTTTCAGGCTTGCGTAATAAAACCATTTTTTTATAGCATGCCATTATTAGAAACCAATTTCAGAATTATTTATAACCTGGAATGGCTTATTAAGCAGCAATGCGAGAATCATGCAAATTACGCGATCCAATGCAATATAATAAGCATAATCATTAGTCTCTAGCATGGATTAATTAACTTTCAATATTTTATTTACATAAAAACCAAATCAGTGAAATAACTTCTGCACAGTCAGCCTTGCCTTTCAATATTTTATATGTACAAAAATAATGTGCTGTAATTCCATTGACCGTGTCCCCCACAATGGTCCTGTCACCTGCCACATCTTAATAGGGGACAAGCTGAGAGTATTTTCTAGTTTTCTAATGGAATGAGAAATTGCATTTTCTTCCTCTCCCAGCACTATTAAAGTGTAATGAATTCGGCCCAGAGTTCACGGCTGGCTGATCGAAATGAACCTGAGATCTGAGCTTTAATACAGCTCTCCAGATTTCCTACCAAATCTTCACATTAATCATCCGCTAGATTCCAATGAGATCTTCATAAAGGTTTGGCTCCTGAAAAAAAAATGTAATAGTCTCACCTCTTCTCCGTTTCTAACACATTTATTGCTGGGGAATTAAACGGGCTATATATTTTAAAATACATTTACAGTATGTCTATATTCCTGTAACAGCAGAGATCAAAGTAGATTTTTAGTTTCCAACCTCCATTAGATTCTCACTGTTGTATTAACAATTTTCAGGGACTAGTTGCATTTTAAACATACTCCAGAGTTTCCCAATGCCTGTGGTTAATATATTTCCTGAGTTGTCATGTGTGCATTTTCAAAATCTCCCTCAGGTTTTCTCTACGTTTTAATCTGTCATGCACTAGTTTTCAGCTGGAAACATTCACATTTTAAAAGCATATGCACGATAGCTATGAACTGAGGCGTTCAGACCTGATGGAGATTCTTTACAACACCAGTAAACCATGAAACATAAAAGATTTTGTAGCCGCAATTTAACTATTAACCCTAAAACATAATTGAACACGATTTTTCGATTATTCATATAACATTTAGTTCCTTAACAGATGTTCATTTCTGTTAATAGCCGGCCATACTTCTTAGTCTAGGTATATAATATTAAACGATAAACACCATCAGATTCTAGGGTCTAGAATAGTAATAATCCAGATTCGCTGATTTCCCTTTTTACAACATCCCAGTATTTTCATTTGCTAATGCAATGAAACCTGTCCATCTATTCACTCCAATGTTATCACCTGGAATCCAAGCATCTGGTTACTATAAATCTGACCCTAAAACATTCTAACGAAGAGCAGCAAAGGCAGGAGGATGTCGGGTTTTGGAGCTGCTTGCTAATGACGCAGCCACTAGGGCGTTAGTAGTGAAACAATTCGGAGCTGACCTACGAAAATCGTGTTACAATAACAGACTTTTGATAAGAATTCAGGCGCTAGCTCAAACAGGATCGGTGCTTCTCCTCTCCCCCCTTTTTAGACAGGAATATTTTACATGAATTCACCTAGTTATGAGTGAAAGTGGCTGCAAACAGCTCAGTCCTGGGACAGACATAGATCTCTTCCATTATATACATTCCTGCAGCTTTATTAATTAGTCACACGGCAACTCGCGGGGCTCCAGCAGAGCTGTGACTATAGTGCACAAAACCAGGAGAGACAATGCAAGAGAATAAAGGTCAGGAAGAGACAATAAAGTCACGCAGGAACGGGAGCAGAGCGAGAATTGGGGAGGAACGGAGTAAACCTAATGCTCTAAATCATTTTCCCGTAAAAAAAGAATATTTCGGTGCTATACAATAGAACCAAACTGTGTAGTTCCATTGTAGTGCGTGTGTGAAGGATTTGGGGATACGCGATAAGTAGTGAATTATCTGAACAAGCCAGACACTGATCTTAGGAAACCAGTTGTCACATTCTTGGCTCTGATTTTATAGAGTCAGACCTTTGTAAAATCCCTCAAAATATAGACCAAGTCATTTGAATCGGGCCAAATCCTGTTCCATTGACACCCAGTTTGTAAAACCAGCCGCGTTTGGCCCGATTAAAAACAAGAGTGTTAAATGGCTGAATGCAGGATGATTAAGAGTAAAGCGCAGGTATCACATCAAGTATCAGTTCACCAGCGGGCTGAAGGAGATGAAAATCCAGTTAATTAGCTAGCATATCAAAATGGGTATCTACAAATATTAAGAGATTATTGTCATGGTAACATGGTTTAGACAATGATCTCATAGGAAACCCCTATTGCGTCGTCTTTATTTTGACATTTGTAGACAAATAGCCCAAAGATCAGAGATTCCCTTTGCCATTATTAAGAAGTAAAATGTAACTAGTCTAGGTAGGTTCGAAGTGTATTTAATCAAATATAGCTCATTGCAAAAGAGACTTGGGTTTGTCAAAGCAAAATTAAATTTTATTGACAACTACAATAAGTAAGCTTTGAACTTGGCCTCCATTCATTTGCAATGTCGGAAAGATAAATTTACTTTCACTCTACAGCTGAGAAGATCCTGGCTGTTGAGAAAGGGATAAGGCCCGCAGGCTCAGGCCTCTTGTCATTTTCTGTAAACAGCAGGTTTGAAGGCTAATCCAGTGCAGGAAAACTGGAAATACCTCCCCCCCCCCATACACACACCAAAGAAATGTTAATTAAAGACCCGTTTGCATCTGGCATATGCATATGTAATTCTATATTTAAAGCATACCCACCATTATTGGTGCAAGGCAGGTTATCTTGTCTACACAAATCAGAATGTGAATCAATGATACAGGCTTTATTATTCCAAGGTGAATTAGTATCAGATCCGTTTAGTTTACAAATAAACTAGTTTTCTTGGTGCAAATTGGGGGGTTGTGTCTTTAAGGAGTCAAAATAAGGAGGTCTTTCCTCAAGTTTTAAATCCCCATTTTCTACTTTCAGTAGAAAGAGGATGTCTGCCTATGTGGTGTAGGTTGTACATATATATACATATACTACAGCCATAGATATATATGTATACAAATGTGGGCATACACTCTACACATGGACAGGCAGGGTAGGATGTGGGAATGATGTTCATAGGGAAGCATCTCAGATATATTTTCCATGCTTGCATCTTATGTCTGCATCTATACTTATTACTTAGCCCTGGCTTGAGCGCAGAGGCCTGGACTAGATAACCTACTGAGGTCTGTCCAGTCCTACAGTCTAGGATTCTACCCACACGTAAGAAGCCACGAGGATGTGTTTGTAAGCGCTACAGGCTACCTAATACCCAGCATTTGCGCCGCATAAACCCTATGCAGTGTGGATACAGTTTCCAGATGTGAACGCGCCCCTTTGCCCCACCCTTCCTGCCACTTGTCTTCTCACATCAGCCAGCACCTTCCCGCGGGCTTGCCCAGCCCCTGGCACAATGGGCCTCGTCCCCTGTCTCTAGGTGGCCGCTGTGGGAGCGGTGTAGCGCAGGGGCGGCCCTGGCAGCGGATTCGGGCCTAGCTGTGTGTGGGGGTCCCGGGGGAGGCCGGCACAGGCGGGGGCTGAGCAGCTCTCCCGCCGGTGGCTCCCCGCGGCGCACGGTCCCTAACCAGCCTCTCTCGCCCGCTTCCCCCATGTCCGGCAGGTCTGGTTCCAGAACCGGCGCGCCAAGTGGAAGAAGCGCAAGAAGACCACGAACGTGTTCCGGGCGCCGGGCACGCTGCTGCCCACGCCGGGCCTGCCGCAGTTCCCCTCGGCCGCCGCGGCCGCCGCCGCCGCCATGGGCGACAGCCTGTGCTCCTTCCACGCCAACGACACGCGCTGGGCCGCGGCCGCCATGCCGGGCGTGTCGCAGCTGCCGCTGCCGCCGGCGCTGGGCCGCCAGCAGGCCATGGCGCAGTCGCTGTCCCAGTGCAGCCTGGCGGCGGGGCCGCCGCCCAACTCCATGGGCCTGTCCAACAGCCTGGCGGGCTCCAACGGCGCCGGCCTGCAGTCGCACCTCTACCAGCCCGCCTTCCCCGGCATGGTGCCCGCCTCGCTGCCCGGCCCCAGCAACGTGACGGGCTCGCCGCAGCTCTGCAGCTCCCCGGACAGCAGCGACGTGTGGCGGGGAACCAGCATCGCCTCCCTCCGCCGCAAGGCGCTCGAGCACACAGTCTCCATGAGCTTCACCTAATGGCCGCGCCCGGCCGCCGCCCCCGTCCCGCGC
>JANRFK010004149.1:40606724-40618658 GCA_030068395.1 Apalone spinifera
GGGGGGGTCTGTAGGTTTCCTAACGGCCAACACTGGTTTGGGGGGGACTGGGCAGATTAATGAAGTGATAAGAGAAATCAAGAAGAAATTGAACCCATTTTGATAAAGTATTTCTAAGGGAGAACAGAAATCAAAGTAATGTTTCCTTTTGTAAAAAAGTGTGAGGGGGAAAACACTTCCCTTTTCTGGATCTTTGATTTCTTGATCGATTTAGTTGCAAACCTGTCACCTTTTTCTTTTTATTTTGTTGCTGTCGTCTCTATTGCATCTTCTTGCTGTTGCCACACGCCCTGCAAGCTCAGTAGCAAGGGCCTGGTGCACATGGACAGTGTCTCTCTCCAGCCCTGCCAAACTTTGTACAGAGACCACAACCAACTCTTTCTGCATGTGCTGGTCCAATCCAATCCCAGAGAACAGATGCTATTTGGAAGAATGAACAAACAATGTGAAATAGGATGTTTTGTGTAGATAAAGCATTCTTGTTACATACTGGTCGGTTTGTGATCTGTTTTAACTTATTGTCTGTGCTTATTTATTGAATTTTGGGTTTCTTAATAAATGTTTGAGCTAATATAAGCATATTATTTGACTTTTCCGGACAAGTTTATAACAAGTTAATGTAAATGGATAAATAAAATCATTTGCAGTATGTGATATGAAGAATTATGGGTTTTGGTGTGGCGTGTGAGATGTACGAGGTCTCTTAACCCACAGGAAAAAAAAGACGCCCCTCCCTTTAATTTAAAAATTCAATGATTTTTTTTTTGGTCGGACTTTTGGGAATGATTTGCTTGCTTGAACTTTGCATTGAAGTATTTCATTTATTACCGTTTTAATACTTCATGATTAATAAACTTTTGTTAATCTTTGTGCGTAATTGACCTTTCAACTCCAAGACACAGAAAGTTACGTTACAAACCACACAGCGAGAGGAGAGGGGAAAAGGAGGCTGGAAATCGGCGACAAGGTGTACTAGAAAGTACGAGTAATCTGTTATAGCGCCGAGGATGGGAAGACGTGAGTCAACGCAGGACACACAAACTCAATGCCCATGCGCACGGCGCAGGGCAGACAATTATAACATTAACATCAACAGGTCTCGGACACGGACCATCAGACATTTTCTTACTGATCCGTTTCAGATAATGCGTGTTGGGGTCACATAGGGTTGAGTAGAATAAAAGCGCGGAGCTAATCCCGCAGTGGAGAAGAACTTCAGAACTTGCCACACCCTTTGATTTTCAGCCAAAAGGAGCGTCAGTGGCCAAAGAGCATGGCTACGCTGGGCTATGAGGCTTGGGGTTTGGTAAGGAGAGCTAGCTGGTGATGGCGATGTTGGGTCTCTCTTCCCCCGGCCGGAAAAGGGTGTAGGGAGGAGAAATGAAATTGAAGCATAGTTGGAGGAGAGCTCTTTTAGCCGCACGTGAGATGAGTGCGCGCCTGTCACTGGGCTAATTGCACGGAAGAGAAAACAATCCATTCACTTCAGTGCAAACTTTGACTTAGGAAAAGTACGGGATGTTGTCAAGCAACAGTCGGGATTTTTTTAATGATTCACTAAGATCATTTGCTCCTGTATATCAAGTACACCCCCCTTAATTACACATCTGAGAGTGCCCAACGCATAGACAGCCACAGAAGCGTCCTCGCTTGCTCCAAAGTGCATATTACACACACACACATATTTAATGTAAAAGAAAAATAAAAGGAGGCTAAATTACTGACGCTCCAGGGCAGACCTGAGTCTACTGGGGTGACACAGGGCAACAGCGCTGCGCAGAATCCTGCTACCCTAGATGTCAGGCCAGTTAAGATGTCACTTCTGAGTGGTGGCTCTCCAGGGCACGACATGCTCCACGTGTTACTCGCCTCTTTCGCTGCGATCAGCGTTTACACACGGCGTTAGCGCCTCGGGTAAATCTGATCAATGGAACACGCTGTGCCAGCGGTGTCTTTACAGCACCACCCAGGCTTCGTTCGGCAAGAGACGTGTCCTTCCTTGGCCATCCCGCACCATAATGTCCCGAGAACGCCACTGCCCCGGGCAGCGATTACACGCCAAGATGTGACGGAGTTTTCTCCTCCTTTTGAATGGGCCTTTTCAATTATAAAATTATTCTGCCTGAAGCCCTGCTCCATTCCCGTGAATGAGAATTTTGCCATTCATTACAGTAGGAGTAGGATGTGGCCATGCCCTTGAATTTTTTGATTAATTAGACTTAGCAACATGACCATCCAGACGTAGTGGATATTGACGAATGGTATAAGAGCTCAGTCAGTATATCCCGTAGAAGCCCTTCAAAAACCAGGTGGCTCTCTGCTTGCTCAACCCGGTAGCTGGTCCTTTTGTTCTTGCGTACATCCCAGCACCTACCTGTCTTTCGCCTTTAATTCTAAACGGTGTATCAGCTGAATGTCTCAACAACCATTCAGGAGATCAGTGTATACACTGAATCTTCCAAAGTGCATGGAAGGTTGTTTACAACCGCGCTAATTTTACAGCTTTTTATACTGCTATAAGCAAGGCAGCTTTATGATGAAGGAATGTAATAAAATATGTTCTAGACCACCTTCAAAATATATATGCTTTTTCATGGTAGGAGTGAAGTGTGTTTTTCAGGTGGGGGAGGGAAAAGGCACAACTCCTTACACTAATGTAAAATTACAAGTCTTTAGAAGATCTTTTACAGAGATCCTTCCATTTAATGATCTTTCCTAAATAGAAATAGTTTTCTTCAAATTCTAATGAAAACGTGTCCTGGATGTGACCCAAGCTTTTTGTCTTTATCCAGTTTTGATATATTTGTTTCCATGGCAATAGATCTTCATGTTAGGAGTCCTCAAGATTTCTGAAATTCTACATATAGATAGTATGAATAAAATGAAGCTTTGCAACATAAAATGTTTAAGATGAAATTCTGTACTTACCTATTTAACATGGATGAAAAGAAGAGAAATCCAAATTTCAGTCATATGGGTTACTGGCTGCAAGAGAGTGGTTTTATTCCAAGCCTTCTCTCACAGCTGATATTAAAATATAAAAATTAAACAACATTGACCATTTTTACATACCATGAACAACCACCTTGCTTCATTCACATAAAACCATAGGTCCTGGGACTAGGACTGCTTGGGGTGCTGCTGCACCACAGTGGCTTGAAGTAGTAATAATAACCCAAAATATGCTTTCTGCCTTCAGCACCCCCTACTATACAAATTATTCCAGCACCACTGAATAAAATAATAAAAAAAGTGATTGAATTCCACACATACAGAACAGGAGCACATATGATGAATAATAATTAGTCTAGTACATAGTAAGTAGCTAGTGCATTATACTGGGGATTATACAAACTAGTCTTATTTGTCCATCTTAATTGATCAAAGCTCAATCACATTTACTTACTCATTAAGGCTCTAAGCAGATTCACCTATAAGTATCTCAGCTATGTATTTATTTCCATACTGGGATACATCTAAACAGGTTTACTTCCCTTTATATAATAACAGCACATCAAATGTTTAAGATTAGATACCTATATACTTACTTTTAATGTAGCTGAACCTTTCATTTACTTTTTGATTAAATGCTTTGACACTCACTGATCCTGTCTTCCATCTCTGAAATCCCACTGGAAGGCAGAACTGGCTCTACTGGTGATTGTATCTACTGAGCAATAATTAACAGTTGAGGAAGTTTGTGCAAGTTAGAGTATCTGGTAACATGCAGCACAGACTATATTATTATACTAGCAGCAATGATCCCTGCTTCTGGAAATAAAAATGTGTTTTAATTTGTGTTGTGGACTTTAAATTTTCATTTTCAGAATAAAAAACTAGGAACATGAAAATGTATCTTACGGTAATGGAGGTATGGCAGTTAACCTGTCAGTTGAAAGTATGTAACCTTCCTCTTCTCCTTTTCATGACAAAGGTAATCTCATCTGAGGGCATTTATGTGAAGAAATAACAGCATGGCACGATGAAACCACTGGCTCATTAATCCTGGCATCTACTTCCTACAGGGTTTCTTGATTAGTTAGATTCATTCATAGGGTATTTCTGAATTTTTGATTTGTCACCATTGGCTAGGTTCACTGAGTTCAGGCTAAATTGAGCCAGAAGCAATGTTTATTAGTAACTCTGTAATACAGACTACCCTAATAATTCAGCACAAATATCTCATCTGAAATATATCTGTTCGCCCTAACACCTAATGCAGGTTGCAGCTGTGTTCAGTGGGAATTGAAAGAACACAAGTGATTGGGCATGTATTTTCTAAATTATTAATATGAGAGCTAATAGTCAACCCATCTTCATTTCCAATGCAGGAATTAAGATCTATTTTTTAAAAAAGTAAGCACTGACATAAAGGAGACTGCCTCCTGTTTGGCATTAACTCAGATCAAGTCAGATCAGTCAGTACAGCAAATATGAATGATTTAGCATTTCAGTATTAAAAAAATAGTAAAGCAAAAAACCTCTTTGTTGTGTATAAACCACATACAATATTGAAAAGGAACAGCAAGAGACATCTCAATATGCTATAATTTTGCAGTGTCACAGATCTCTTAATCTGTTCAACAGCTACAATGAAATTACATTTCAAATGCACAAAAAGAGAGAAGTGAAGGTCCCAATTCTGCAAACATTGAAACACTTGGCTTAACTATAAGTATTTGAGTAGTTCCATTGAGCTATGTAAGTGGTTTCTGGATGCAGACCCAAGGGAGGGTCCACGCACAAACTTGCACCCACTAATCCAGTTTCTTAAAATGATAAAATCTAGCTCATTTTCTGCTGAAATAGAAATGCTCACATGCAGACTTGCATGGAAATAACAACACTGTTTATAGTTTAGATATTTTGCTGCATGTTTGCATATAGCCAACCAGTACCATAGATACATGATAACTGACCAAATGCATATGCACACAACAGAAAATCCCTAGAGAAAACCAATGACTGCAGAGACATGATTCTGATGAGTAAGGTGAGCAGGATTTACCAGTTGCTCAGTGCAGCACACAGTGGCTCTATGGGGCACAAACTACCCATTGTTCAGGAGAGCGGTTCAACCACAGAGAAAAAAACAGGGGGGAGAGGGAGGAGACCAGATGACCGCATTAATTTTAAAACAAACGGAAGGGGATACCAACAGGAGAATAGCAGTAGGAGTCAGAGGAGCTGAAAAGATCCAGCATAAGCTGGAGAAGTCAATGAGCATGATCCATTCACGAGTGCATTAATCATTATTGTTTTATGTATGTAATATTGCTCAGTGTGTGAACTGACACCTTCAGCTTTGCATTTGCCCCACTCAGAAGGCTCTGTGAAGTTTACTTTTCTTCCTACAAGGAATAGATTGCATAGCAGGGAGGGGGGAATAGAAGATATCTTGAAGCAGCTCACATATAATGATTCCTTTGACTTCCATTTGGGATGGTGCATAACAGAATGGGTGGAGGGGTGCTGTTCTTATTTGCCAGTCAGTTGTGTTTATCTCAGGCCATATTTGATGTTTAAAAGCTTTCTTTTCCTTTTATGGCACTTCTTTCAGCAGTGCTTGTGCTGAAAGCAATAATTAGCAACAAAAGCAATGCCTTTAAAGCTTTGAAATCAGCTATGGAGATTCACTACTCAGAGAAAGAAATCCAAGACAGCAACTCAGGATTTGCCATTCTACATTACATAGTTGTCCCACATAGTTTATCATGCTGCCTCCAAAGGAAAAAAAAACCCCTCATAATGTACCTAATTGCACAATGTTGGACATGAGAGTGAAATACCTTCCTGAGCCTCACAGGCAATCAGTGTCTGTCTTGAATCATGCAATTTGATTAGACTTCACTTGCATAGCTGGAAATGTCATTAGAGGTCAGAACAGTATATCCATTTCTTTGTACAAAGCGAACCCCAGGATATGTTTCAATGACCTCCTGTGGCAGTGAATTCCACAGGTTGACAATGCACCCTGGAAAGACATATTTCTTTTTATTGGTTCCAATTTGCTGTCCTTCATTGCAATATAGGTGGCAGTTTTGGACTCCTGTGGCTTCTTTACAGGCTTTTAAGGTTCATTTTGTGTTAAATCTTCAAAGAAATATTTCAGAATAAAAAGCAAACATGCCTAATATTGTAGAGACATAATAAATAATAGAAATACTAAAACACCACCACCACTACATTTCAAGTTGTGCTCATTACTTTGTAATCAAAGTATGTCTTAGTTACTCTAAGCATGATTCTTTGGCCTCCTGCCTTACATCAGACCTGAGGCAAGATGTTATTTGACTACACTGCTATCCTTTTATTTGTTATTGCTTACAAGGGGCCTAGTTTTACCACTTTTACTCACAATGAGTGTTCTGTTCCGGGACAAATACTGCTTCTACTCAATCATTGAAAAAATACCCATTGAATTCCATGGTGAAGGATTAGACCATCTGATTAGGCCATCTGTGAGTAGTCTTAAGTCAAGGGGACAGAATTTGGCCTCTAATAAGCACATTTACATGGCTATTATTGATTGGAGGGGTATGGTAACATCAGAAGCCCTCAGAACAGAATTCAAGTCTTCTGTTCTCAGAAACCCCAAATAGAACAATGTTGCATTACCCTGTTGCAATTTCATGCCTAAAGTTCCGTCTACACAGCAGTGTTATTTTGGAATGATGGCTGTTATTCCAAAACAACAAATGCGACTCTCTACACAGCAATTTTGTTATTTCAGAATAAATTCTGAATAATTTGAATACATTTGAAATAATGGATGGCTTATTCCAACTTTTGTAAACCTCACTTCATGAGGAATAATGCCTATTCCGAAATAGCTATTTTGGAATAACAGTAGTGTAAATACTCCACTGCTGCTATTTCGAAATAGCTGCTCCTCAGGGCCATTCAAAGTAATTACTCCCCAGTGCCTCCTGTAGTGCTAAATTGAGGTAGCACATCCACATTAGGGAAGCCTACCTCGGACTAATTTTGGGGCTTTCCCTTTAGTGTAGATGTGCTATTTTGAAATAAGCTGTTTTGGAGTATTTCTTCTAGAATAGCTTATTTCGAAATAAGCATGCAATGTAGATGTACCCCTAACTAGACACGTACGTACAAATTCTGGATTTACCCAGGCACATCTAATATTTGTGCTCATGAGTCAGGCTTACAGAAATATCTACACACTCTGAACTTTGAAATAAAATGTAAAAGGTTATGAGAAAATATCTTTCCCAGTCCCTTAAAATATAAAAATAATGTAATAATATGGAGTTCAATGTTCCACAGTCATACAATATAGATTTACATTTATAAAACGTAGTGACACAATGAGTCAAATCCTGCTCACTTTTACTCATAGAAGTAACCTTATTGAAGTCAATGGGATGCCTTGTGTTTATAAGTTGCTCAGGATATAGGCTAATATCTATAGGATTTCCTGGAAGAAGCATTAGGAAGCAATTTACAAAGAATGCTCTCTCAATCTCTAGGGTATATAAAGGCATAAGAAAGACATACTAAGTGAGACCAAAGGTCCATCTAGCCCACTATCCTGTCTTTTGACAGTAGCCAATTCCAGGGCCCCAGAGAGAACATACAGAACAGATTATCATCAAGTTGCCCATTCCCAGCTCTGATAAACAAAGATTATAGACATCATCCCTGCCCATCCTGGCTAGTAGCCATTGATGGACCTAGCCTCCATGAATATATTTAGCTCCTTTTTTAACCCTCTTAAAGTCCTGGCCTTCTCAGCAACCTCTGTCTGGGATTTCCACAGGCTGACTGTGCATTGTGTGAAGAAATACTTCCTTTTGTTTGTTTTAAGCCTGCTGCCTATTAATTTCATTTGGGGACCCCTAGTTCTTGCATTATGGGAAGAAATAACTTTATTTTTTCCTTACTCATTTTTTCCACACCACTCATGATTGTATAGTCTTCTATCATATTCCCCTGGCTTTCTCCTACACCCATTTGGAGGGTGCAATTTGCTCCCTTTCCTATAGGCCAATTCGACTGGATGTAGGTAGGGCAAAGCCATGGCTGTGTCTCCTTCCTGACACCTGGGGTTACAGAGACGGAGCAAACCCTGTGCTCAAAGGAACATAGTGATTACAGTTGCATCTGGCCTTGACTTGAGCCAAACAAGCACATTGTCCTCTTCCCCATCTGGATTTTAAATAAAGGTAATTCACTATTTGGCCAAAAATGAGGAAGTGTGATGTCCTGGAACAAACACAACCAGTCATCACAGGACAGAGTCATGTTCTGGGTGAGATGACAGAAGCACGGACATGTAGAAGTATCTATTAACTAACTTAATCTAGTTTGCCTTTCTTTGCCATGCTCATGATCATAGGATCTGAGCATCTGTATGCATTTAGGTGCCCCATGCACCTGGGTACTATATATGTTAGGTCATTTACATAGCTCCCAGAAAGGACCATGTGTACACAATGTGGTTAATTGTCTATCTGTTGAACAAAGGCATATAAACAAAATGAATATGATAAGGTATTTCAGCTGCTACATAACCACAAATTGTCACCAGAAGATAACCAGCATTGCTATTTCAGCTAAAGAACAAAATGAAGAGACTATAAAAGGTCAAACATATAAAAATATATTAAGAACAGGGAAGAGTGTGAACTTACCAAAGAGCTTCTCATTGTGCAGTTGGTATGTGTAATTTTTGTTTCTATTGTAAATAATAATTCACATATGCTGGGTTGTCAACCTGTGTTCTTATATTGAGTTACTGGTTGCATATAAATGACTGATACTTTATTCTTGACGTTTTACTTTTTATAAGAAACAATAATAATTCAGGTTTGTATTCTATTTCATTGTCACATTTTTTTCCTTTCAGTCTTGATTTCAATTCATTTTTAGGCTCTGATTTAGCAATGAATTCCATGTGGACAGACTTCTGCACTGGCATGGAGTCCCGTTGACCTCAACTGGTGTCCATGCAAGTATAGGAGTCTAAATATACCGAGTGTCCTTGAAGGACTGAAACCTTTGCTACTAACTATTCACTCTAACTTTTCCAAGTGTTTCAGACAAAAAATTGGTGTCTCCAGTACATCCATGCCCTGGTTTGGTCCCTAATTCTCTAATCGGTCCTTTGTTATTTTTGGTGGAGATTTCTCTTCACCCTGTCAGCCTTTGATTACCTGGGGTTCCATCATTACCCTTCTTCTTTCTGGGTTGTCCAACTGCTAAACTCACGAATGAAGATTACATCAAATTGTAATCTTCTATGAAGATTACATCAAATTGTACATGTCCGTTGTTGCACTGTCTGATTATTTCTATAGTCACCTTCCTTTATGTTGAACTCTGTCAGCTGCTGATTACAGTCTCAGTAGTGAATTTGTCAAATAAGAAATTAAAATTTCAAAATGAACTAAGCAACAGAGGATTCAAGCCTCATTTTCAAGTGACTTAGGCACGTGGATTCCTAAGTCCCACCAATTTTCATCTACCTGTTACTGTCGCTGGCTTCTTGTCAAACTCCACATCCACCTCAGAATGTTCTTCCTTGTCAGCAAATACTCCATGGATTTGTTACTCCATCCTAATCTGACACACTAAATTTACCAATTATTCTGTCCATTCATTCCATTGCTCTGACCCTATCCTCCTTTATCACAGCTGGAAGATGCCCAGTCTTCCTAAAAGTCTCCCTCTCCCACAAGACAGTGAGTCATATTTTACCTTCAAATCTCATCTGAATACCTACATTTTTAGCTCTAGCTTCTGACTGACTTTTTATGTAAAGCAGTTTAAAGACAAAACACTTCCTCACTCAACATACTCACTGTAGATACAGGGGTCTGATTCCAGTGTATAGATGGCTTGTGCTGCAACAGAAAATCCTGACAATTTCTCCAGAGGCTCCAGGGAGTGCATGCTGGATTGGCAAGGGAAATAGTCATATACTCACCTTCGCACTGCCCACTGGCCTTGCTGTCACTTCACCCCTTTTCAGGAAGCTAGCATCATCTTTGGTGGAATCTGGAAGTGATATCTCTACTCTCTGTAGAGACTGGTGCCTGCTCAGAGATGCTAGGCTTAGTGAAGACTCTCCTCGCTTGCATTCTTGTGCAGAGTGAGCCATGAGCTAGCCCTTCCTGGACACTTGAAGCATACTAACATTTAGAACACTAATATCCTGTCACATGTCATCTTCTACTCATATTCCATGGCCAGAAGGGACCATTGTGATTCTCTGCATTTTTATGTTTGACCTTTTACAGTCTGACCTCCTCCCCAAAATAACTCCTAGACTATATCTTTCCGAAAAACATGCAAAAATTGCCATTGATGGAGAATTCACCACAACTCTTGGTAAATTGTTTGAGTGGTTAATTACTCTCACTGTTTAAAATGTATGCCTTTTTTCCAGCATGAATTAGTCTAGCTTCAATTTCCTGTCACTGCATTGTGTGATATCTTTTTCTGCTAGACCAAAGAACCTATCAAATATTTTCTCCCTATGCAGATAACCTGATCAAGTTGCCTCTTAACCGTCTCTTTATTAAGCTAAAGAGATTTGAGATCTTTCAGTCTTCCAATGAGGCAAGTTTTCCAATCCATTAATCATGCTTATGGCTCTTATCTGAATCCTCTCCAATTTATCACTGTTCTTTTTCACTTGTGGGCACCAGAACTGGACACAATATTCCATCAGCAGTTGCACCAACACCAAAAACAGAGGAAGGGGTGGCTGCTGACAAGGGAAACAGAGGGGTCACTAATCAACCGACCACCTCCACCCACATGACTCCTTCCTGTGCCAGACCTAGCCTGAGAGAGGGCCAGGACAATACCCTCTCTGCCCCAGGCCCTGCCCCACCTCTTCCTATCCCATTCTACCCCACCTCTGCTCCACCCTCTCCCCACTGCTTCCCTGTTCTACCCTTCCTCTACTCCTCCCATCTCATCTTGGCCTTCCTTTGCCTCTTCTCCATGCCTGTTCCGTTCATGCCCCGCCTCTTCCACAAAGCCTCCTCTCCTGAGTGATGTGGCCCAGGGGATTAGAAGGGCTACAGGTCTGGCTTTGGCAGCAGGGGTCCCTGTGATCACTGGCAGTGTCAGGAACAAGTGGAACTACATGGTCCTAGCTCGCTGTGCTCCCCCAGTTCCCAGCACGTTGCTCTGCTTCCCACCCAAGAGTGCTGGGGGACAGTCTTGCTCCTTCCCTGGAATGACACTCTGGCAGCCAGGGAAGCAGTGCAAACTATGGCTGCATAGATTTGCTTTCCCTACCACTGCTTTTGGTGAGTTCAGGGGCCCTAATGCCTGCTGTGAGTTCCAGCCCCCCCTAATAATGCCCTGGGCTCCCCAGGGGCTCTGGCATTGTCCCTTACACCTATGATGTTTAGGGGGCTTGTGCCCCCTCACACTGCTCCTGCACAAAGGTAAAATAAGCTCTTTATCACTACTCAAAAGCCTCCTGTTCATGCATCCAAGGATCACATTAGCCCTTTTGGCAACAGCATCTCACTGGCAACACGTGTTCAGCTAGTTATCCACATTGATCCCCCCCCCCCAGTTCTATTTCAGAGTCTTTGTTTCCCTGGATAGTAATAGTAATATATGGTCTGCATTGTTCCTAGATGCATATATTTACATTTATCTGTATTACAGTTAATATTATTTGCATGCAGACAGTTTGCCAAATGATCCATATTGTTTTGTACCAGTGATCTGTCATCTTCATTATTTACCACTCTCCCAATTTTTGGGTCATCTGAAAACTTTATGTTCTCTCCACGTCATTGATAAAAATATTAAGTATTGAAGGGCCAAGAACCGATCCCTGTATGACCCCACTAAAAACATAACCACTCAGTGATGATTCATCATTTACGGTTACATTTTGGCTGTGTCTAGACTGGCCAGTTTTTGCGGAAAATCAGCCGCTTT
>JANRFK010004149.1:40618758-40642934 GCA_030068395.1 Apalone spinifera
AACTTTTCCGTTAAAAGCATTTGCGGAAAATCATGCCAATCTAGACGCAGCCTGCGAGACTATCATTTAGCCAGCTTTTAATCCATTTAATGTGTGTCATGTTGATTTTATATTGTTCTAGTTTTTTAATCAAAATGTCATGCAGTACCAAGTCAAATGCCTTACAGAAGTCTAAGTATATTACATCAACCTTTATCAACCAAACTTGTAATCTCATAAAAAAAAGATATCAAGTTAGTTTGACAGGATCTATTTTCCATAAACCTGTGTTGATTGGCATTAATTATATTACCCTCCTTTAATTCTTTATTAAATGAATCCTGTATCAGCTGAGGCATTATCTTGCCTGGGATTGATGTCAGACTGACAGGCCTATAATTACCCAGGTCATATCATTTACCTTTTTTAAACACTGGTACAACAGTAGTTTTCTTTCAGTCTTCTGGAACTTCTCCAGCATTTCAAGATCATCGTTAACAGTTCAAGAGCTTCTCAGCCAGCTCTTTTAAAACTCTGTGATACAGATTATCTGGACCTGCTTATTTTAAAATATCTAACTTTAATAGGTGACATTTAACATCCTCCTAAGACTTCAGTAGAATAGAAAGAGTTACATATATAATATATGTATGATGCGACTAAATCATTTATTTTCTTCCCAAATACAGAATAAAATATTTATAGAACACTTCTACCTTTTCTGCATTATTATTGATAATTCTATCATTACCATCTAGTTATGGAACATTACCATTGTTAGGATTCTTTTTGTCCCTAATCTACTTTAAAAAACTCTTTTTATTTTTCTTAACTATTCTGGTCATAAATTTCTTCTTATATCCCTTTGCTACCCTTATTGATTTTCTACAGTTCCTAGCTTTTGTTTTGTATTCTGTACTACTTATATTCAGTCATTGCAAGGAATGCACATACATAAGTTCACAGCCAAATAGAAATAGAAAACACTTATTACCAAGAAGGAAGGAGTCCAAACACTGGTTAATGGATTGCACACTTATCAATTTGTTTTTGTACATGTGCTGTTATACTACAGATCTCTTCTGGAATCTGAAAGACCATTTCCTCAGCCAGATAAGCAGAGCTAGTCTTGATCATAATGCTACAATTTGGAGCCTCCCAAAATAAATAATTAGAAAAAATTATTGATCTGTAACTCTAATAATGCTCCTCAAGTATTCTAGTGTCTTGGGCAATGGACTAGGATGGTCATGTATCCCTATGGCCAGCCATGAGGATAAATGAGGCAATATAGAATTTTAAAAATAATTGTAATGTTAGCTAAAAGCTAGCCTTTCAATGTAAGCCTAACAGGCATAAAGTTACTGGGAACTCTGTATGCAAATACTTTTTGCATTAGCATTCACAGTAATTGCATGTATACATTAAATGTGAAATTGTGTGCCATACTTGACTGCTTGTGGTTTAAAAATCTGGCCCCTAATTTAGCACATCTGGCGCATATCCTGCATGTCTGCAGAGAGGAGGTTTTTCTTTTTGCTACTAAGAGTAATACATATTTTATTATTACTAGTAAAATTGATTAGTAAGAAAATATTTTACTATTTTCAGTTAAATCATCTAAAGGTCTTCACAATAAGGCTAGTGCCAGCTTATCTGGGTTCTGAAGCAATTCTCTTTTCATCTGTATTGAATGGCAATTACACATTCTGAACAATCATACAACTTCTTTAATCAAATGAGGTAATATGAAATTGGCTAGTTTTTCCTCAATACTTTCGACTTCAGTGAAAAATACAATAATTAAACTCTCGGTACAATGATTTTGAAACCTCCATGCACCCTCTCTCCTTCCCCCCCTTCCGTCTTCTCTCTCAGGATAATAAATCCTTATGAAAGCTGCCACCACAGCTGAGACGGGTTGTGAAATTGTTTAATAATGTTGACTCAAGTAGTGACATCACTGTGGAGCTTTGGGGTTTTTTTTTTGGCAACATCTTTAAAGACAACTGCAAGCTAGTGGGATCAGGCTGAAGGGACATAACCTATAGCAGCAGGCATTAAGATCCAGATACTGAAACCTTAACTCACATTGAAATCATTTCAATAATAATTCAGAGAAAAAAAGCACAAATTTTGTCCATGAATAAGATGACAAAAAGTCCCAGGAGGTTTTTCCTGCTATGATTTTTTTTATCATGACCAAATTTCATTAGCATAATTCTGAGAAACATTAACAGAGTTAGTTTAAACTGGCTGTATCTTTTAGGGGTGGTGGTGGGAATTGTTCTTGTTTTTCTTTAGGAGGCTGAGTTGATTAAACTGGGCCTTCTAGCTGTAGCAAGAAGACCACAGAGTATACAGAGCAAATGGCAACCAATTTTTTTTTTTAAATTTTGGAATCCTTTCATTGTTAAAAATACTAGAAAAGGACCCCATAGACCCCAAAAAACCTGTAAATCAAAAATAAATTCATATTCAAACAAATTGCATCTTTCCCACTTAAACTGATGTCATGTGTTTGCATGTGAAAAGCTAGGTTGTAATTCTGAGGACACCAAGGATAGAAGAAAAAAAAATTATTACCACTAGTAACAGATGTGAAATTACATTAGATAAATATAATCATTAGTTTCAGTCTCACCCTGGTTAATTTGTTTGTGGAAATGTGCAACCCATTATTCATTAGGTAATTTTTCACACATTGATTAGAAAGCCATGTCGAATTGTGACCCAGCACATTTGGGTTTACCTATCTTGCAGTGAACTATACCACTTACAGTAGTGGAAATGGGGGACAAAATGTTTATCTCAAGCTGATTTTGTGCCAATAAATAAAGTAAATCAATAGCCAGTGAAGTGTGAACGACATTTCTCTGCTGTATAATATGGTTTTGGGGGCAATTTGACATGCTACAAGGGGAAACAAGGGTCTTGAACAGAAAGGTAATAAAAGCAAATCATGCTGGTAACTGTTATTGAAGTCCTGTATTTTTCTCTACTTGGGCAGCTTTAAGATGTGAAAAATAATGCACATAAAGTTATAAAAACATGAAGACACTCTCACTATTTGTAAACATCCTGGACCAAATTCACATGGTGGTGCAACTTCCTTTGAAATCAGTGGTATTTATGTCCACAAATACCAGTGCCATATTTAGCCCATTTATTTCAATTGAATGTGGTTCTGTAAAGCTGTATCAAAGAAATGCTATTTCTTTTCATGAAATTTCACTTGCAATATTTCACCATTTCACAGAGGATGATTTTTCACCCCGGCTGTCTGTCTTGGTCTTTTTGCTGTTGTTGAATTGTAAGACAATGGCTATTTTTGCTTCAAAACATGCAAACAACAAAACAAAACTCCCCCTTCCCACCTCCACCAAACCCCACCAGACAAACAACTGCAATGACACCAGCTCCGCACCTTACACTTCACTGATGGAACTCCGTCAACTGCAGAGGAGGTGCTTCGCCAGCAGAGAGTGTGACCCAATGTGTCATGTTTGTTAAACTTTGACATTTTTCTTTTGTGAACTGCAGACAAGTAAAAGGAGTGGGAGAGACAGAAAGACAATGAAAGAAAAATATACACTTCTAGATATTGATGCTGCTACTAACCTTTATCTCCCTGTCCAAATAAACCTTCCCCAAAGACAGTCTTGTAGATGCTCATCCAGAGGGCCAATGGTTTTACCTTGGATCCAACTGTCTGTTGTGAGGTGACTTGTTTTATGCACACAGCTCTTCAAGTCAACAAATGAGAATGACAATAAAACAGCAAGTGCCAATATTTTTGCCAGCTCTTTATTAAGCGAGAGGGTGACAGGGAGTGTATGATGGAATTTAAGCGAGGCAGGCATGTCTCCAAGATTTGCAGCATAGGAGCCAACACCACTCTCAGTAGGATCAGATGAAAAGGAAGAGTTTAAATGAGAGAGCAAGTACACACATCCACATACAAGGAAGCATCTTCAACAGCAGTTTTTATTAAATTTCCCCACTAGTCTTCCCCAGTGCACCAAAGCATTTCCAATCCATATGACCTACATGCTGCACTCAGACAGTCACAGTAGCAACAATTTACCATGTAAACTATAAGAAACTAATAAACTCAGCCAAGCGCAGAGCCAAAGCAAGAGATCACGCCAGGGCCCATCCAGGATCCCTTATCTTACTGTCAGTGCTGAGCTAAGGCTGGAGCCATGGTTTCGAAGATACAGCTCTGAGTTGGGTGAAGGCCTACCAGCCAAGAAATCTGGATTGATTGTGAAGACCAAGAAAAATGAGCCTGCTTTCTGTTACTTCCTCTGACTGAATATAGAACTGTTGCTGTGCTGTACCAGAACTCCCTTTACACTGGTATGTCGCCTACTGCCTCCCTCCAGCTTCTGTGCTACCTTCCTCTTTTGGACTCCACCATGCTAGTGGCTGCAGGAACACAGGCAGAACAAGAGGGAGCAGGGAGAATCCTTCTCTCCCTCTCCTGCAGTGCACTTTCAGCTTCCCTGCCCTGCCTCTCCCCACCATGGGTCTGAGAATTAGAAAGACCCTTCAGCTCTAGACAAGATGGCAGTGGAGCAGCCACTGTCTGCCAGGCAGGGAAAACAGCCCTCTCAGGATGGCTGCAGGATAGCTGCTGAAAAGTGGAGTCTGAGCTGGCCCTAAGAGGTGCTGGAGAGGGAAACTGGTTTGGGGAGAACTGATTTTAAGCATGCCTTTTACAACAGGAATGCAGGATGATCTGGGGGAAGGAGCATGGGCTCAGCAGTCAGGAAGGCATAAATGCTAAGCCACACTGTACTAGTGATTTGCTCTGTAGCCTTTGGAAAGTTCCTTTCTCTACTTCATTTTCTTCATGTGTAAAATGAGAAGGATAGTAATACCCTCCTTGAAAGGGGGTTTTGTGAGCATTAATTAATACTGAGAATTAGTATTATCAAGTGGGGCACTGAATCACTGCAACAAATGCCTCATGCATCACATTGAACTAATCTTTTCACATTTTAAGTATTCTTAAAAATGCTGGCACCAAATTAAGTAGGAAGGATTTAAACTTTTGGTTTATTTTTATTAGCCTTCATTAAGATTATATTTGTAAGTTACACAGAAATCAAATCCAATTATATCAGCCAGGATCTCTGCCGAACTGCCTGCAAAAATAGAACATAGTTATTATCTCAGTCTATAGGGTTCTCATCCAGCACTGAGAAAAAAGAATTACATCCATACATGGGTTATAAACTGCCTCCACTTGCTGTTTTAAGCCTCAGATGTTTTCCTTTAAATTCAGATTAAAATAACTTGAGTTTTTCCACATAATGAAGGCTGCATTAAAGTAATTAACATTTAATTAAAAGCAGGTTTTCCTCAGCAGGTCAGATTGTGAAGGGCTCGGTGTTGTTGCCATAGAAAGTGGGAGGCTGGGCTGCTTGGTTTCCAGAGAAGAAGCTGTTATGTTCTGGCCCTGACAGTTTGAAATCACCCTTGGAATGATCTGAAGATCCAAAGGAGGAGAGGTTGTCAGTGTCACAGAGACCATGTAACACTGCCGGAGAATGTCATTTTCTTTACACATTCAGTGTAGTGTTGTTAGGGTATTTTTAATTGAACTGACTGTAGAGATTTAAAACTCATACTGGCACTTGGTAAATTAATTTAACTGTTTGCTTCCTGTATGCTTTTGAATTGTCTGAGGAAAGCAGGGCAATATTTTCTTATGGTTTTGCTTTTCTTATTTATGGTTTTTTTCCTGTTTTCTCCAGATCCTTCATTCTTTCCCCTGCTGAGCCCAACTGGATTTGCTGTGAATATTGCTAAGGACTGGATTTAATTACAAATTACTTTAAAATAGAATAATTAACCTCTTGCTCTACATTGCAATTTTTATACTGAGCTGCTGCAAGCAATGGTGACAAAGGGATCTAGGAAGGATCCAAGTATTGCCAAAATATTTTTTTAAATATATACTGAGTCTAAAATAAACTAACACAAGCTGAAAAAATAACCTGAGACAATGATTTGTGAGGCCTCCAACCTGGTTCTGCCAAAGCCCATGGAAGTTTTGCCATAAACTTCAACTGGAGCAGGATAAGCCGAGGGATAATGACAATGAAACGTAACAGTTAGAAAAGCTGGCATCCTTAGGCTGAATATGCAGAAGTATTGGGGGAGGTTGTTACATCCCTATCCATGTGCTTGTGATTGCCCCTCAACCATTTTCTATAGTTCTCTGCAACCAATACCAGAAACAATGTGAGTAAACCAGAGGGAAGTCAGAGAAAAGAAAGAGGAATGGCTAAGGGTTAGTTTATGGTGTTAAGCCATGCCCAAGAAGTGAGGGGTTCATTCGATTATAGCCTGAAGGAATTCTGACTAGCTCTGCTACTGGAAAGTGGAGCATCAGCTTTGCCAGGGGCTGAAAGGATGCACTACATACAGCAATGTTGCACTCAGCTCCAGTGGTTAATGGGGCAGAGCTTCTCCCTCATTGCACTCAATTAGGGGTGGCAGCACAAGCCTGGAGATGTTTGGGTGTTCTGAGCACTCAAGGCTTAGCCAATGGATTCACCAAAAGAGTCTAGGGGGAAGGATGCTTGTGCCTTTTCCTTACCTTGCACATGTTGGGCAAATCTGGCTCTGTACCCATTTTAAAGAGCCACTTGAGCGCTGCTCTTGCTTAGAGGCAGCCTCAGATGGCACTAGGCAATTGTAGTGGCTTCTATCCCACTTCCTCTCTCAGGTGCAGGAGGTACATCTAGGAAAAAAGAGTCATGGCTGGGCTGTTGCTTTGCCCTGGAGATCTCTCAGGTTGCTCCTAAGTGTGGGAGAGAACAGGGGGTCTTAAAGCCACCTCTGCCTCCTTGCAAGTAGTATGGTCTGGAGTCTGGACCCATACAGCTTGCATTAATGCAAATGATCTGCAAGATGTCCATATCTGCAAGAGCTTGTGTAATTGCCTGCAAGGTGAGGAGGCTACAATCATGTGAAGAACATAATAAAAAAGGACTAGATGGAAGGATTATTTAGGAGGGTTGGTTTGGTTGAAAGATTATTATTTGAAGTAATGGATGAAACTGATCCTAGGAATATTTAGGTTAAGTGCTAGGAGAAAATTCCTAACAAAAGATCTGTTCTTGGACTGTGGATTAGTTCACTAAAGGAAGTTATGGAAATAATGAGTAATTTAAAACAGGACTGAATAGAGCACTCCAAATTGGTGCTGTAAGGAACTGTCCTGTATCAGTGGCAGCATAAACTAGATTACCTGATAGGTCTTTTCTTTCTGTCATTTTTATGGTGCTATCACATTTGGAACAGGCTGAGGGTAGTCTTATAATTAACAGAGGCTGCCATTAGAACACATCTAGAACCCAGAGACTTAAAGTGTCATTTTAAACATTATTGCACCTCCTCCCCATTTTCTAAATTCCCTTTCCTGTCTCTAATGGATGGGCAAGGTTATCTGGGTGCAGACAAATTATATTGTTCTCAGGCGCCTCCCTCTCTAGCATGATTCAGTGTTTGCTATGTCATTGCTACCAAGCAGTTGTGATGTCCCATAGCAAAGAAACTAAGGATGGGTCGACCGTGTGGAATTTGAAATGTTATGAACATTGAGAACCACATTTTTGAGCAGCATTCACAAAACTAGTTCATATTTGCAGCATCTTTCCCTCCTGTAATAAAAACTCAAGTGTGTTTTCCTCCAAGAATAGTTCAGTGAAAAGTATTTTTCTAGCTAAGAAGAAGTTTTTGCTGTCAGGGATAGAAAAAGGCTCCGAGAGATATCATGGCAGAAGTGGATACTGTATAACCTGTACTTATTTTTCCATTTGATGTTTTTTCTTTTATCTAGCTATCCTAATTTCTCTCTTTCTTGCTCTCTCTCTGCCCCCACCCCCCATTATTGTGGTATCAGAACATCTCTTCCCCATGCTACTGCTTTTTCCAGTCTCTGCATCTGTTTTTCATTTTGTTCACTCTGACCCATCACTGCCTGGCTGCCACCTTTTCTCATAGTTTTACCTAAGATGAACCCAAACACAATACATTTCAAGTTTAATTCAGATCTGCAACCTTGTGATGTTCAAATTGGTTTGAAATTAGGCAAGTGAGTCTGGTCCTCCCGACATCAAATGAAACAAAATCAAACTGTTTTTAGAATGTACTTTCATATCATTCCTTTCGTAGGAGTGATTAGAGTGCTCAGTCACCAGCTATCAATGATATCCATCTAGCATGGATGATTTAGGAATAATAGGTAAGATTCATCACTCTTGCTACAATTTTGAAGTGGCGTAGCTCCACTGAAATCAATGCAATCACACTGGTATAAAACTGGAGTAACCCATATGTCTACATTGCATTCCTCTTCCGAGAGAGGAATGCAAATGCAGATACCCGAAATTGCAAATCAAGTGCAGATTTGAATTTCCTGTGCTTCATTTGCATAATTGTGGACTGCCGCTTTTCTGGAATAGCATCTTTCGAGACAACAAACGTGGTCCCCGCGGGGTTATTTCGAGAGAAAACCCTTCCTTCGAACTAATCCTTACTCTTCAGTCCACGATTATGCAAATGAAGCATGGGAAATTCAAATCTGCGCTTCATTTGCAATTTCGGGTGTCTGCATTTGCATTCCTCTCTTGGAAGAGGAATGCAATGTAGACATGCCTCCAGTGGTGATCACAGTGGCCTATTGAAACTGACTACTGTCACTGAGTGAAATTTACCTTTGTGCAGGTGGCCCACACAAAGTCAACATGGGGCTTACGTGGGACTTACGTGGTCAATAAAGTTGATATCGGCCCTGTGCACTGGTGAAAATTTCACTTAGGATACAGAGGAAAGAACAAAAAATAAATGCCAGAACATTCAAGTAAACGGTAAACCAATGTGTCGGTCTGATACGTCCCAAAGGCTATCAAATCATTCCTTATTTCACTTTATAAAGCATACCAGTGAGTGTCCACCCAACAGTTCCAGATGCCATGCCATCCTTTAGCATCACAAACATGTTATACAACTGTATTCCTATCCTCCTCTTTGCTTCCTCTATATCCTTCTGCACAACTGGACACGTGGACTAGTTATCTCAGTACAAGCAGCCACAAAGCTGTGGATAGCATTATCGCACTGGTGAGATTTGTTTCAGAAGCCCTTGGATATTTAGAGTTGCTTCTGAGCTGACTATGTAGGGCTTAGGTGCTGTAAATTGGTTACCATGGCTTGTCCCCCACATTTCCATTTTTCTTTTGTTTCATCATTATTATAAAAAATTGGTAGATGGTTAATATTACAAGTCCAGGGCAAAACTACTCATACGTTCAGTGTAAGGACATTTCAATATTTAAAACAGATGGTTCCCAGTGACCTTACATGTCTCCTTTGTAAATGTATCTACTGTCTTATAGAACCATCTGCATCCCAATATGCAGCTCATATGTTTCCAAGTGTTTCCTCGTTAACCAGCAGAAAATGCCATCTTCTGTCTGCCAGTGAAATAAAGGTTCAAGTTCTGCTCTCAGTTACACTAGTGAAAATCTAGATTGGTTCGAACAGAGAACAGTCTTTGCCCCCAAGTGTTACGTGTCAGATTTTTTACTGCTAATACATTGTATTATTAATGTGCCAACAGCTGCTAGAATTTCAAGTACATAAGAGCACTTTCTGACCCAGAGCATTTCAATCCGAGACAGTAACTGTCCACAAAAACCTAGCCATTGGCATTGTGGGGACATTTCTCATTGTTAAACACAGTATTGCAACAATTGCATTCAGGGGTGCAGAATAGAGCATGATTTCAGGTGTCCCAGTGTGGAAAGATTCAGCCTTGTTCTTGGCTGCCTCTACACAGAGGAGTAGAACCAACCTATGAAAGGCAACATTATGATTTCAGCACTGCTGTGGATTTTTTATTCCGATTTTAGTACTTACATGCACTGGATTCTCTGTACTTAGGACTTTTAGGCTGTGTCTAGACTGGCAAGTTTTTCCGCAAAAGCAGCTGCTTTTGCGGAAAAACTTACCAGCTGTCTACACTGGCCGCTTGAATTTGCGCAAGAGCACTGACTTTGTAATATACAAAATCAGTGCTTCTTGCGCAAATACAATGATGCTCCTGCTCGGGCAAAAGCCCTCTTGCGCAAATGCTTTTGCGCAAGAGGGCCAGTGTAGACAACCCAGAACCGTTTTGCGCAGAAAAGCCCTGATGGCTAAAATGGCGTCGGGGCTTTGTTGCGCAAAACCACGTCGAGATTGGCACGGATGCTTTTCCGCAAAAAATGCTTTTGCGCAAAAGCATCCATGCCAATCTAGATGCTCTTTTCCGCAAATGCTTTTAACGGAAAAACTTTTCCGTTAAAAGCAGTTGTGGAAAATCATGCCAGTCTAAACTTAGCCTTACTGTATGAAGAGCCATCCATGCAGACCTCGGAGCAAACTTTAGTATGGTTACTCCTGTTCTTTAAAGGCAAGCCTTTTAATTTGTTTAGGACTTGCCCTTTGGTTGGGCATATGCTACTGCATTTTTGTGTGAAACTGTCATAAAGAATTGTCCATAAAATATATGTTCCTTCTACTACTCAGAGTTAAAGAGAAATAGCAGGTAGATGGGAAGTGGCATATCTCTTATTTAAATTTCAATTAGAAAAAAATACAAAAGTGTATTACATGAGAAACTGCTCAGAGTTGTAGGGAATATAGTGTTTTAAGACCTACTGTAGATCTATGTCGGTGTCTGTGAAAGAGAGGATAATTAGTGCCTATACTCTCAGTCATATCAGACTAAAGGTAATGGGGTGTAAGAAATGGTTCATTAGGCTCTCTCAAGTACTTTTACTGTGTCCATACTATTTATACCAGCAGAAAAAATTCAATGTCTTTAAAATCAAGTCAAAGCATTTGCCTTATATTCCTGGTTTGAGAAATAACATTGAGTAATGATCTCTTAAAGTCAAACAGAAAAACTGTACATTAAAAAACATAAATAGTTTTTGTTAGCATTCTGTGCCACTCCAACACAAAGTAAATGCAAATGCCATCCCCTCCCTTCTTCACTTTCATTTCTGTCTATACGCTTAACTTGCAGAGGTGAATTTGTGGACAGAGATGGCAAACTAACAAATCAGCCACATTCCCAATGCAGAGCATTTATTTTCAAAAGAAACATTTGTGTGTGTATCTTTTGCTCTCTGGGTCTGAAGAAGAGGGCAAGTTGTATGGAGAACACCAATAAATGTGATTAAGGAGATGAAGAGGACTGATATATAAGAAAGGACTAAAACAATAAAACAAAATATGTGTAGCCTAAGTGATGAATCTGGTGATTAAGGTGGAGAGGACATGGTAATACTCTACAGATATTTGAAGGGTGGATACCAAGGATGGTAAGACATTTTTTAGGATGGCAAAAGAGTAGAATAGTAAGTGGAATAGGATGAAATTAACAAAGGGAAAATTTAGGTTAACTATCAGGAAAAGCTTCCTGACAGTGAAATCTATAATATGACTGTGGAATAATTTCTTTCTCCTGGGAAGTTGTGAAACCGTATCACATGAGATATTTAAAACTATATTGGGCAAATCATTTAAAAGTATAAGGGTGTAAAAATAAATATAAGGTACAATCCTGCATTAGGAAGGGGATGGGCTGTAGAGAGTTCTTTTTCCTTTTCTAATGTGTTTGATTCTTTGAAAACTATTCTATATCTGCAGGGCTACGTCTAGACTGGTATGATTTTCCGCAAATGCTTTTAACGAAAAAGTTTTCCGTTAAAAGCATTTTTGGAAAAAGAGCGTCTAGATTGGCAAGGACACTTTTCCGCAAAATCACGTTTTGCAGAAAAGCGTCCGTGGCAAATCTAGACGCGCTTTTGCGCAAAAAAGCTCCAATTGCCATTTTAGCGATCAAGGCTTTTTTGCTCAAAACAAATCTCAGCTGTCTACACTGGCCCTTTTGCGCAAAAGTTTTGTGCAAAAGAGACTTTTGCCCGAACTGGAGCGTCAAAGTTTTTCCACAAGAAGCACTGATTTCATACAGTAGGAAGTCAGTGCTTTTGCGGAAAATCAAGCGGCCAGTGTAGACAGCTGGCAAGTTTTTGCGCAAAAGCGGCTGATTTTCCGCAAAAACTGGCCAGTGTAGACACAGCCCTGTAGTTTCTAGAAAAGTAACTAGCACTGCAAGGGTGAATTTGGGAGTCAGTCTATTCGCATAAATTACAGTATATATCTACAAGATAATAAGGGCATAGCAAAGACACATTGTATTAACACTGCATGCAATTCTGAATGCACTTCTGAACTCATTGCTTTTTTAACGTGCAGAGCTGGGCATCTACAATTTTGAAAATGTTGCCCAAGATAGCTGCTTTGTTTACTACCCTGACAGCATGTGTTGATAATAATTAAATAATAATTAAATGCAGTGGGTTTGACACCACACTCCCCAGACATGATTCAAGAGTTAAATTTGGCAGAGAGCGAGTGCTTTAACATCTGATCCTTACAAGAGCTAAGCATCTGCGCCTCCCATTGGTTTCAATGGGAACTGAGAATGCTCAGCACCTCTCAGTAGCAGTCTGGCTATTCAGGTTAACAGCACATTCAGTACAGAACTACTGAAATGCAAGTCTAGCATTTGGACTACAATGAGCACATAAACATTTTACAGGGATAGGAAATGTCAATATGACAGCATGATGCTGTGGGGGACTAACCCTGGGTCAGTTTGATTTTGGGTGCAAAGAAGGGGATGCATAAATAATTCAAACTCCTCTAGGATAACTCGTTTTTCAATTGACCTATCTAGGACAGATTGGCCCAGTGGCCATATTGTAAAAGGACAGGCAGGACAATCAACTATTTAACATACAGACAATGAACACCCTCACCCAGACTGAATTTACAATTAAGGCATCCTGATTAATCTGGTATCATCAGCCAGCGATACAATGGGGACTATGCATATCCTGAAAAAGGTAGAAAGTAATTATCTACCTATGGAAAATACATACCATATGCATTTAAGTGCTAATTCAAACTTGAACTATTGCCACTTGTTCTAAATTTGTACCAAGAAATTAGGAGATTCTAACTATAAAATATTCACAGAGACTTTGGTTATACATTTGTCAGAAACTGCTTTGTGAATATTTAAAAAAGATGCAAGGATCAATTTTTAAAAGATAATGTTTTTCATCACGTAAAAACACAACTGCATTGCAGTAGAAGTATTTATTTCTTAATCTGATGTATGAAACATCCTGAAGACTTTTGTGTTTATTTTCATGATCTATAAATAAATAATCAGTAGTCTGGGAGCCTGATCTGAGAAAGCACTTAAACATATGCCTAACTTGAACCAGGGAGCTGTCCCATTGAAATCACATCGGACTACTCATGCTTAAAGTTAGGCATGTGCTTAAGTGATTTCCTGGATCAGGGCCTAGATTTTGGGACCCAGGTAATAGAAAGGTATATTGAGCTTTTTTTCACACCGTGATGTACAAATCCAAGGAAGCTTTTAGGGTCGTCTTTGTCTTGTGCAGGATTTTGAGGCATAGGAGCCTGATTTTTCTGTGCACAAATATTGTCACTGTCTTCCACTAAAAGATTCCCACTCCCCCCTGAGTATTTAGACTTAAATATATTGGGCTTGACTCTACAATCCTTACTCAGAAAAAAAAAAACCTATTGACTTCAGTGTTTGCTTTCTTTTCCTTAGTAAGAACTGCAGGATCAGACTGTAATTACTTCTTGAGCCAAGTATCGAGTTTTCAATGCAAACTAGGTTTGACGTTTGCGCCTGGAAGACAGAGTGAAAAATGGCCCGTAAAGTTTATATTAGTTTGAAAAACAGCAACATTTGCTTTATGCATAATACAGAACCATGCATCTCCTTATACCCTGGAATGGAAAACATGTTGATCAAACACATGAAATGATCCTGGCATGCAGTTGCTTAAGTCTCAGGATTATGAGCTAAGTCAATGCATTACATGCAGTATAGTTGTAGCTGTACTGGACACAGGATATTAGAGAAACAAGGTGGGGGAGATAATTTGTTGATGAGAGACACAAATTTTCAAGCCACTCAGCTCTCATTTTTAGTACTGTTGTTTATTTGGGTTGCAGCAGTGGCCTAAGGGCTTCCACTGTGCTAGGTGTTGTATAAACAACAGTAAAAAGATGGTTCCTGCCCTTGACATCTTACAATCTAAGTATATTTGACTATATTAAAGGGTACTAACATCAGCTACGCCTCTGGGTTAAATCCTCAGTGGGGATAACTATGCATAGCTCCACTGGAATGTGGCCCTGTCAGCTTCAATACCTTAACTTTTATGGGCTCAATTTTGCACCAGTGAAGTCAATGAGAATTTTACTATTGACTTTTTTACTATTGACTTTACTGAAAATAAAATCAGGCCTTCAATCACCTGAGATAGCCATTATCTAATGTAACTAATATGCTGAACACCATGCAGGATGCTTCTTTGCTTACAAGAAACAGGCCAACTTCAAAGGACGTTGAAAGCTGAGTGCAACTCACAGGGACTGGTCCTCACTGGATTCTACAAATAACCTGTTGCAGAGCTCTGTGCAGCTAAATATTTCTATCTAGAAAAGTTCCCTATTGTAAACTTTTGCATACTTTGGATGGAACTTTTAATAATTTCATGCAATGCACCTTGTGTATATATATATAATTTTTCATCAACTGCTTAATCGTTTTCTCTAGTCACATTTTTTTCTTTTTCAAAATTCAGGGGAATTCCAGAACATTTTGCAATTAGCTAAGGATTATATTTCCTTATTTTTATTAATTTTATGTAAAGTGGGATTTATCAGTGGAGCGTTCATTGACACCGGCTTCAATTTATTCTGATGAAACTGACTGACATCTGTGTGTGCTGTTCATCAGTCATAATTTAAACCATTCTTAATTGTATTAAATGTAAATTAAGACATTCAATTTCAGCCATTATTTTTCATAAAACACTGTGAACTGAATTTTAGTGGGTCATGAGATCTTACATTCAAGATAAATAGGGTAAATTCAAAACTTACCATTGATGTTCATATTTCACCCTTTGTCGACTGTATTTCGTTTGTAGTTTAGTAGATTGGAACAATTAATTTTCTCTCTGAAGGGAACATGAATGGCTAAGGGTGACATAGCTGAATTTTTTAACAGATGACTTTATCATTCTGAGAGCTTGCTTGTTACCACAGTGGTGTAAATATATTAAGAGAAAACTAAATGAAGCCTTTATCTAAACTAAATGATAAATTACAACAAAAAATCCAAACAATTCCAGAATATTTTTCTGGTGTTGAATTCACATGCTGATGCCGCTGGATTTTTTCAGCTTCCTTGATTATATTTTCATTACAAAATCTGTATGCAGGGGGGTTAGCAACAGCCATGTCCCTGGTTAAAAATAATTGTGGGGGGGTGAAGACCATTTTCTGTCATGGATGAGAACCTCACTTTAAGGAAAAGTAATTAATTAATTAACAAAACTGACAAAAGGCCTCATCCTGTTCACACTGGGGTTAATATCAACATTTCTATTCAATTCAATAGGAGGAGAATCCAGGCCTAAATTACAAACCCAGGGATGAGCAAGATTTAGTTTCCTAGCAGTGCTGGATTCTGCACAGAGCTTGAACAGAATTTTTCTAGAAATATTGAGGGTATTTGAAAGTAGTTGCTTAAGACAGGGGATCACCTCTGTGGACTGATCCTTAACAGGCTTTGCTATACTCTAGCCTGCTTGTGGGACTAATTCTGTAATCCCTAGTCAGGCCAAAATCACTAACTTCCATCGGAGTTTGACCCAGGAAGGTATGGAGGGCCTGCAAATGCAAACCCTTACTCACATATTAACTAATGGGACCGTTGGTAGGACTGGCCTCTTAGGTATGTCTACACTATGGGATAAGGTCAAATTAAGATACGGAACTTCAGCTACACTAATTGCATAGCTGAAGTTGAAGTACCTTAATTTGACTTTTGGCGCTGTCCGCACTGCAGGAAATCAAAGAAAGGACACTCTCCCTTCAACTTCCCTTACTCCTTGTGGAAGCAGAACTACCAGCATCGACCGGAGTGCCGCCTCAGTTCGAATTAGCATGTATTCACTAGACCCGCTAATTTAAAACTTGGAGGATTGACAATGGCAGCTTCGATCTTCTCTGTAGTGTAGACACCCCTTCAGTAACCACAGCAGGATTTCACCAGTCATGTATTTAGCAATAACTATCAGGGAAAGCAAATGGATAATCCTATGTGTCATTTTATCATGCATGTTTACAAAAATAGGATTATATGCCACAGCAGCTAGGGTTGATCTAAGAACCAAACAGTACTCCCACACATCCATATGCTTAGTACTCACCTCATCCATATGCTAAGTTTTGTTTATATTGTTATTAATCAAAGCATGCTAAAGAGCATTGAAGTTAATGGGATTTAAGCATGTGCTTAAGTGCTCTGATGAATTGGGGATAGAAGACTTCAACAGCAAACCAGTCAATGCTTTGTGGTTAAGGTTCTGATATGTCCCAGATAAAGGATCTGAGCTTGTAGTCCCTTACTCATGGGGATAACCCTTTTGTGTCTTTGAATAAAGATTGTGCAAGTAAAGATTTGCAGGGCAGAATGCAAAAGCTGGTCAACATCAGTGGGGAACCAGTTCCTCCCTGCTTTACTCACACATGTAGTAAAATTTTATATGACTATTATTTATGACATTTACATTCCCATGTCAGTTCAACTGATGGAGAATGAAGTGTTGCAATAAGTCTGGAGATGGGTAGTGATGCAATCATCCTACCAGTTTCTTGCTATTAATATATGTCTCTTACTGATTTTTAAAGATAGCATAAATGAGAGTACTGAATATAAATGGCTTCTGTAAGTCATTCAGGTCAGTGAAGCATGTCATTGTTTGCAACTAGAGTTCCAAGAAAGCATGGTCTGGCTGATAGGCTCACTATATATTTTTCTCATAAATAAAAACAAACAAACAATACTCAGTATGTTTAATGAAAATTATAAACTCATGCTGTGTACAATGTGTTTCCAAAGCCAGAACTAGCTGCAAGTGTTTAATGGGCTGACCTTACTAAATCATCTTTAGAGTATGTGGTTCCGATATGCCAGTAACATATAAATTATTTCTCTGAATGTATGTTAGCAAATATTTGATTATGATTTATTTTGGGGTTCTCAGAAAGATGGAGTAAGTTCTTTAATATTAGCATTACTAATGATTTTAATGAGGCATTAAAATGTTGCAATATTGTAGGAACATTTTTCTTTTTTCAATATTATTTCATTAATAGTTCACATGAATGTTAATGTTAAATTGATTATGAATCCTGAAAGAATAATCCTCAGAGTGTCAAAGTGCTTTTAACAGAGTGAAAGAATTCTCAAAAGCAGGGATCCGCGGAGTTGTAATGAAATGCCTCTGCACTAGAGAACAGCAAGGCCAATAGTTTGTACAATTAAGACTGAGAACAATGCTTTAATATGTTTAACTTTAAGACTCTCCAGCAGTTCTAGCCAGTTGAATGTTAGACCCCCAATACTGCAAAAGTCCAACTCAGACCCTCTCTGCATGTGTGGAGTCCCAGTGAAATGCTCATAGCTCCCTTTGTAGGAGTCTGAGCTTATTTATTTGTGTATAGGAAAAGAAATGGCAAATACAAAATACGTTTTCTTTTTAACAAGCATGAAAAGCAAATCTTTATTTGGCTCTGAAGGGCTGTACAATCCATGTATTGACGCCTCTGCAGAGTGTATCATCATCTTAGGGATTTATGGTTCACATAATGTAAGTATTATAGACATTACATTTTTATTTTTACATAAAAGAGTGGAATGAAACATTTCCATTTAATTTATGTTAAATGGGTATTTAACAACTTGAATTTTTCACTGCATGCCAGAATGTAGAGGGGAGTTGACACATTAGAAAATCTGAAAAAAGGCAGAACCTGGAAGACATGGAAAAGGATCAGACACAGATTTGCCAGGTTCTAATTTGGAAGGTAGAAATGTTTTGAGAAGCTTGTCCCACAGCAGCTTTAAGTTAAGCAACCGGCACTTACGCAGGAGATGAACCAAGGTTTTCCTGACCGTGTCAGCATTACAGAGGAAAAGTTAATATACAGATGAAGTGCTCTTGAACAATTTTTTCCCCATGTTGTAGGCAAAAACAGCCTTTCACATGCTATTTGTGCATGTCTTTATATTCAAACAACAGTTTTACTGTGGTCAGTGCCAGTCAAATCTACTCTTCACTATATCTCATTCCCTTTTATAGAATTAAAAGACTATATTTGCAGAGCTGGATCCTATTCCATAACCATGTCACTTTTATGGTACTCCCCTTCAGGACTCCAGTGCCACAGAAAAAATGATCGTGCTTAGTGATATAAACCACTGATGAGCATTTATGACTGATTTTCCCCCCATTAATTTGTGAAGATCCAGAGTGTGCCACAGCAGCTGAAGTAAAAGTTTTATCTTGGGCACATCAACATTTTAAAGACTGTGCTGAGTTTGTTCTGTTGTCTTCAATGGTCTTATCAAAGAGTTCCAGTTTCCTGTGCAATGAGGTGGCTGAGACTTGATTCTTTAGTCCAGTACTGCATTCAGGGATTAGCTTTGCGCTGTTTTCATATACAGCCATATACAGGAGTCAAGTAACCAAGATTTGAAATCCAGCTCATGCATAGACTACAGATTTATTGCCCCAACAGGCTATTGCTCTGATCTGGGGGCTAATTTCTCACACAACTGATTTACATGCCTTCAGAAGGATTTAACAAGGACTCCTAGAGAGAGGAGCAGGCTCTGAGGAAAGGCAGGGATCCCTACATAGGCTGGGGAAGTTCTTGTTTCTTTTCTTGGTTGCCATCAGTTTTTGATTTATGTCTATATAAGCTGTTCTCTGCTGAATGGACCTTACTGCCTCTTGCTGTGTTTCGTTTCTGCTCAGTCATCCCATCAGCTTACAATTACTGTGCATTTGCGTAGGCCCAAAAGGCAATGTCGGTGAGCAAAAGAAAAAGGAAATGGTTGCACAGAAGGCACCAAAGAAAAAGGCTCATAAAGGCACTGCAACTCAGTGTGATTTACATCCTTGGGAGTCACTAAGGTCCTTTCACCAGTGGGGACTCAGCCGCCAGTTCTACAAGATCAAATGAATGGTGAGGTGTTCGGAGAAGCACGTAAGCAGCTCTTGGGCCCCTGGCTGTCCTCAGAATCAGCACTCAGCTGATTCTGAGGACATCCCTGAGTCAAGGCTGGATCTCTTGATTTCTAGTCCTTGCTTTAACTACATGATGATAGTTCATCTTCTCTCTGCTCCTCTTCCACCTCCCTCCCCTCAAAAGAATCTGTGTGCAACACAGATGAAGTGTTCAGCTACCAGGAATTAGAATGGAAGTGTGTCTGGCTGCCTCCCACCTGAAACAATTAGTGATGGCTATTTTAATCGTTAAACCAACATTTGAAATAGAAATCAGTAAACTAGTTAGTAAGGAGATCAATCTCTGATGGTAAGACAGCAAAAAGCGATTAAAGAGAAAAAATAGATTGGGCTATATCTTGCCATCAGTTTTTAAGCAAACTCCTCATTTTTCTCAAATTCAGTGTGAGTTTTGCTTCATTTGGATTACATGGGGGAGATCCGCTTGAAAACTGATGGTATGATTTGTCCATTTTAATTTAGGGGCACATTTTTTATTTGTATTTTTGTATATATCTAATCTGAGAATTCCTGCTAGCATCTAATAGCTGGAAATTACAAATAACCTGAATAAAATGCGTTGAGTACCTTTTCATTTAAAAGATAATGTAAGGAACAATCTCCTGTAAAGACCCGTTCTCTTAAAATTATCAGAGAATATGATCTTAATAAGAAAAAGTAAACTGCATTGTGTTAGTGTCATGTACTGTTATAGCAAAGCTAAGGGCCTGCCTGACTCTGCAATCTTATGCAGCTGCAACTTCTATTGAGTTTAATGGGAATTTTGGCTATATAAAGACTACAGGATTGGCCCCTGATAAATTTGTATCACTAGCTGATAGGACTGCATCTGCTTTTGATCAACCTTTGGCTCCTTTTACCTTTGAAATATAATTTGATGGTTTCTTACAAAGGAGAGATTTGAGCAAATTCATTTTTTTTTTTTTTGGTGATTATACCACTAAGGAATAAGATTTAACAACAACTTTAGCACAGAGCCAGATCTATCCCTGATGTAAACACCTTGACTTCAATAGAAATACATGGATGCTTAATTTGGCACATTGATTGTATATCATTAGCCTCTGGTATCAAATGAAGCTTTATTATAAGTATTTATATTAGTATTCTGTTTTAACACTGAACATATATAGTCACTGACATGTAGAATAATAAGTTTGCGCTTTTACAATTACATTTATTTACTTCCCAGCATCAGCCCGGGTGGAAGAACTCCATGTTCTCCGCTCTATGCAATCTCAGTGTCTGTCATTCACATGTAGAAAACCCAGCTCTCTACTTAGTACATTGCTGGTGAGAGATAGACATTTACAGGGCCCCTCTGCCCTTGAGCTGTTCCATTAGTGCATGGAAAGCACCTTGCAGCCTGTGACAAGCGCAGCAGATCGGCACTAAATCAAAAATCAGTGCCAGCCAGGGATCTAAGCCACCATGAAGGTCACAGCCATCAACTGCATGCCATCTCAATCCAAACAAAACACATTGGATACAGGGGATTTTCACAACTCACAATCGGAGACAAACATGTCATGTTAGAGTAATCCCCTATAGCAGTGAAATGGGTAACTGACCTTTTAAGTACTTTTGAGTATTTAATCAAACTTTGAAGGAAGGTGGTGGTAATTTTTGGTAATTTTTACATTGTAACTGAAACTCTGGCTCTGTGCCACAGCAAACCCAAATTTTCACAAAGAATTTATCTCTTTTGGTACTGAGATCTAATATCTAAAAATAAATCATAAGATTATCTTTGCATACAGATTAGTTTTTAATACAGATACTTTTATAATTTTCTATTCTGGATAATAAGAAACTGAACTAAGTGTTTAAAACTGTTGGTTAATCTAAAAGAGATTTTAGTGCAGCTACAATACAGATTTATTTTGCATAGCTGCTTCTATAAAACGTGCATCCCCTGTTAATATATAGGATGATATACTACTGAAGAACTATAAAGTGAAATAAGGGAAAAGATGATATAGGGATAGAGAGATAAAGATATTTAAGTTAAGGAGAAAAAGCATTTTACCATCTGAGAATTCAGCTGAGATAAAGCAATTAAAATAGCAATTAAAATTCAAGAAAAAGGTATGTCTGCCTCTGGTAAGGGTGTGTAGCAGAGATCATATCTGTTCCTGAATAGAGCACAATTCCAAAAGCTTATATTGAAATGTACCAGGTCATTTTTTCATGGGGATCTGTGCATGGACATTCCCCTTCTGTTGCAGGGATGGTGGGAGGGATAGTTAGCCAGATCCCCAGCACTGGGCCTCTGCGGGCCACTCCCTGAGTCTAAATGGGCAGCAGAAAGACAGGGGCAGAACTGAAGAGAGGAATGCTTTGTTCTTGACAACTGGCAGCTTATCTGCTTACAAAGAGATGCAGCTTTTGGCTCAGAGCCTGCTCACCGTGGGAACTCTACTCAAGGGGGTTTGTGGGGCACCTCGGATGGGGGAACTGTTGGAACTACATTGCTAGGGAAGTGGAGTAGAAGCAAAGGGCCAGAGCAAATGTACAGGCACAAATCCTCTGCCTGGGCTACCAAGATTTCCAGCAGATCCCTTGAGATCTCGGGGAATCTGCAGGTTTTTGGGACCCTTGGTCATTCTATGGGATCACAAACTCTGGCCCCTCCCCTTGGAACAATTTGGGGAAAATTCAGAAGTGTCATTTCCTACAGGACAAGGAGGATAAGAGGGGCAGTAGTCCCTTCCCCCAACTTTTCATAGGTCTACATGCTCTTTTATGTCTTCCATTTTTGCCCCCCTCTTGACTTTGCAGGATATAATATAATCACTTGTAATGTTCTAGATGCTGACACAACTTTGGTTGCTTCCCTTTTCCTATCTTGAATTGTTCTGAAATGATGTCCATCGGCCCTTGGAACGCTCAACAAGACAAACCCTGGTAACATTTTCCCTCCTTCAGGTCCCCTCATTCAGGATTTCCTGCAAGAGGGGCAGTCCCCACTCCCACAAGGATCTGAATGAATGTGCCCTAACACAGTGATTTGTTGTATAACTAACAAAGAAAATAAACAAGTTTACTCTATGTGGAAAGTTTACTCATAGACTCTGACTGCATAGTTTGGATGGATAATCATAGAATACTAGAACAGGAAGGAACCTTAAGAGGTCATTGAGTCCAATCCCCTGCCCTTATGGCAGCACCAAGCACCTGATCATTCCTGATAGATGCCTATCTAACCTGCTCTTGACTATCTCCATTGATGGAGATTCCACAGTCTTCCTAGGAAATTTATTCTGGTGTTTAAGCACCCTGACAGTTAGGAAGCTTCTCTTAGGGTGCTTCTACACAGCAAGGCTTAACTCGAAATTAGCTACCCAAATTGAGCTACGTCAATTGCGCAGCTTATTTTGAAATAGCTTATTTCGAAACTGGAAGCATCTACACAGTACTTTTTTCGAAATAGAGCACTCTTCCTCCAACTTCCCTTACTCTTCGCACAATGAGGGCTATAGGAGTCGGAGTAAGAAATCCTCCAGCTTGACAGTATTTCAACATTATTTCGAAATAACTGCCTGCTGTGTAAATGTGGACTAAGTTATTTCAAAATAATGTTGCTGTGTAGACATATCCTTAATGTCTAACCTAAACCTCCCTTGCTGCAACTGAAGCCTATTGTTTCTTGTCCTATCATCAGAAGCCAAGGAGAATAATTTTTCTCCCTCCTCCTTGTAACACCTTTTTAGATACTTGAAAACTGCTATCATGGCCCCTCTCAGTCTTCTCTTTTCTAAACTAAACAAGCCCAACTCTTTCAGTCTTCCCTCATAGGTCATATTTTCTAGACCTTTAATCATTTTTGGTTGTTCTTCTCTGGATCGTCTCCAATTTCTCCACATCTTTCTTGAAATGTGGTGCCCAGAACTGGACATAACACTCCAACTGAGGCCTAATCAGTGCAGAGGAGAGTGGAAGAATGACTTCTCGTGTCTTGCTCACAACACACCTGTTAATGCATCCCAGAATCATGTTTGCTTTTTTTGTAACAGTGTCATACTGTTGACTCATATTTAGCTTATGGTCCACTATGACCCCTAAATCCCTTTCTGCAGTACCTCTTCCTAAACAGTCGCTTCCCATTCTGTATGTGTGAAAATGATTGTTCCTTCTTAAGAGGAGTACTTTGTATTTGTCCTTATTAAACTTCATCCTATTTACTTCAGACCATTTCTCCAGTTTGTCCATATCATTTTGAATTATGACCCTATCCTCCAAAACAGTAGCAATCCTTCCCACCTTGATATCATCTGCAAACTTAATAAGCATACTCTCTATGCCATCATATAAATCACTGATGAAGATCTTGAACAGAACTGGTCCCAAAACAGACCCCTGCAAAACCCCACTTATTATGACCTTCCAGCACGACTTGAGCAATTAGTAACTATTCTCTGAGAACGGTTATCCAGCCAGTTATGCACTCACCTTACAGTAGCCCCCATCTAGGTCGTATTTCCCTAGTTTACTGTTAAGAATGTCATGTGAGACCATATCAAATGCTTTACTGAAGGCAAAGTATACTATGTCCACCGGTTCTCCCTTATCCACAAGGTTAGTTATCCTATCAAAGAAAGCTATCAGATTGGTTTGACATGATTTGTTATTTACAAACCCATGCTGGCTGTTACCTTATTATCTTCCAGATGTTTGCAGATGAATTCCTTAATTACTTGCTCCATTATCTTCCCTGGCACAGAAGTTAAACTGACTGGTCTGTAGTTTCCTGAGTTGTTCTTATTTCCTTTTTATAGATGGGCACTATATTTGCCCTTTTCCAGTCTTCTGGAATCTCTCCCAACTTCCATGATTTTCCAAAGATGTTAGCTAAAGGCTCAGATACCTCTTCTATCAGCTCCTTGAGTATTCTAGGATGTATTT